>CP092864.1:194190182-194790182 GCA_030710605.1 Cordylochernes scorpioides
ATTTTTCCAAAGAATATACCATGAAGAAGAGGTTTAAAAATGCAGAAGGCTGCCTAGAAGATATTGAAATACATTCCTAAAATTTATATCACTGATAGATGAAGATTGAACGATCAATCTCAAAGGTAGTGCAAAATATGCAACGAACATGTTGATGATTTGCATAGAACAAGTGGAAAAAGATCGCTCGACTTCAGAGGAAGAAGCTTAATTCAATTTTGTATATTTTCATATTTACTATATTGTAGTAAAGTATTTATATTTTATGTACAGATTATTGATTTTTGATATTTATATTATTTATATTTTGTTACTCTGGAAACTTCCCTCATTGCTTATCTTGTATCTTATAAATGTTGATTTTGTTCTTGCCTTAAATAAATTGCCGTGTCATTCTGAAGTTTGTCTTTCCTAATTTTCTACAGGACAATATGGTACTTTATGTAAATAGGCATTCACACATATATAAATGTATGTAATGTTTTTCATCCTTCATTTACAAATTAACATTTATTGATATCTACTTTCTTCATTACCTTGTTACATATTGTAATATATAATTAATATTAATATTTATAATAACATTATATTCTAAAATATAGGAAAGACCTCATTATTTTTTCTCCTTTAATATTTTAAGATATTTAACTTATGCTGACTGTAATATTTTTAATGAATTTTTTCCATGCACAAATTTCCCCCACCTACTCTGTATTTTTTAAAAATTATTTCAAATGTGATATTATATTAATAACACTATGTGGCGCTGAGTTTGTTTATACAAAAATGTAATGCTTTGATAATGTTGGCGTTCAGCCAACAGGATATTGGCAAATAAATATTTTATTCAATCTAATATATGCCTTTTTATTATTTAATATTGTAATATATTTGTGTATATATGTTGTGTGAATCTAAAAACTACCTATATCTTCAATTTGACATCAGGACGATGCCTCCTTATAATAACTTTATTAGCATCATGAAACGCGATATCCCAAACTCAGGGATATTTGCGTCAATACATTTCACTGCATTACAGCAATTCGGCTATATACAATCCTGTTCAATTCATTATTTTACATAAGTTAACTAAAGAAAATTGTCCAAAGAGAAAAACAAACAATAAAGCAAAACACACAGAGCAAGCATCGCAGTTCTTTTTTTTTCTAAGATTCCTTCTCTTTTTTCCAATTCAAGAGAAAGTTGTATATGTATTTACAAAATTGATCAAAATTTTTATACTTTTCTTTTTTGTCTACAAATTCATCAAGCTGTCCAATACGACCAAATTTATTTTCCCTAAAATCCCGGAAAATTGGGCACTCCAGAAGTAGATGTCTCGCGTCTTGAATTTCACCTCCGCAGAAGCATCCTGGTTCCTTCACGGCGCCGATAGTTGCCAAAAATTTCCCAAAATTGCCATGATCTGTAATGAATTGGATATTATAAAAATTTGGACGGAAAAATCTTGGAATTCCTAATACGAAAAAGCTTCTGAAAATTTCATTAGTGTTCTAAAAAATTTCATTCATTTTTGCGTGTAAGAATGATTTGACTATACTTGGAGCATGGGGTTCGTAAGTAATTAGATCTTCAATGGACATTTGAGCTAGATCAAATTTGATTATTCTGGATTCTATATAGTCTGTTAGGAGTGGAATTTTTGCCAAGCTATGCACACAGTTTGATGAAGTGGTTTTGTATGCTCTAACTGCCCATAAAATGATCTGGTACTGCATGGAGTTCAGTTTTTGTTTACAACGATTGTTTAAATATTTGAACCAAATTTCAGAACCGTATGTAAGTACAGGCCTAATGATTGTTTTGAATAAAGTTAACCTCTTTTCAGTGTCTAAACCCCACATATTGCCACTTAGTGAACATAATAAATTTTTCATACGTCCTGCCTTACACAGAATATCATTAACATGCGGTGTAAAGTTAACTTTGTTTTTCCATTTGTGATTAGAAAATTTCATTCCCAGAATTTTTACTTGCTTGACCGGCATTATTATATTGTTATTAACCTTAATAGGTATTTTTTGTCTGTTATGTAGGTATAGCATATTAGTCTTCTCTGTACTGATCGTTAATTTATTTCTATTACACCATTGGATCACATAATTTAAGGTGTATTCACTTGCGGTTTTTAGTCCTTCAATAGTCTTATTCCAGCAAATTATTGTAACGTCGTCTGCATAACATATAATATCTGCATTCATTGAATCAAAATTTATCAACAAATCATTTAGCAAAATATTCCATAGAAGTGGAGATAAAGGTCCACCCTGTGGACATCCTTTAGTTAGTTTCTTATAAAAAGTTTCTGATTCGTATGTAAATTTCACCTCCCTTTCATTATTCAAATAAGATTTTATGATCCGTATTAAATCTGAAGGAACATCATCATTATCCATTCTTTTTATAATAGCAGGCCACCCTGGTTAAAAAAACTTTACAAGTGGTTGTAAGGAATGGGACCCACAACACTAGAGAACAATATTTTGAATCATGAATATTATCCTTCCCCGACATTATATAATAAATATGTATTTTTTTACAATAAATATATTCGTTTAAAAAATAAAATTTTAATTTAAAAAATGTTTTTCTTCAGAGCAATGGAGAAAGTATCGTACTATTTTGATTGTATCATTGACGATTTTGGCGTTTTACAAAACTATTTGTTCTGTAAATTCTTCTTTCCAATTTTATCCAGATATTTGATGATTTGGATTTCAACGTTTGAATATTTTTAAAGATATATTTTAATAATTTTTATGAAAAATTACTAAAATATACTTTAAGGAAAATTTTGAAATTATTTTGCATGAAAAATATAGAATTTCTATTTAATTTAAGAGAGAGAGAAGAAAATATAAAATATTTATATTTTAAATAATTTTTTTGAATATTATTATGTATATATAAATATCAAATATTTCTTTTTAAAAATATATATAGATTTATCAAATATGAAATATATCAAAATAATTTTGTAAATTCGTTTGGAAAATATTTTCGATATTTGAATTTGAGGATCAAGTTACTCTCTCACTGAATTTGTCAAATAATTATTTCTGATACTCATCATTTATCAAAACGGAATTCGACATCAAATATATATATTAACACAGCATTAGCTGAATGAGTTCCATTATGTACTCACCTTTTGAAACATTTAAAAATCTTGCCAAGTTTGAAGCAACCCATTTTCGTCAGCTTTCGATAACTTATTGTTATTTGTGAGGATTATTAGAAATAAAAAGTCCTTAGAAACCCATATTTTGACATCTCTATCAATTTCACCAATATCTCTATTTGGATATAGACCCCCGGGTAGAAATCCTTATTGAACACTTTAAAATTACTTCTGCAGATTTTTCTTTTGCTTATCCCTAGTACACGTGGTACAGGCTATGATAATCATGGTGGGTAGAAGTTGGCGACTGCTTTTACTGTAAGTGCGCTACATGTCTACCACATGTGAAAAGCAGTTCGACTTCGCACTTACAAATGTGCCAAAGCCCCGTTTGGTTACTTGCACTCGCTGGATTTCTGCATATACTTCCACCAATCCAGAGAGTACAAATAATCCAACAGCAACACCTAGTTATTACGAGATCCAACTACTTATTACATGTGAGGACAGCCACTTGGTATTCTAGCACTCAGAGCAATCACAACACTCCTTGATTATTATGTCCTATATTCTGCAAATTTGTGGAGTATAGGCTAAATAAAATACTATACCACATACATATATATATTGCCACGTGGAAAATTAAGGACGACAAACTTCAGGATGAGACAGCAATTTATTCAAGACAAGAACAAACTATGAAGGATAAACAAAAATAAGGAATGAGGGAAGTTTACAGAGGAGTAAAATATAAACAAAAATATGCATACTTTGTTTATTTAAGTTAAAAATAATAAATGCTTGTAAAATAATAAATACTTCGCTACAATATTATGACTGATGAATTTATTAGTGTGTGTTAAAAAATTATCTATTTTTATTATTATAAACATGTTAATGTCACGATTATAGCTGACACGTGTAAAACATTTCAATATTCATAATAATTGGAGAAAAATGAAATATTAGTATATTTTAGTCTTGATCAATTTGGATTCAAAATTTTAGTCAAGTGGCAATTTTGAAAGTCTAAATTGAAAAAAAAAGTTTTTAGTACGAGAACACACTAGCTAATTTACATATTTACATAATTACTAGAACTATGATATTATCTCCAGCTGAACCTAACGTAGCTAAACTTCATTCCAGTTATCTCGATTTCTGTGAAAACATTAGCGGAATAAACAGACAAGAGAATCAATTTTATTGACCATCATTTAAACATATATTTAAAAAAAGCGACACTCCGCATTATAAAAAAAATAATTTTAGTATACTATTTTAATAAATTTGTGTTTAAATATAAAAATTATGATATAAAAATTGATCATCAAGTTCATAAACCTGATTTTTATGAATATTTTAACAAGAAAAGTATATTAAGAAAAAGGCATATTCTGATCGTGACTGTACAGCACATACATAGGACGTCCTTGTCGCAGATATTGTTGTCGGACTATCCTGGAGCGCCAAAGGCTCCAACTGCGATGTGATTTGACCATCCAGTCTTGTCGCACTTCCACGAAGAGTCCAGCTCCGTTACGCTTTGTTGGATCTCCTCTGTAGTCCCAGACAGTCTGGCCTCGTCGCATCAGTCCGTCCTGCCGTCGTATTGCTGCTCATCATGATTGCCCGATGATCTCGTTGAGATTGTCAGATGGGATTCCGAGTGTAGGAATCTATTTAACTCTACATCTGGGGGACATTTTCTCCTTCCGTCTACCTGACTTTAATAAAAGCACTCGTGCCACAGCAGTTGTCGGGGGCGATCCGTTCGCTATTCTCCACTACACAACCAGTCTAAATCATTTCCTTCTCCATTAACCATTTCCAGTGATATCAATCACACCATCTATCTTCCGTAGAGCATTATTCATATTGACACTCGGCTTCTTGAGCGTTCTGCCATCTAGCGGCTTTCTCATTCAACACTGCATATAGATGCTCGAGATATTCCCATGAATAATTCAAGTTAAGATGCATTAGCGCGCCATCTGTTATGAAAATTCGAACCTATTATAGACGCGTATGATTCTTTTTAAAATTAAACAATTTCTACTGCACTTAGTGCAATGGAAAAATTAATGGGAGGGCAGAGAGTAGAGCTTGAATGAAGTCTGATTGCACTACCGCCACTTTCTGATTTCACTGGAATCAGAATTGTCTTCGCGAACAGAGGATTCCACATTTGACACCATTTTTTACGCCGCTGCTGTGTCTGTATGCGAAATAAGCACGCGGGATTGATAAGAATCTCGATTCAAATCTTCCTTATTTACCTTCGTGCATTCAAGAATAACAAAGTAAGTAACATACAGGGAGAATCATCAAACAGCTGTCTTTAACAATGTGGAAGATGAATCCACTCCTAGCAGTCATAGTTGGGATTCTTCCTTCCTGACTGCTCCGCCCGCCCCATCTACTATTCTTGGGGTCAACACATGTGGTCCAACTGACCCTGCTTACTACCACGGAGATATCGAAGCTTCTTTCGGACATTTTCGCAACCCTTTATTTGGAGGGCTGGGAGTCTGAGAAAATAAACGGAAATTTTCTCAATAAGAAAAGTAATGTTCCTGAAAACCTCATCCAAGAAATTATATGAAAAGCATGAACATTTTAAAGAAAGAAATTCAATTGCAAAGCTTTTAAAATGACATTTGAAAGCATTCACCTTCTTTTTTATTATTATTTTTTTTTTGTAAATATTTCGCATAAAAACATGTTACTTTTATTTTTCCCTTTCAATGCATTTTATATATCTGCGCGGTCTACACCTGTTTAAATTTCTTCATAAACTGGCAAAGATAGCCATTGTGAGATTTTTCCCCACGAAAGGATCAATAGCGGGAAACTGAAACGTTGGAAAAAAAAAAAGATTTGAAAAGTTGTAATTGGCATTAAATGATATTTGTTCCTCATAATTACCTATTTAATTCTCTGATAAGTTGAATAAAGGGCACCGTTTATATCAGGCTCTTTTGAAGTCCAGTAGGGGGGTGGAACAAAAACAACTTTACTGGGAGGATAAACATAATTGATGGTTTTAACACATATTTAAAGGGAGAGGTGTCTCTTTTGGTACATGAATACCATCCTCCCGCAACTCTTATGTGTATTTTAAGGCCGCAGTCACAGTTCGGAGGAGATTAATAGAATCGACGAATGTCGTCGGTCCATTTGGATGAAGAAAGCGAAGACTAGAACGCGGCTGATTCCACACTCGCCTTTCAGTGATACGCTAACCTATGTACGGTGGATTCTGTGGCCACTGGACATGTGTCGGACCTGGAGGTTGTTGGGTTCTGCGTTGCCTGGAGTATAGGAGCGTCATCTATGCTTCCTTCCTCTGGTGAATCTGTATAAGACCGATGGTCTTAATAAAGCTGTATGTGTGTGGAGTAAAAAAATAATTATAATAGTCACTTAAAATAGATGTTACCTGCTTTTTCGAACTCATTAGTATACTTTTGAAGATTTTCTGCGCACTGATAAAAATATTGTTGTTTTGTTTCTATCAAAAGCTCACAGATTTATTAAGCCATTATGTAATGGTGTAAAAATGATCGAGAATATTTTGCCAATCATTTTATTATAGAATTTTGATTACAATCCAATGAGGTTATGCGCTAGAATTTTGAATTATTTGTTCTGTGCTTCTCATCCAAGCATAAAGGTGCGCAAACAGCACATCCACGAATCAGGAAGGAGGTGCCATAAGTGGTAATTAGCCCAGGCATTAGACGCTGCTAGTAGTGAAGGCTTCAGGCAAGAGACTCCACCAATGGCGGAGTCCGTCGGGAGAAAGTGTTCAGGATGATCGGTGCAGTGGTCAGTGGTTGCTATCAGGCAGGTGATGGTACAGATTACACAGATGCTCAGTGCCCTAAACAAATAATTAATCGAATCATCCCAGCTGTTTATGACAATAGTAGCAAATGCTCTAAATATAGAAGGATAACAAATATTGAACGCCTTAACAAATAAAAAAAAATTGAAATCAAAGACTAGGGGAAGTTCTAAAGACAATGGTGAAGCTGGAGGCAGCTCTTTCTGATAAAATGTATTTCAACTATAATTTATGATGAAAAAAGAAATTGGACCACTTACCAGAACTGATTGTGGCTGGCATTCCAGGAGGCTGTGATGCGAGTGACTTGTGCCCCGTTCAACAAGCATCGCAGCTCTTGATTTGTCGACCAGCAGGCGTTGAAGTTCTTGGTTAACTGAACAATAGAAACCGCAGTTCCTTTTACTCCAGCCAAACAGAAGCGGCAGTTATTGGTGCCCCGTCCAACAAAAGCCAACTTACTGGTGCCTTGATGAGTTGAGGTGGAAATTTGCAGTGCCTTGATTAACAGAAGTCGCAGTTCTTGGTGCCGTTACCAATAGAAAATCCGCAGTTTTAGGTGTCCAGATTAAGAGAGAACGGGTCTTGGTCTCCGAACACTAGAAATACAGGTTTTGGCGCCCGATCAATAGAAAGAAAATTTGGTGTCCAAATCAACAGGAATCTCAGTTATTCAGATTTGAACATCAGGCAGTCGACGTTTCATGGCCTCGTCCAGTAGATGTGCCGTAGGTTTTGATATCACCACCAGCAGATGTCTTAGATAGTAATGTTCCAACTGAAAGGAACACAGATCTTGATGCTCCAAGCATTAAAATTTCTTCCATGGGAAGCTGTGCCAGGCTTCCCCAGATTTCTAAATCTAAATAAACACCAAAATACCAATTATTTATGAAAACTTTAAATTATCATATAATACCATGTGAATAGTTAGTTTATTATATAATAATATTGGTTAGTTTTTAAAATATACTTATATGAAGTACCTTTGGCTCATTGATAAATATATGTATCTTTACATCAAATATGATATTAAAATACACATTGTGACAGAATTACAATTAAGATTTGACATGTGTTATCTGTAAACATTTTCAATTCATTATTAAATACTAGACAGTGTGTATATATATATTTTGCAGGTAGCTAGGGCAGTTAGACACGTATACACTAGTGATCTAGAGTAGAATTCAATAAAGTAGGTACTTACTTCTTTAGGAAACGACGTCGTCGTCAATTGTCTCCGTTGAGGGAGATGGAGGAGTGGGGGTATGTTGTTGTAGGTGCCCATGTTTGCGAGGATATTGTAAGTGGATGTATGGAGGTATGGGGGAGAGAGGGACGATTGATTTATTTTAAATTCTATCAATGTAAATCTTCTTCATTGGTTGATAGTTAATTGTGGAGATTAATTGGTGCCAAAATTGGAAGTTTTATTCAAGAGATATCGTCAGTATATTTCTTTAGGTAATTTGGATGAAATCATTTCGTTTATGAAAAGGAACAGAATGATGGGGTGAAATATTATTATTGTTTGTTTGGAGATATTCAAATATTAAAATCATGATGATTAAGATTAAATTAATTGTTTTTGCTAAAAGTGTGTGTGTGTTTGAAATATAATTTTTTGAGCCAAGTTTATGAAATGACAAAAATGTTATTATTCATTTTACCATTTTTGGGTTTGATATAGGACGAAATGTAATGAAAGCGATTGCTGCTATTTCCTGGATATTATCTATGGATTATTTTATATTGCTGTTAAATATGGTTGTCACTTCATCGCTATTATTGCCAGGATATTAACTGTAGATGATATTATACTGCTGCTCCATATGGTTGCTATTTTACTGCTGCTATGGATGAGGACCTAGATCAGGGAGGGGAGGGAGCCTGTGGTCCCCCACTCCACATCTCTGTGAAGTAAGGGACAACGGGGCTCCACACCTACACTAAAAACTGTGGGGGTGGAGGAAACTGTCTCGAAATGTAACTGTGGCAGTCTGAATGTGGATGGGAGTGGGGTGAAGTCTAGGGGTAAATCTGGGGAGTAGGGGGGAAGGGGAAGTGAGGTGGAATGGCTGATGAATGAAGACCTGTACATTTGGTCCGTGCAAAAGGCCGGTGTTATTGGGAGGTGTTTGGGCAGGTCATAGGCTCTAAAGACTATTTGTTTGCGTGGGTTGGGTGTTGGGGGTGTGGGGATGTTGTCTGCGTGTGGGGGTTTTGGCTTTTTCCTGAAACATTAATAAGTTCTGTCAGATATTTTAACAAAATATCCAGCTATGGGATGTCTATTCTAATGTAATATCTGCCAAATATTTGGTTGATAGAAGTACAAAGAATATTCTTTAATCAACACCTTCAGTTGCGGACCATCCATAATTAACTTTTTGAGATATTTTCAATTTCATAATTGTAATTATTTATAATCCTAGAGGACGGGGAATATTTGTTAAGTTATGAAAACAGAATTTGATGAGGTTATTTTAAAGGCCTGGATTGCTTGAGGAATGATATGATATTGAAATGATATTTTATGTTCGGTTTTATATCGATTATATTAACAAATTAATAAACATTTCTATATTAATTGTTTACTATAATGTTATTCTTTTGAGTAATTAATCCTCATTTACAGAAAGAAGTACAGACACAATTGTTTAACCAATCACATCAGTTGTGGGATAATGCAACAATGTAGCAGCTGGGAATAACTGTTGTAGTTATTATAATCTAAAGTATAGAATATATATTAATTTCTCTTTAATAAAATATAAAAACTTAATTAATCTGAATTATAAAAAAGAGTAATAATGTTTTGAATAGGAATAAAACTTAATATGTGCTAGCTTGATATAGTTTTGCATGGCTGAAAAATATATAATTTACATGTGTTGAATAAAAAGGTTTTCTTTTAACCAACGGTGGTGAATGAATTCTGATTACTGGATCCCTGATAACACTTAAAACAACAACAACAACAACAGATCCTTCTATTGAGACATTTTCACTTCTATAGACTATACCTTGAATCAAAGATAAGACAGTAAACAATAGTAGAAAGTGTCATTGAGAGTAAATAGGCATACAGTCTTATAATGGGAAGACAATAACAACCATTGCGTGTCTTCTAGTTATTTTCATTTTATACTCTAGTGATATTCTCAGCTTATCTATTGAATTGTAGAATTTAGTGAAATTATGTAAAATGATATTTGATTATATTTAAACTAGTGTTCTATTGGTGATTTATGGTATCGTGTTTTATCTCCTGTAGAGAGAAGGGCTTGTATATTAATGTTTTAACAGAATATTATTAACATATTATTAAAATTTTGATATTTTATTACTCTATAAAATCATATTAATGCAGTGTTCAAAATAAATTGACTTGAAATATCCTCACAATCCTTTGTCTCTCCTACTTATACTATTCTACGTGAAAATATAATATATAAATTGTTTCTATTAAGATATTTATTCCAACCAATATTTTAAGGGATAAATCGACTACATATATAATTCCATCTCTTTCTCAAAAAATCTTGTTTACGATCAAAACAGAATCATGTGCTATGGGTGAGCCCCACTTGCTATGCAATACTGATGTTTAAAGACCATATGATATAATGATAAACCTTTTAAGATCAATTATTTTAAAATAGTAAAAATAAGTAATGTGAATATATATACTACTAAATGTGTACTAGAGATTATACAATTATGAGATAATAGATAGTTTCTAGCCACTTTATGTTATCACAGATGTCTGCTATATTCACTATGATCAGAAAGGTCGATTCCTTTTGTCCATTATAACCTCTGCTATCTTTGTCAAGTCACTACTGTCAGATAGCTATTCTGTGTTTTGTATAGGAGAGAGACTCAATAGATTAACCACTTTGCAAAAATAATTAATTTTTCTTTATATATGTTTTCTCTTTAAGTTTTGGTAGAAAACTTTTATGTGTTTCGAAATTTTTCTTTTTTGGTTTGGTTTTGGCATTATTTTGAGCAAGCACTTCTATATATTTAAATACTACCATAATCACAAACATTTATTGACACTTTTATAAGAAATTCTGTGTAATGTGTTATACAAGTTTTATCTTCTTTTTCATGTTATTGATGATGTGATATAGGCTCCTGGTGTTTTTTCTATATTTAGTTTTGATATAATATATTTTATTGTATATATATATATTAGATAATAAAAGGCATATATTGGATTTAATAAAATATTTATTTTGCCAATATTTCGGCTGGCTGAACGCCAATCTTTATAGAGGCATTACATTTTTGTATACACAAACTCAGCGCCGCATAGTGTTATAGGCGCTGAGTTTGTGTATACAAAAATGTAATGCCTCGATAAAAGTTGACGTTCTGCCAGCCGAAATATTGGCAAAATAAATCTTTTATTAAATCCAATATATGCCTTTTATTATCTAATGAATTAAGTATGGATTGCTCTATTTTCAATATATATATATGTAGTAATATATACATTTTCGTTTTATATGGAAAGAATATATTAATACAGAAATGTATCAAAATAAATTATATTGTCTTGATTTAAATCATTGCTAAAATATTTTTGCCGGTTCTCAAATTCTCCCCCCATATGTTTTGAATCGCACATATTAATCACTTCATTTCAAATCATTTGCTGTCCTTAACGTTAAAAAATGAATATTTTTGTAAATTATTCTCTTCAAGGAATGCTCTCCAACTTTTTAATTTGTATCTAGTAGTGATTTTAACAGTTTATTTTCGATTTTTAAATTTTCCTGAAATCATTCTTTGCTGATAAAATAGATTTCTGATATCGTAAAATGTTTACTTGATAATCATTTGCTTATTATTTTATTTGCAATGAATATATTACATATTAAACATTTCTTTCTATATATATGTAACATTAATTCACGCGCGCGTTTAAATATGATTTTTCATATTCATCTATTGCATATTTTCAATATGTTATTATATGAGGAATTTGTTTTTGTTTTCAATATTTCAGACAACAACTAGTACATTTTATAAACCATCAATTTTTATTTGGTATAATCTTTTGATAATTTTGTTTGGAAATATTTTTTTCCATTAGAAGTTTTCATTATTTAAAAATATTGAATGATATTGGAATTTTTTCTGAAGATTCAAATTTAGAAATTAATATAATTGTTTGTTATAATATTTTCTAGTGATAATTTTGAATGAAAAAACCCTGAAAAATAAAGCTATAAGGGAATAATGGCAATTTGTAGCCTGTTGAAGTTGTTTCAAAATTAGAGATATCTCACTTTTTTTAAATCTCTTGAAAATCTTGCGGATTTTAAAGCATCCCATTTTCGTTAGCTTTCGTTTGCTTGATTAGTATTTGCTATTTATCACAAAAACTCCTTAGAAACCTTTTTAACTATTATAAATAATTAATTCTCTCATATATATATTTATAAAAAATAAAAAAGGCATATCCTGACCAGGAGCACATGTGTTTTTCAGAAGGCAGAGCGCCATCTGGTGGAACAGAAATCAACTATTCATTGATTTAACCTGTTCCCTTATATTTGACCAACCCAATTTCTTGACAAATCAAGAAAAGCCATCCACGAACGAGTTTCGCGCTGTTGACGCTCGTCAGCGTGGAGTAGGCTGTACCACTGAGACCAAAACGATTTCCGGTCCCAGTGGCTTCCTGAAAAACCAAGATTTTTTTCTATTTTTTTTTCATGTGTTAAGCGTATTTACGCAAGTTTGGTCTTAAATACTCATTTCTTGGTTTTTCAGGAGGCCACTGGGACCAAAAATCTTTTTGGTCGCAGTGGTACAGCCTACTCCACGCTTAAAAGCGCCAACAGCGCGAAACGCGTTCGTGGATGGCTTTTCTTGATTTATCAAGAAATTGGGTTGGCCAAATATCAGGGAACAGGTTAAATCAATGAATAGTTGACTTCTGTTCCACCAGATGGCGCTCTGCCTTCTGAAAAGCACATGTGCTCCTGGCCAGGATATGCCAAGCGTTCGTGGATTGCTTTTCTTGATTTATCAAAAAATTGGGTTGACCAAATATCAGGGAACAGGTTAAATCATTGAATAGTTGATATCTGTTCCACCAGATGGCGCTCTGCCTTATGAAAAAAAAACGTATGCTCCTGGTCAGGATATTTCCTTTTTTATTTTTAATATCAACACCCGACCTTTTCATAAAAATGAAATAATAAAAATATATATTCATAGAATAACAGAGTATTAAATCTCTCTCTTATATATGCCTGAAAATATCTGAAAACATAATACTCTTTTCATGTCTACTAATCATAATATTGTAACGTTTAAAATTAGGAAAGACAAACATCACAATAACACGGCAATTTTTTTGAATATAAAACCAAATTAAAATTAATAAAAAAGCAGAGAGGTAATGAGAAAATTTTACAGCGTATCAAAATGCAAATATCAAAATTTAAAATCTTTTCATAGATTATTAAATAATCATTGGGTAATTTATTGGGTTGATTAACTTGAAAGAGTAGAAATATTCGAATTAGAGCGTTCTGGAAAGTTTAAAACTTATCATGGGGACTAATGACATTTGTTTAAGAAGGTAGTAAATGGATACCCTTTTCCTCCCGGACTGTAAATGTCAATGGAATCCACTCGAAGCAGCAAGCTGGAAAGACTTGGCTGGTATGAGCATTGGTTTCCTCCCTCAGACGTCGGTGGTACTTCTATAGCCGCGTCGGACCTCTTATTTAGCCGATGAAGTAGGCAGTGATGTGACCTGTTGCAACCTAAAATGCCACAGGTTCTCTTTCTCCAGCATGCTGCCAAATGATATTTGGGATGTGAGTAGGCGATGTAAAGTTTCCACTGTCTTTTAGCCTTCAGTTGGCTCCCATTTACTCTAATGTCTTTGTCATAGTACCCATGCTCATGGTTTATGTCCCTTATCCTTGTTGTGGAAACGACCATGACCATGTTAGATGCTTCGGCCTTGATGTCTATCCAGGCGCTGAAGTCTTCAAACCTGACTGTCCCTAATCTGAACCCTTCTTCGCCCCATTGTATGGGGTTATCTTCCTAATAGATTATCCACCTAATCTTTCAATATCTGCGAGTCGTTAAAATGGTTGGCAGCCCCTAGACTCCTCATGGCGGTGCCTAAATTTGTGACAGAATCACTAAATTCTTAAACGGAGTGGAGGTTTTTTTAGTTAACGGCGTTTTCTTGTCATCCTCGACAAGTGTCTGGATGATGTACTCTGGATGCCCATAATGCTGTTCCAAACATGCATCACTGCATATAGAATGAATAATTCAAACATGAGGAAAGCTGCATTATCAGATGATTTTTATATGATGGCTGCATTTAAAAAAAGACATATCAACCAGTTAAGGGAAACCAAATGCCAGAAAAACCGTTACATTCACTCTAGATATTTAATATATATTCAGTGTTAATTTATAAAATTATATATGAATTTACTCCAGATATAAACAAGAAAACTACTGAACTTCAAGCCAATCTGGATTCAAATGGAAGGACTCTATTGTAAAGATCATTCCAAAATCTGATAAAATAAACTATGAAATATGCAAAAGCTACAGACCAATATCATTGACGTCAAATATTTCTAAAATAATTGAAAACATAATTAAAAACAAAATCAATAAATATTATGAAGTGAACAATCTAATGAGTGCAAGGCAACACGGATTTACTATACATAAATCAACGAACAGTGCAATGGAAGATATAATGGAAACCATATTGAAACACAGGCAAGGTAAACTGAATTCTTTGATTACAGTGGATATAGCAGGCGTATTCGACAACGCATAGTGGCCAGTAATTATTAGATGACTCGATTTAGATATCATTCCCTCCAAATTAATAAGAATTATACAATCTTTTTATTTATTTATTTTTATTCAAGCAGTGAAAGAAGGGCAAATTTCTCAAATGAAAATACAAATGTTACAAAAAATCTGACAAAAGGATGCCCTCAAGGCGGTCCATTATCCCCAAAATTATGGAATATTTTTTAATCGACTTGCTGAAGAGTTTCAAACATCCGAACGCGGAAATAATTTGCTATGCAGAAGCCTTCCTATCATTTTCTGGAGCCAGTCTGTCGATGATCTCAAAATATTAGGTGAATATATTCTATGCTATGTGATTCAATGGTGTAAAAGGAATAAATTATCAATAAGCCCAGAGAAAACGAATTTACTTTACTTGCATAATAAACCTAAGGTTCCAATTGAAATACCGAATATAATTCCAAACCCAGTAGGTCAAGATAAGATATTTGGCATAATATTCTCAAATCATAGAATAAAAAAGATCAATTTTACCCCACATATCAACGACATTTTGTGAAGTATGGTAAGAATGAAAATTTTTCTGTTTTCACTTAGTTGAAAAATGTGGGGAATAAATACTAAAAAAAAAAAAGATTAATTTTGTATAAAACAATTATCAGACCAGTTCTTATGTATGGCTCAGAAAAATGGTACAAATATATAAATAGTCGATGCAAAGAACAACTAAATTCTATTCAATATCAAATTCTTCTTTGAGTGAGCAGAGCCTACAAAACTACATCTTCCAACTGTGTCCATAGTCTTGCGAACATCCCCCATCTCAAAGATTATATTGAATCTAAATTATTAAAAAGGATTTGGCTCAACTTTCGATAGAGGATCAAAACGATTTCAGACCACATGCTCCAAGTATAATTAGATCAATTTTAAGTGCAAAAATGGATGAATTATTTCTAAAAACAAATGAAGCATTCCAAAGCTTTTTCCCGCTTGGAATTACAATATTTTTCCGTTCCAAATTTTATAATATCCAGCTTACAACGAACCATGGAAATTTTAAGGGAAATTTTATCAAAATTTGGAACGGTTGAGGACTCTAGCTGTCATTGTGGCAACGAATTCCAGGACTCGAGACACCCACTGCTGGAATGCTCACTCTTCTTTATCGCTAGACAACAGACAGTAAATAATGATGTAGATCTATGTCAATTTGTAAATAGCAGAGAGAATTATCATAGGTTTAACTATTTATGTAAATATATTTATAATTATATTTCTAAGCTTCAAGGTTCAGGTTCCTAATATATATTATTTTTTCTCTTTTTTATTTTAAATTATTTTACTTGTATAATATGTTTAAAACTGTTTCTGTTTGAAAAATGTAAATCGACGCAATTATCCCTAGCCGGGATATCGCGCTTTGTGTGTTGAAATAAATAGAAATAAACTAGATTCAATAATATAATCTTGGAGCTAATAGGCATTATCAAACAGCAGGTACTGGCGACGATGACGAGTCAACCCTACGAAACAGCTCCAGAAGAATTCCGCCCAAAACAGGAGCCTCAACTTTGCAGGTCTTCACGGCAACACAAGCTTCCAGCCTACATGAGTGACCACGTTGTAAATAAAATATCAGAGACCAAAATCCTATAAGTTCCCATTAAGTGTGAGAGAACTGTTGTAACAAAATATATTTAGAAACGCTGCTTTTCATCATACGCTTTTTTAATCTTAGTTTCCTTTTCACACCTCTGATATTTTAATTAAATAAATGGCACCATTTATATCAGGTTGTTTTACTAAAAAGTCCAAATTAATGATGGAACAAGAGCAAAATGATAATAGTCATATTATCCCCTAGATGTTTTTTCTTTTTCCAACTCATCCAGTCTACCTTTGAAGATTTGTTGAGCACTGTTTTAAAAAACGCTGTTTGTAATCATTATATTGACAGTTTTATTTGTTCATTGTGAAATTGTGTAAAAATGATCAAGAATATTTTGCCAATCATTTTATTACAGAATTTTGATTACAATCCAATGAGGTAATGCGCTAGAATTTTGGATTATTAGTTCTATGCTTCTCATCCAAGCATAAAGGTGCGCAAACACCACATCCACGAATCGGGAAGAAGGTGCCATGAGTGGTAAGTAGCCTGGGCATTAGAGGTTGCTGGTGGTGAAGGCTTCAGGCAAAAGGTGCGACAAATGGCGGAGTCTGACGGGAGGAAGGGTTCAGGATGATAGGTGAAGTGGTCAGTGGTTACTATAAGGCAGGCGATGGTGCAGATACTGCAGATGGTCAGTGTCCTAAACAAATAATTTATCGAATCATCCCAGCTGTTTATCACAATAGAAGCAAATGCTCTAATTATAGAAGGATAGCAAATAATGGACGCCTTAATAAATTAAAAACATTTGAAATCAAAGACTAGGGCAAGTTATAAAGACAATTGTGGAGCTAGAGGCAGCTATTCCTCATAAAAATGTACTTTAACTATAATTTATGAAAGAAAAAAAAAAAGAAGTTGGAGAACTCACCAGAACTGAATGTGGTTGACATTCCAAGAAGCTGTGATGCGAGTGACTTGTGCCCCGTTCAACAAGCATCGCAGCTCTTGGCTTGTCGACCAGCAGGCGTTACAGTTCTTGGTGAACTGAACAATAGAAACCGCAGTTCGTTTCACCCCAGCCCAACAGAAGCGGCAGTTATTGGTGCCCCGTCCAACAAAAGCCGACTTCCTGGTGTCTTGATGAATTGAGGTGGAAATTTGCAGTGCCTTTATTAACAGAAGTCGCAGTTCTTGGTGCCGCTACCAATAGAAAATCCACAGTTTTAGGTACCCAGATTAAGAGAGAACAGGTCTTGGTCTCCGAACAATAGAAAGGCAGGTTTTGGAGCACGAGCAATAGAGAGCAAATTTTGGTTCCCATATCAACAGGAATCTCAGTTATTTAGGTTTGAACATCAGGCAGTCGACGTTTCTTGGCCTCGTCCAGTAGATGTGCCGTAGGTTTTGATATCACCACCAGCAGAGGTCTTAGATAATAGTGTTTCTACTGAAAGAAACACAGATCTTGATGCTCCAAGCATTAAAAATGCTTCAATGGGAAGCTGTGCCAGGAACGGCTGCCCCAGATTTTGAAATCTGAAAAACAACAAAAATACCTTTAATTTATAAATACTTTAAATTCTCATATAAGCTAGTAGTTTAATATAAATTTGATGCTTTGTTGTAAAAATATGCTTATATGAGTACCTTTGTATATATGTGTATTATGTAATTGGGAAAAATTACAATTAATATTACACATGTGTTATCTGCAAACATTTTCAATTCATTAATAAATACTAGAGAGTGTGTAAATATTATGTAAGTGTCAAGTGCAGTTAGATATTTATACACTTCTATAAAATATCAAAACACCTTACGAAATATGTTTCTTTATTACAAAAAAAAAATTATAAAAGTAAATAGCAATTTTTGTATAACTGAATATCTATACACTACACTAGATAGCTAGAGTAGAAGTCAATAAAGTAGGTACTTACTTCTCTAGGAAACGACGTCGTCAATTGTCTCCGTTGAGGGAGATGGAGGAGTGGGGGTATGTTGATGTAGGTGCCCATGTTTGCGAGGATATTGTAGGTGGATGTATGGAGGTATGGGGGAGTGAGGGACTATTGATTTCTTAAAAAGTCTATTAATGGAAATTTTCTTTATTGGTTGATGGTTAATTGTGGAATTTGATTGGTAGTGAAATTGAAAGATATTTATAAGGGAAATCGTCAGTGTATTTCTTTAGGAAATTTGGATGAAATTATTTCGTTTATGAAAACGAACAGGATAATGGGGGTAAAATATTGTCATTGTTTGTTTGGAGATATTCAAATATTAAAATGATGATGATATAAGTTGAAAATAAATGTTTTTGATAAAATTTTAAAATATCAATTTTTGAGCCAAGTTTCAAAAATGACAAGAATTGTTATTATTCATTTCACCAATTTTGGGTTTGATATAAGATGAAATGAGATGGCTTCAATCATTATTGCTGCTATTTCCTGGAAATTATCTATGAATTATCTTATATTTCTGCTAAATACTGTTGTTACTTCATTGCTGCTATTTGAAGTAAACGAAAAAATTGCGCTACAAATTTTAAAATAAAGGGCGGCTCCAGCCCGAAAGCTCGCGCATATCATAATAAAAGAAACTTATTGCGAAAGGTTGTAGTTTTATTTTAAAAATTGCTGCTATTGCCAGAATATTCTCTAATGATGATATTATACTGCTGCTCAATACGGTTGCTATTTCATTGCTGCTATAGAAGAGGGCCTAGATGAGGGAGGGGAGGGAGCCCGTGGTCCCCCACTCCACATCTCTGTGAAGTAAGGGACAACGGGGCTCCACACCTACGCTAAAAACTGTGGGGGTGGAGGAAACTGTCTCGAAATGTAACTGTGGCAGTCGGAATGTGGATGGTAGTGGGGTGAAATCTAGAGGTAAATCTGGGGAGTAGGGGGGAAGGGGAAGTGAGGTGGAATGGCTGATGAATGAAGACCTGTACATTTGGTCTGTGCAAAAGGCCGGTGTTATTGGGAGGTGTTTGGGCAGGTCATAGGCTCTAAAGACTATTTGTTTGCGTGGGTTGGGTGTTGGGGGTGTGGGGATGTTGTCTGCGTGTGGGGTTTTTGGCTTCTTCCTGAAACATTAATAAGTTCTGTCAGATAGTTTCACAAAATATCCAGCTATGGGATGTCTATTCTATTATAATATCTGCCAAATATTCGGTTGATAGAAGTACAAAGAATATTCTTCAATCAACACCTTCAGTTGCGGACCATCCATAATTACTTTTTGAGATATTTTCAATTTCATAATTGTAATTATTTATAATCCTAGAGGACGGGGAATATTTGTTAAGTTATGAAAACAGAATTTGATGAGGTTATTTTAAAGGCCTGGATTGGTTGAGGAATGATATGATATTGAAATGATATTTTATGTTCGGTTTTATATCGATTATATTAACAAATTAATAAACATTTCTATATTAATTGTTTACTATAATGTTATTCTTTTGAATAATTAATTATCATTTACAGAAAGAAGTACAGACACAATTGTTTAACCAATCACATCAGTTGTGGGATAATGCAACAATGTAGCAGCTGGGAATAACTGTTGTAGTTATTATAATCTAAAGTATAGAATATATATTAATTTCTCTTTAATTAAATATAATAACTTAATTACTCTATGAATTGTAAATAAAAAAACAGAGTAAAAATGTTTTGAATAGGAATAATACTTAATATGTGCTAGCTTAATATAGTTTTGCATGGCTGGAAAACATAATATTTACATGTGTTAAATAATAAAAGGTTTTCTTTTAACCAACGGTGGTGAATTAAATATGATTACTGGATCCCTGATAACACCTACAATAACAACAACAGAACCTTTTATTAAGACATTTTTACTTCTATAGACTCTACCTTGAATCCAAGATGAGACAGTAAACAATAGTAGGAAGTATCATTAAGTGTGTAAATAGGTATGCAGTCTTAAATTGGAAAGACAATAACAACCATTGCGTGTCTTCTAGTTGTTTTCATTTTAATATCTAGCGCGATTTTTCATATTATTTATTGATTTTTAGAATTTAGTGAAATTATGTAAAATGGAATTTGATTATATTTAAACTAGTGTCCTAATGATGATTTATTGTATCGTGTTTTCTCTCCTGTTGAAAGAAAGGCTTGTATATTAATATTTTGACAGAATATTATTAACAGATTTTCAATTTTGATAGTTTGTATTTGAGTAAAATCAATCATTCCTCCAGGGAAAAGTGTCTTCTTTTCCTGGAGGAATGATTGATTTTACTCAATATTTATGCAAGGGATTATTTTATAGAATAGTTTGTATTTATCCATAAAATTTATTATTGCAGTGTTCAAAATAAATTGACTTGCTATTTTCTCACCGTTGCCTCTCCTTATAATATTATATTCTATTATGATCCATAGTATAGTATATTGAACCTGCGATACCGCTGGGAGGGTTCACCACTGATGAATCAGGCCTTCCCATTAATTTTTAAATTGCAGTAAGGGCAGTAGAAATTGTTTAATTTTTAAAAGAATCATACGCGTCTATAATAGTTTCGAATTTTTATATTATTCTATGGGACAATATAAAGTATATATTGTTTTTATTAAGATATTTATTCCAACCAATATTCTATGGGATAAATCGACTACATATATAGTTCCATTTTTTTTTCATAAAAACTTGTTTACGATTCAAACAGATCTCGTGCTGTGGGTGACCCACACTATGATATAGAGGTTTAAAGATCATATGAATTGAAAGAGTTAAAATGATAAACCTTTTAAATTTATTGTTTATAAATATTAAAAATAAGTAATGAATATATATACTACTACAGAGGGTGTTCACACTTATAGGAAACGAGCGCCCGGTGTAAAAAAGGAACTATTACTTTATTTTAAAAAATCAACAACGTGGAATTCGAAAAGGCTTAAGCTAATTCTAACACGCAATACATATCTTTTGTTATTTAAAAAAAATGCCCTTCAAATACAATAATTTCATAAGAGGTTATATTTTAGGACTTTCCAGAGCTATTCTTACCTATTTGGACATAATTAAAATATGCAAACAAGATGATATCAACATTTCTAAAAACGGTATTTATAATAATATTCACGACAAAAATATCAAGTTTTTATTCAAAGCACCTACGGAGAAATGGACAAAAGATTATCACCCTATATCTGTGAGAACTCTTGCAACTGTCAAAAAAGTGAAAAAAAAATATTACAAAAGAAAATCCTATGTCACGAAGAGATATAACCAAATTAATAGGAACATCAGTGTCAACAATAAATAAAATAATAAATAAAAATTTAGGCCTAAAGGCTACAAAAAAACATGCGGTTCACAAATTGTTTCAGAGCCATATTCGTCAGCGACACACTATTAGCAGATATTTTCATAAAAATTTCTTGGCTGCTGATAGATGGAAATATATTGTTACATATGACGAAGCATGGGTATATTTAACCGATTTCGATAGAAAAAGAGCTATATTCTATCAAAAAAGAGTGGAAAAATCTAGGCTAATTTGGGTGAAGGAATGTGCCGAAAGTTACTCCAAAGGATTTATGGTGGCATGCGGTATATCATATGAAGGAAAATTAAAAATAAGAAAAGTTGAAAGAAATGCCAAAATAAACTCGGAGTACTATCAAAACAACATTTTAGAACCTATATTTTTGAATGATATTCCCTCTATCTATGGAAAACAGAGCAACAAAGTCTGGTTACCATGATAACGCCATAAGTCAAACCTCATCTTCAACCCAAGCTTATTTGGAAGATCTAAGGCAAAGAACAGGAATCAACACTATTCCAAAGAACAGAACCCCTGTAAAATCTCCTGATTTAGCCCCGATGGATTTTTGCATTTTTGGATGCCTTAAAAGAGCACTTGGAAAGAGACACCCTAGGACAATTGAAGGTCTCTGGAAAGTGGTAAAGGAAGAATGGGATCTTTTGAGTATGACCATGATCAGAAAGTGTCCAATATCGTGGAAAATCAGGTGCCGTTTTGTAAATAAACAAAAAGGCTTTCAAATAGAACATTTGAAAATTTTCAAATAATAAGTGTGAACACCCTCTGTATATGTGTACTAGAGATTATACTATTATGAGATAATAGATAGTTTCTGGCCACTTTATGTTATCGCAGGCGTCTGCTATATTTACTATGATCAGAAAGGTCGAGTCCTTTTGTCCAGTATAGCCTCTTCTATCTTTGTCAAGTGCGAGATAATTATTCTGTGTTGTACTGAACTCAATATTTTAATTTACCGCAATAATAATTAATTTTACTTTATCTATATTTTGGTCGGAAACTTTTACGTGTTTCAAAATTTTTTTAAAGGTTTTTTTGTGCCTTTGGTAGATTTTGATCAAGCATTTCTACCTATTTGAATACTATCCTAATTAGAAACATTTATTTACACTTTTATATGAAATTTAGTGTAATGACGTACTTGTTAGCTTCTTTTATCATGTTATTGATAATGTGATACAAGCTACTGGTGTTTTATTCATATTTAATTTGAAAATAATACATTTTATTTTTATTTTATGGCTATTAAACATCTATATATCATCATGGTTTTTATATATATAATTAGAATAAATTAAGAAAAAAATTAATATCGAAATTTTTTACACTTTGTCTCAAAAAATTATATTGTCTATAAATAAATTATTGATAAAATATTTTTGATGGTTCTTTAATTCTCCCATATGTTGTGAATCGCACATATTCATCGCTTTCTTCAAACATATTTTTTGTTCTTCAATAAAAAATTGACCATTCATGTTTATTATTATCTTCAATAAATGCTCTCCAACTTTTGAATTTATATTTTATATTGGAATGTTTTCTGAAGATTTGAATTTGGTAATTAATATAATTGCTTGATATAATATTATCTAATAATAATTCTGAATGAAAGAAATCTTGAAATATAAAGCTATGATGGATTATATGACAATATGTAGCCTGATGATGATGTTTTAAAATGATCTTACTTCTTAAATCTTTTAAAAATCTTGCAGATTTTAAAACATCCCATTTTGTTAGCTTTCGTTTATTTGATTAGTATTCGATATTGATTCACTAGGAAAACAAAAACTCCTTAGAAACCTTTTAACTATTACAAATAATTTATTAGAGATATTTATACATCGCGATTAATTATTTCTAAATATATACCCAAAATATATGAAAACCCATAATACTCTTTATACATATACTAAGAATAATATTTAATGGGTTGATTAGCTTAAAAGAGAACAGATTTGCCTTACAAAGATCACATGCCATTTAAAATCTATTTTTATTTATTATCTCATTTGTGTGTTCCATCAATAGACAGCGAATTACTTGAAAAGTCAATATTCTAGTACCACAACCATATAACCTTTACTCTCTAAATAACACACACACACACAGATAGCTAACATTAATTAACATAACACTAACAGAGTCTATTGACATTAATTTGTAATTTGAATAAAATAGGTAGGAGAATGTGCACCCTTAACTTATTTCCTAAATTTTACATGTAAATATACTTTTTTAAAATTTAATTTTAATGTGTGTGCGTGGAAAGTGATATTTATCGAAAGTTTAGAAGGTTTAAAATAAAAGGATTGGAACTTAAAATACCTTGCAATGTCTTCGTTTTACAGGAGTCATCTGCTAATAAATCCTTATAAACATTACATAATTACCTATATACCTTTGTTCTTATTTGTTCATCTCTATTGCTTTAAGTTTAGAGTTTAATTATCTATGAAACTCAAAAAATACTTTAGGCACTTTCTGATTTATTTTCTTCACTTACCTTTCGTTGTTGCTTCTTTGATAGTTTATTTTCAGGTTAAACCCAAATTCGCCAGTTGATATATACAAACCTCTTATCAAAAAAGAACAAAATAATGAGGTTAAGAGTTTCTTGTAGTTTTATGCAAAGCTTTAGATCATTTCTACCCTTCAACAAGAATTGACATACGAATGTATAAGAGAATAAATGTTCTAAATAACTTTATTAGGTGCCGCTCAAAAAGAGCAACCTAGATCATCATATTTACAATATACTGTGGGGGATGGTTATGTACAGGGGTTCATTTATGATTATAATTTTTATTGATGTCATTGGGTCCGGGATTCTCACATCCTTAGGAATATAGAATAAATGGTTATATATACATATCTACACATATACATTTGTATTAAAAGATTGGTATTTAAAGAAATATATGTGAATGAAAGGAAATATATATTTGAATGTATTGGAGTATTAATATATATCTAAAACTGTAATAAATAGAAAATAAACTATGGAAGAAATTTGTACAAGAGCGACTATTTTGATATACAAATAATATAAAATTATGATACATTAGTGCGATATCTGTTATAAGAAATTTAAACCATTTTAACGCTATGATTCTTCTAAAAATAAAACAATTTTCTACTGCTCTAATTGCAATGTGATAAACTAATGGGAGGGCCTGACTCATCAGTGGTGAACCCTTCCAGCGGCCTCGCCAGTTTAATCTACCATACCACTGTAATATATTCAATGGAGACTATGAATAAAACCGAATGGTCAATGCATTAAACTATGAAATATGTGTTCAACTATGAAGGAGGAATATATTAGTCTGGCAGAGTTCGATGCTTCAATTATTAACATTAGGGTTTTTTTCAGATTCTATTAATTCTAATATTAAGCGTTGTTGTAAGCGTAAGTCACATACCCCATATCCATTTATTTTAATTATAAATTATTTAAAACATATAATAACAGTTATTACATTTATTATACAGAAAATGTTTATTATATGTTGAGGAAAATAAATGAAAAATTATAAACTGATATAAAATATTAATAGTAATATATTTCCAGTGTATGTTGTAAAAACCTATCTATTTACCTATGCTATATTTACATGCTACTGGTTAAGCTTAAACTGATACTCCAATTACATAAGTCCATTCTAAAGAAATATTTCAAAAAAATCAAAAATACCTGCTATTTGAAGCTTTAATTCGACTGATTAAAAAATGTCATTTTGTTTGTTATCACCAGATGACAGTTTTATTAAACTCGTGAGATGGTGGGAAAAAGATCAAAAACACATTTGCCAATCATTTTATTATAAAATTTTGATTAATTTTCAATAAGGTAACGGCGCTAAAATTTTGAAATAAGTTCGATGGTTTAACACATCAGATAGGTGCGCCAAACATAGGATCCATGACTCAGATAGGAGCGGCCATGGATGGAAAGTAGCCCAGGCGAAGACGCTGCTGGTGGTGAATGCTTCAGTCAAGAGACGCCATCAATGGTGAAGTCTGTCAGGAAGGAAGAGTCCTGGATGATTGGTGCATCAGCCAATAGTCACTGTGAGGCAGGCAATGGGTTGCAGATGGTCAGTATCCTACACAAACGAATCTTCAATCACTCAAGAAGTTTGACACAATAAGAGCAAATGTTTTCTAAATAGAATAACCAATAATGAAATCTTTTAGAATGCAAATTGATATAAAATAGGTGCAAATATCAATGCAAATTGATATAAAATAGGCAAGAGCAAGTTCCAAAAGCAGTGGTGAAGCTGAAAGAAGCTATTTCTCATAAATATTTACGGTAATGATAATTTGTAATAGAAAAAGAAGTTTGACACTCACCACAGAACTGATGTTGGTTGACATTCCAAGAAGCTGTAGATGCGAGTGACTTTTGCCCCGTTCAACAAGCATCACAGCTCTTGGTTTGTCGACCAACAGGCGCTGTAGTTCTTTATGCTTCAATAGCGGCAGTTATTGGTGCCCCGTCCAACAAAAGCCGACTTCTTGGTGCTTTGATGAATAGAAAAGGTTGATGATGCCTCGGTTAACAGCAGGCGCAGTTCTTGATGTCCAGACTGATGGAAGTGGAAGTCTAGGTGCTCTAATCAATAAGAGCGCAGGAATAGGTGTTATGGGTAGGTCTAGGTGGCCCAATCGATGAAGGCTGTAGTCCAAAGTTCCCAGACAGGTCTCGGTGCTCCAATCAACAGAAGGACAGGTCTTGTTGCCCAGATCAACAGAAGCATAAGTTATTCAGGTTTGAACATCAGTTGTCGATGTTTCAACGTCCTCACAGTAGATGCCGCAGGTTTAAATATCACCTCAAGCTAACGCCTTATATCTTTTTGCTCCAACCTATAGGAACACAGGTTTCATTGCTCCAGGCATCACAAATGCTTCGACGAGAAGTTGTGCCAGTAAAGGCTGCTCCAGAATTCGACATCTGAATAAACAACAAAAAAAAAAATTAATAAATACTTCATGTGGAGAGGTAGTTTAATATAAATTTGATGGTTAGTTTAAAAATACTCTCATATGTGACACTATTTTCTGATTAAAATATTATTATATAACATTGAAAAACACATAATATTAGAACTATAAAAATATATCACATTTGTTGTATACGCTCAAAAAACATTTTTTTCAATTTATTATTAAATACTAATATAAATCGAAGTATATATTGTTTCAGTTGCTAGAGTACAGAAGGATACATACACACTAGTGAGATAGAGTAGAAGTCAATAAAGTAGGTACTTACTTCTCTAGGAAATGACGTCGTCAATTTTCTCCGTTGAGGGAGATGGAGACATGGAAGTATGTTGATGTAGGTGCCCATGTTTGCGAGGATATTGTAGGTGGATGTATGGAGGTATGGAGGAGAGAAGGACTATTGATTTCCTAAAAGGTCTATTAATGAAATATTTCTTTATTGGTTGATTGTTGATTAGTTGTTGATTGGTGGTAAAATGGAAAGCTATTCAAGTGAAGTTGCCTGTATATTTGTTCAGTTGATTTACATGATATCATTTCGTTTTTGAAAAGAAATTGATTTAATGGGAACATATTATTATTGTTTGGAGATTTCAAATATCGAAGAATTATGATGATATAAGATGAGCATACATGTTTGCTGAAATTTCAGAATATCAATTTTCAATGCAAGTTCATAATGCAAAAATCACATTATTAATTGTGATCAAAATTAAGTTTGAGATGAGCTGATTCATTGGAAGGGGTTGCTAATGCTGCTATTGCCAGAATACTATTTATATATGATACTATAATTATGCTCAGTATGGCTGCTATTGCCAGTATAATTTCAGTATATGAATAATATGATATACTGCTGCCAAATATGGTTGCTATTTCATTGCTGCTATGGGGAGTGGGCCTAGATCAGGGAGGGGAGGGAGCCCGTGGTCCCCCACTCCACATCTCTGTGAAGTAAGGGACAACGGGGCTCCACACCTACTCTAACAACTGTGGGGGTGGAGGAAACCGTCTCGAACTGTAGCTGTGGCAGTCGGAATGTGGATGGGAGTGGGGTGAAGTCTAGGGGTAAATCTGGGGAGTAGGGGGGAAGGGGAAGTGAGGTGGAATGGCTGATGAAT
Source organism: Cordylochernes scorpioides (assembly GCA_030710605.1). Classification (NCBI taxonomy): domain Eukaryota; kingdom Metazoa; phylum Arthropoda; class Arachnida; order Pseudoscorpiones; family Chernetidae; genus Cordylochernes; species Cordylochernes scorpioides. The sequence continues at coordinate 194,218,107 of CP092864.1, forward strand.
GAAGACCTGTACATTTGGTCCGTGCAGAAGGCCGGTGTTATGGGGAGGTGTTTGGGCAGGTCATAGGCTCTGAACACTATATGTTCGCGTGGGTTGGGTGTTGGGGGTGGTGGAATGTTGTCTGCGTGTGCGGGTGTTGGCTTTTTCCTGAAACATCAATATGTTCTGTCAGATAGTTTCATAAAATTACTGCTGTAGGATGTTCATTGTAATGTACTATCAATGGACAAATTTTGGGCTGATAGATGTACTGCACGCGCGCGGCTATTCTCTGACTGACATCAATCCATTTGTCACACATAACTCTCTAATATCCCATTTAGTACATCTCTGCTTTCTAATAGCTATTTGTTAAACTGGACTTCCAGCTTCTTCCTCACTTCATATTTGCCAATTGATTTTATTCTTATTCATATGTTTAAAATTTTTGAAAAAATATATTTTCTGTTTGAGCTTATCTGGCTAATTTCTATCCAAATAAAATTTGATATTTATCATATCGTTTTACAAATACACTGCCTAACACGGAAAATATACGATGTAGTGGCCAGAAGGTGAAAAAACGTTGAATACAGAGAGACACCGTAGTCATCATTAAGTGTGATCTACAGTTGTGGGAAGTAGGCCATCTATTGATATAATGAGATAATTCAAATTTTCTTGATATAAATTCTATATATTTTGTATGGTTTTAAAATATTTTCCAAAATATGTAACCAGAGTTTAATGAGGCTGTTTTGTAAGCCTGAATTTCCTAAAAATGCCTTTTATTGAAAGGAGTTCAAAGACAAATATCGATCAATGCCTTCACCTTTTAGAAAAACAACAACAACGACAAAACACCTTTTACTAAGATATCTCTTCATATACAGACTCGTTCCAGAATTCAAATAGAAGTAAAGATCAAACATTAATAGAAAGTTCAATAAGTAAATAAGAAATCAGCTGTATTGTAATCAGTTTTAGTGGAAAGACAATATAAATCATTGTGCGTGCGTGTTTCTTCTAGTTATTTTGTTTTTACATCAACAAAATTCTCGCTTTTCTTCTGAATTAGAGAATGGTAATACAAGTTATCAGAGTTCTCATCGGCCAATAAATCAGTAAAAAAGTTTTGAATTGTTTTAAAAATTTTAGTCGATATGTATGTGAAACTGCCAATGTTTGTCTATCCTCCAGAAACTGGGAACAATGCATAATTCTCTGAGATATCCTCTTTTAAATTCACATCCGCATAACTAGCATTCAAAATACCAGTCTTTCTTCCCATATTCTGACCGGCCTCCGGGGAAAATCGCTAGAGTATCGCTTATTTCTCAATTATTTCAATTTGAAATGGAAGATTAGAGAACAAGAGAAATATTCAGCCATTGAAGAGTGTTTTAGGTATTTATAGTGGCTCTCTGTATTGAGAGGAGTTCTTCATTTTAAATTTAAATTTGAAAATACTTTTCTATTGTGATATTCGTATTGTATTAGGAATTTATTATAGAAGAGAAAAATAATTCACTATTGGGGGTCATTTTACAAATTTAGTGTAATGAATTTTAAAATATAAAACTGATATCAAATAGGAACTAGGAATTTTTAGGTACATATTGGCTATCAATCGTTTAATAATTTTGAATATTTTATTCATCAATTTTTAATTAAAGATATATAGATTGATAATATTTTGTGATACTTTTAAAAGATTTGAATTTATTTATGAAAAAATATAATTTCTTGATATTATTCTAGAGAGAAATTTGAATGGGGGGGGGGGGGGATCATTGAAATTCAGATTTATGATGGAATATATGGAAATTTGTAGCCTGATGAAGATGTTCTAAATTTCTTACTTTTTAAATCTCTTAAAAATCTTGCAGATTTTAAAGCATCCCATTTTCGTAGTTTTCGTTCGCTTGATTAGTTCTTGTTATCGATTTACTAGGAAAAAAACTCCTTGACAACCTTAACTTTTTATAATTAATTGTTAGAAGATAACAGAATGAAATCATTTATACATGAATATATATGGTATGAATAATTCAATTTGTACGTATATGACATTTTAAATTGCAATATTTTTCGAGACAAAAATGAAGGCATTTAAGTATCTATTTTTATTTTAACAAACTTCAACTAAAAGTAAATAAACTGTGGGTGCATATTTTCTTTCTCTATCAGTATCTTAAAAAATGATATATATATATGTTGTAACACCCCGAGTAAACCGACGTGTAATAAACACTCAGTCGTAGACGTGGGGCGAAAGTGGGGAGGTTTTTCTCACACGTGGACAACAAGAAGCAGAGGCAGGGTTAGACGTTAACACTGAGCGGGACGGAGACAGCCCATGGGACAGAGGTGAAGGCCATGACACAAACCTGGATGCCTAACACCGAGACAAGGAGAGAGAGAGAGAGTCAGAAGCGGCCTGCATAGATGAACACACCATATCCCACTCTCGGTGGGTCGCCTATAAAAGCTCGGAAGGGGCGTCTTCCTGGGCGTTGGCTATGTCCTTTGAATCTTTGCTTCGTAGCTGTCTCCAGACCAACTCTTTTGCTGTTTTTATTTTGAAGTCATCATTTTGAGTTTAAATACAATAAGGATGATACAGGTTATATTAATAAATATATAGCATATCATACAAAACATGGGGGTGGTAGCAAATAAGAGCAGTGTACATTTTAATAGAGAGGTATGATCTTATAAATTATTGACTCTAACTTAGCTAATTAGAAGATATGTGAAATATGCTAACTGTATTATTATATTACAATTTAAAATATACTACATATATTGGGAGTATAAGTAATTATAAATAAGTTCGTGCGGTTTTGATAAAGATTGCTTTACTAGTTTTTTATTCCACTGTTTCATCTGGCAACACCATTATTTTGAAGCGTTATCATAAAGCTTCCTTTTTAATTAACCGTCATTTCTCTGAAATGTAGACAACCTAGTTTCTGTTTACTCCTAAAATGTCAAATTTTGTACCAAAATTTTGTTTTTGCGGGGAGTTTTATTTCATTACTACAATATGAAGAAAAAAGCTGCTGAGAGTCATCGTTGTTCATTATGGCCATGCTCTAGCTGATCGAACGTGTTAGAAGTGGTTTTTGCTCGGTTTAAAAGAGGTAATTTTGATTTGGAAGACGAAGAAAGACCCGGAGCGCCACCTAAGATTGAGGATGCAGAATTAGAGGCAAGGCTCGATGAAGAACCAACACAAACGCAAAAGCAACTTGCAAAAACACTCAACCAGCCATTTTTCATCGCTTAAAAGAAATAGGAATGATCCGAAAGGTTGGAAAAAAAGGTCCGAAAGGGACGTCGAACGCCGTTTTTTCACGTGTGAACAACTGCTCCAACGTCAGAAAAGAAAGGGGTTTTGTATCGATTTGTAACTGGTGATGAAAAGTGGGTCCATTACGATTATCCAAAACGTCAGGCAACGTATGGAAACCCTGGCAATGCCTCATCATCGACGGCCAAGCTGAATATTCATGGCGGGAAGATTATGTTGTGTATTTGGTGGGACCATCTAGGAGTGGTATATTATGAGCTGCTACAACCGAACAAAAGTATCACAGGGGAGGTCTACTGAAGATAATTGATAGGTTTGAGCCGAGCATTGCGATAAAAACGGCTGCAAAACGCCAATAGACACGACAAAGTTATTCTGCAACATGATAATGCTCGTCCACATGCTGCAGCACCCGTTAAAACGTACTCAGAAACACTCGAATGGGAAGTTTTTCCCCACCCGCCGTATAGCCCAGACATTGCTCCTTCCGATTATTATCTCTTCCGATCAATGCAACATGGCCTGGCTGACCAGTACTTCTCCAACTACGATGAAGTAAAAAAATTGATCGATGAATGAATAGCAGCCAAAGAGCCGGTCTTTTTCCGTGATGGGATCCGTAAATTACCAGAAAGATGTGAAAAGGTAGTGGCTAGCGACGGACAATACTTTTAACATTGGAGGTCTAACCATTTTTCACAATAAAGCTCCAAGTTTCGAAAAAAAATAACCCGCACGAACTTATTTATACTCCTAATATATATAGATTCTAGGTATGTAAATATTTCTCTCCTTTTTTGTTGAGTTCAATGTTTTTCTTTCCTCTTCTATAACCTACGGAATCTAATTATACAAACAAGAGAAGGATAATACCTCTATCAACATATGGGGGTATATGGAATATATAAAAATAATTATAGCTCTATACATTTACATATTTCTTATATAAAATTGTAAATTTTAAAATGCTCTTCTTCTCCTTTATATACCACTCTTAATCTGTATCGAACAAGAGAATCTGTATAAAGGTCTAAATGTGTATCAAAGGTTTTATTGACGGATTGTTTTGTTTATTTGAGTATTGAGGGAGGGAAGGAGGGTTTAATGCTATGGAGCTGTGGCTATTTTTGTTATTTTACCTTTTGTTATTTGGTTTATAGAGTTGTATATGTGTACAAGTTTCTACAGAAAGGGAGGTTCCTCCACATTGAGAGAGTTCTCCTCCAGACAAGGTCTTTTTGAACACTTCTCAGTTCCACACCGAGGAAGTACTTATAGAATGGTCGTCATCATCCAGGCCTTGCCCGAAGACCCAACCCTGAATTTATTTGGTTTATAGCTGTGTGGAATTTTGAATAAAACAAATGAGACTTTGTACTCACAATTCCTCTAAACTAAAATTTCAAAAACAAAGCATGCAGAACTATTTCAAAAATATCCCTGTAGACTCTCACTCACACCAATATGGCAAATATCTAAAACTTCAAACTCTCTCTCAAAATAAAAACTATACAGTGCATTATAAATATGTCGTGTTCTCTACCTAACAAAATAGCAGTTGACGAACACCACACGGTATAAAATATTTATTTCTATTAAATGGGATCCTTTCACTCTCCTCTTACACTCTATATATATCCAATCATTTTTACATAATTTATTTTCTATCAGAAAATTAATACATATTTACATATATGCTGCACTTTTTCTCCAAGAATAAAATCTGCATATGGAATCATTACAGCACCCGCCACCGAAGACCCATCATCACTCCTGAGATGATTTTATTTCCACGGTGGTTCCCTTTGTCCGGATGTTGAAAGGCTGGACATTGGATATGTGAGCGGTTCTGGTCTGACGATTATTGAAATGGTATGCTATGTACTTAACCAGACCGTCCATTTCAGTTACATGACAGACTTCACGTGGTCCAGTCTGGTGCCATTATTTTCCTTTCCATTGATGACGTACCAGCACATAATCTCCAACTTTTAGCTGAGGTGGTGATCTTCTTTGTTTTTTATTATAGTAAAATTTTGTTTTTTTGTCGATTTTGGTGTTGTCGTTCTTCGTCTCTCTCCTTTCTCTCAAGTTGGCAACTTATACCAAGCTCATCATCAGCAGGTAAGCGTGGAGATTGCTTTGTATATTTAAATGTAGGCGAGCAACCCAGATAAGAATTGTAGGAGCGGTTATAATACCGAATTGCTCCCTCCAGCTGGATGATAGGGAGTTGTCGTGATCAGTCTTATGTTTTTAGATTTTGCCCATTCCGGGAATTTTCCGTGAACAAAGGACTTTCCTTGATCTGTAATTATAGTGTGCACTTTCTTAAGATTTTCATTTTGTTCGAAATAATTTATCAATGATCGCCAATCTTGTTTTATAGCTTTAGCCTGGGCTAATCTTGTTGCTTCATCTATTACTATTAAAAAGGTTGATCTAGCATCTCCCTTAGTTAGAGCTTCGGCATAATCTAAATGCACAGTATGGAAAGGCTCCTGTGATTGTGGCGGCAAGCTCATATGATTTGGTCTGTACTTGTATTTAAACTCGACCTGTTGACAAACAGGGCAAGAGGCTATGTAACCGCGTATATCATTTTTCATCTTATACCAGTAGAATCGCTGCCTTAATTTATGATAGGTTCTCAAAAACCCAGAGTGGCCACCTGAGAGAGGATCATCGTGATATAAGTGCAAGATAGAATCTCTATCCTCGGGAGGAACCAAGTACTTGTTGTTATCTCCGAGCTTCAGATCGGTGATTATTATTCATTTCAAATGAACTAAGGAACAGTTGCCATCTGGCAAGTCTGTCTCTGAGATTTCCGCAGGAAAGCAGCTGAGTCAACGCGCGGTGATCGGTGTGGACTGTAAAAGGTTTACATTCCAAATATGCGCGGAACTGTTTAACTGCTTTCAACACAGCAAGACATTCCTTTTCGGTAACAGAATAATTCTGTTCCGCTCTTGTAAACGTATATGAATAATAACTTATTACTCGTAATTGTCGGTTTTTCTTTTCGGTAATATCTCGTTGGTATAATACTGCTCCCGTTCCATAGTAAGAAGCGTCGGTAGACAGCTCGTATTGAAGGGAACAATCGGGAATCCTTAAAATCGGGTTGGATGTAATCAGGGTAAGTAATATCAAATAAGACTCCTCACATTCTTTTGTCCATGTAAAAATGGAGTCTTTTCTTTTCAAGGCATCCAATGGTCTTATTATCATAGTATAATTCGGTATATACGGCCTGAAATGCCCAGTTAAGCCAGTGAAACATTGTAGGGATTTCAAATTGTAAGGCCTCCTCATATTCTTCACCTTTTCAATCACCTGATCCCTCATATGTTTGAAATCGCCGTTTATTATTCTTCCTAGTGACTCCACTTGAGGAACGCAAAACTGACATTTCTCCAGGTTAATGGTCATATCAAATTTGGCCAGTCTAGTGAGAATCTTGTAGGATAGGGCTGCACATTCTTCTTTAGTGGGTGCACCACAACAGATGTCATCAATATAGACAACTACTCTTTGATCTAGCAGATCCCCCAATATTTCAGTCATTATGCGTTGGAATTTGGGAAGAGAATTTTTCCAACCAAACGGTAACCTTGTGAATTCGTACAGACCTTCTTGTGTTACAAACGCAGAAAATTTTCTGGATTCTTTAGTTAGTCCTATTTGCCAAAATCCGTCTCGTAAATCAATTTTTGTAAATTAATGGCAACCCCCAAATCAGTCTATAATCCTATCAATGCTGGGAAAGGGAAAAGGATCCAAATGAGTTTCCCGATTGAGCCTTCGATAGTCCTGACAGAGTCTAAAGGAAGAATCCTTTTTTGGAACAAGTACGCATGGTGATGCAAACTCTGAGGTAGATGGAACAATGATTCCCCGGTCAAGCATTTCTTTAATTTTATTAGATATCCATTTTCTTTTGTATTCAAACGTTGAATATGGTTTAGACCGAATAACATTGCAATCAGGTTTCAATAAAAAGTCCACCTCAAATTTTGGGACCCTAATCCGAGAAAATTCACAAAGACTTGGGAAGTTTTCCTGAACACCATTAATCGTAAATGCATATTCATTAGCATTCAAGGCCAAACATTTGATGTTATCAGAATGAAAATCCCATTGGATTTTGAAATTTTTCATGGTTGGCTTTCCTAGCAGAATCTCGAAAGGCATCTCTTCAAGAATTACTGCAGTTACCTCGATTCTACGATTATCTGCTTCAAGCTCAAGGTCAATACATTTGATGCAAAAATGCTATTATGATTTATGGTTGTTAATTTTGTCTTTGCCGGATAACTTTTCCAGCCATACTTTTCTAGAGTGTTTTTTCGAATCAAATCAATAGATGAGCCAGGATCCAAAAATGCATTTAATTTTATTCCATTAACATTAACCGGAAACATTGAGTTAGGGGAAAAATAGGAAAAGTATAATACCCTTTCTGACGGAGGGAAAGGCCAACCCACATTTTCTAGTTTTTTGGAAGTGTGCTTTTCTAATGGGCGAATGGAAGGCCTACATCTCTCAAGAACCTTTCTTAATTCCATAGTGGTGGAGAATGGGATCACAGCCAAACGTTGTTGCATTTCTTCTGGTAGGCCATGCAAGATGCCAGTTATCAAGATTCTCTCTGAAGCTCCCGGCAAGCCCAGCTGAAGTAGCCTCAGTTTTTTATAAAAATAGTCCACATAGGAGCCACTGCGATATTGCCATTTAACAGCTTTATCAAAAGTGGAGATGGGATCCTCGCGAAACGCCTCAATGAAATCATTCTTCCATTCCTCCCAATCTCCATCTGCTACTTTTTTATCTTGGCAGTCATACCAAAGCAAGGCAGTATCCTCTAACAATGCACGCATTCCATTTACTTTAGTTTGAGAAGATTTCCAGTTATTATTCTGGCAGATAATTTCATAATTTTGGATCCAAATCAGCGGATCAACATTCCTTCCATTAAACCTTTCAACTTCCATTTCAGCCATCCTCTCCTGTCCCGTGGCCAGATGCATCTCTACAAGTTTATTAAGCAACTGCTGTTGGTTATTTAGTACAGTAACGAGTGCAGCGACGTTGGGCTCGAGTTGAGAACTCCCAGGAGCTATGTCTGGCTTCTCATCCTTAAGTAGATTTTCTTTACTTGAATCAGTTTCTGTTTGATCTTTGCTGTCACCTTTTCCTCCGTCCACAATTCCAAGTTCCTCCTTCAGTGCTATCTTGGCTCCGCTTCTAAGAGAAGATCCTGTCGGCTGCGCCATGTTGTCGTGTTCTCTACCTAACAAAATAGCAGTTGACGAACACCACACGGTATAAAATATTTATTTCTATAAAATGGGATCCTTTCACTCTCCTCTTACACTCTATATATATCTAATCATTTTTACATAATTAATTTTCTATCAGAACATTGATACATATTTACATATATGCTGCATTTTTTTCTCCAAGAATAAAATCTGCATATGGAATCATTACAATATATATTTTAAAACCAAAAGAGGTATATCCTGACCAGGCTCACCTATATGATTCTTTTGTTTTCAATATCACACAACACCTGACCTATTATATATTTTTGTTTTCCACATATAATTAAAAAGGCATATATTGGATAAAAATGTCATGATCCAATATCTAATAAATGCCTTTTCAATTTAAGGTTTATTTATGGAATGCTCTATTGAATATATATATATTAAAAATAAAGAAGGCATCTCCTTATTACGAGCACATGTGCTTTTTAGATGGCAGAGCGCCATCTAGTGGAGCAAAAATAAACTAAACCTTTATTTAGCTTGCTCCGTGATATTTGGCCAACTCAGGAGATGCCTTCTTTATTTTTAATATCAACACCTGACCCACTTATCTTTTATTTTTTTCTATTGTTTTTTCATATATATATATAGGCTCGAATGAGAAAGGGTGTTTAAAAAAAAGAAACTATCGAGGCTATTAGGTTACGACTACAACATTTTGGCGCGATCACAGTAGTGGGAAGGCGCAGCGAGTAGAAGCAAGATCGAATTTTGAAGGATTAGAGAAAGCTCCTGGCAGTGGGGTTACCAGGGACGTGGTAGGAACTTGACTGGGGCCAGTGGGGGCCGTAGCAGTAGAAACTTCACAAGTTCTACAAGTTTTGACGCCAGAGTCATGGTTGGTTGGGAAACGGACGGGTAGTGGACCGGGATAGGTTTCTGACTGGTCAAATTTTACCTCAAAGTAAAGTCTTTTGACCACGGTCTTCCGCCTTGATTTCTTGCCAAGGGCCATTATGTAGTTGACCTCTAGCGGCTGGCTAGGAGGGGAACTGAACTTATTGTGGAGCGTCAAATATTTAGCTCCATCTTCTGTGGCCCATAGCTTCAGTGATATGGGCTCGTCGCGTCTGATCCTTGCGTCATCCCAAGAGATGCTATTCTGGGGCGTTCTACCTCCGTTGTGGCGATCAAGCCGGACGATATTCGCGAAATAGCACCAGTCTCCTGGCCGCCAGGGATGGGGACATGACCCTAATTGGAGGCCATCGTTGACCCATAGCTCCATATCGAAATCGCTGTTCAATTTTGTTAGGTCGAGTTTTTTCAACTTTGGGTGTCGGGGACGAAAGCATGCACAGAAAAGTCGTGAGAAAGACTCCATTCTCTTAGATAAGTACTATCAGAATTTTTTTACAAACAAATAAAACAAATCCTTTGTTGGATTGGATTGACTCATGAAAATTTATATAGATAGATTCTGAAAGGAAATTGATCTATAAATATGACAGGCGACCTATATATATAATAAAAAGTAAAAACAAATTAGACTAACGAAGTTTGAACCTTGTCCAGATTTCACATTTCTAAAATATTAGAAAAGTAAAATTTGTAAAATTTAGAATTCTAATAGTTTAAAGGCTTCCATAGACGAGAGAACAAATTAGACAAACATTGAAAAAACCAGCACATCATTCCATCTACTCTATCCCTGGGAACCTTCTCACAGTCGATATTTGACCCACTAAAATTGGTCAACAAATGGTATTTTCTGTGATAGTAATAATATACAGTAGTAATAGTATTGGTAGTAATAGTGGTTAAAGAGATAGTAGTATTTGTGGTATTAGGTATGATATTTGGGGATAATGGTATTCTTCTTCTTTTTCTTATATCCACTCAAACTATAAGAATCGATTCGATGACAAATCCACAATAACAATTCTGGAAAACTGAGAATCCCCCACAATGGGACCCTGGAGGCTACGTTAAAGGATTTTCGATCAAGTGTAAGTGCAGAAAGTGTATGTAAGTGCATCAAGTGAATTGTAAGTGCAGCTGTAATCTGCCATCATGTGGCTGTCCCATTTTCCCTGGTAATCCCCTGGTGATCCATCAGCCTGCTTCATACTCATATAACACAAAATATCAAAAATATTTTAGTGGATGAGAAAGTAATTAATTTTTACTAACAATTTCCAAATACCAAGAACCATTCCAAGTTTTGAGAAGATTGTACAAAGTGACTTATGAACTCTCTACATCAGACCAAATCAACCAAACAAGATGCCCCACAGAAGAACATATAGTGACTTTCATCTTTCAACTAAAGTCCTTTCTCCCGTGAATACATCAAAGCAGATATTAATGATAATATATATGTGGCAATATCGTTGCGGGGTTTTTTGTTGTTGGATGCGAATGGTGAGATTTGGTTGAAGCGCAGTCGTTTGAGTGGAAGTTGCAGCATACAGTTAGGAATAATCAGGACACGTGATTGAGTTGGAAGATAAGAGGCAACTGTGTTGGAGGGAAGAAAGCTTGAGAAGAGTTGAGCGATTTGACTTATTAATTAGTTGATCACATGGCGATGATGAAATGAGCGGAGAGAGATATCTCTAGAGTAGATGTTACCTTGTTGGAAGCGAAGGAGCACTGTCCGAACTCGGCGAGAGCCAGTGAACCCTGTAGGTGTTGTTCCTATGAGAGCTCAAGCGTAACTACTCATTCTTGTTTTCCGATTTAACACCAAGCCTCAGTTTCTCTCTGATTGGTCGAGAGATGTCACATGATCTTTTCCTATTGGTTGACCTACTTAAGGTACTGTCTTTTGATTGGCCCGCGGTTTCCTTTGATATTAGTTACGCCCGGCTTGGGTCAGGAAGTCTCGTGTTTATTTGACTTTATTTACTTCCGCGGCTATCAAAATACATCCTGCTTTGTCAGGAAGTATTGAATGCTAGCTTTAACATTTATAACTTCTGGTCATTAGAGACGTCCTGTTTTGTCAGGAAGTATTGAGTGTATCTTGGCTAAAATAACTTCTGCGGTCACTAGAGACGTCCGGTCTCTGCCCCTGCAATATTGACACAGGGGTGCCCAGAATAGTCGTGCCAGCCTTAGGTCTACTTCCTATATCTTAATGCTACTTGCTTCCCTCCAGTTACCTTGTTCTTTATTAAGTCTTCGAAAATCATACATGGTACATACATAGTGGGTCGGGGTTGCATTTAATTATATACAAATTATGACAGATGCGCCCCCTACATGTGAAGAATTCAAGAAGGGGTTAGCCTGAGAGAATTCTGTAAAATGAAAAATAATTTTGTGGGAAAATTAGTTGTGGGTATTGAGGGGTTATATACAAGCATTGCTGGTGACATAAAAGTAAGATAGAATGGGGTTGATGATATAGGTTGAGTATAATTAATAGAAATCAAAAAAATTTTTAATTGTAAGAAATCAATGAATGTTATGGTACATAGTGGGCAAAAAGAAAATGCGCCTAAACGAATTCTACTCGAGATAAGAAATGATATCGAGGGAGTTCTATTAAGGCTTTTGAAATCAAATAAAAATAATATAAAAATAGTTGAATGAAATCAAAATTGAATGTGTTTGGTTGAAAAAGAAAAATATTTTGTTGCATGATGACAAAGACAACTGCTTAGTTACTTTTTTGCTCGACTTTTGAGAAAAGAAATCGAGGAAATTTCATAAGGCGCTTTGAAATCAAAACAAAATAAAATAAGAGTAGTTGAATGAAATCAAAATTGAATGTGTTTGGTTGAATGGTGAGAAAAAAAAAAGAAAAATGCCTAACCATATTCCAGCTCGAAATTGGGAATGAAATCGAAGGAATTCTATTAGGTCTTTTGAGAAATCAAAAATAAAAATAAAATAAAAGTTTTTTGAGCGAAATCAAAGTTGAGTGCTTGGTTGAATGGTGAAAAAAAAAAAAGGAAAAATGCCTAATTACTTTTTTGCTTGAATTTTGGAAAGGAATTCGAGGAAATTTCATAAGGTCTTTTGAGAAATCAAAATAAAAATAAAAATAAGAGTTGAACGAAATCAAAGTTGAGCGTTTGAAAAAAAAAATTGAAAAATAAAAAGGTTTCAACAACAAAGGGTGATTTAATGTTTTTAGTTTAATCGAAAACCAGTGGGTTTTCGTTGATAATTGAGTTGTGGCAATATAAGTCAAGTGGTAAATAGAATGATAATTGATAAGTGAAAATGATAATATAAACTAATTGGTAAATAAAATGATAGTTAATGATTAAAATTGATAATAAGTTGAATAAATTGATAAATTGATTAAATATTTAAATTTTAATTGAGAGAAAATAATGGAAATGATTGATATGCAAAATAAGGTGTATTGGTTTGAACCCTATGGTATCTACATGCCCTGATCTACATGTATTGGTTGCTCCATTTTGCCCTATAAATGTTTTACTTGCTCCATTATGCCCTATAAATTTTTTGTCTCATCTGTAGTGAAACTTAGGTGAAAAACGTGATTCTAGCCCTCAAGTGCGTTTATGCTGTGTGTACAGGAGACATGGAAATCTATATAACCTTTATGTGTAATTTTTTGTCTTTGTGTGTGTGTTGTGAAAAATGTTAGAAGTCGGCTGTGTAAGAGATGTGTGAGCTAGTTCTGGGTGTTGTTTCGTGGATGTGTAATTGGGTGGTAAAAATCGATATGTAGACTCGAACTGGAATCAAAACCGGTGGCATAGTGAGGTTCCCAGTTGACCTCAATAGGGGATCTTCTCATTGTAATTAGAGATACGGAAGTGGGGTGTGTCGGGCAAAAGAGAGGGAATGAAATTGGAGATCGGACGAGGGCGCTTCGCTTTGTTTACAGAGGCCGAATTTATCCGCTGCGGACTACACTTCCGTCGTGGTGTCTCAAATTCTCGTTTCCTGCCGTCTATTTATTTTGGGGTGTGGCTCGGGTCTTGTTTTTGGAGTATGATTTCTCCGACATTGTTTGGTCATCTTTTCAGTTACTGCTATCTCTTCGGAGTTTATTTAGATTTTCTGCGAAGATGGTTCCTAAAATTATGAGAAGTTTTATAAAGGTTTGTCCACAATGAAGAACTGCTTGTCCACAATGAAAAACTGTTTGTCCAAAATTAAAAAATGCTTGTCCTAAATTAAAAACTACCTCTTGTAGTTCGAAGATTTTCTGAGCGGGCATGGCATAGATAAACAGGTAATTAATGAATAAAATTGGGATACAGTTGTACGGTAGAACTAATAAACAAAGGATAAAAATCAGATGAAAGATAGGATATTGCCCCATGTTCGTCCACATTTTTGTAACTGGGGACTCTGAAATATTTGCTTGAACCTTATGAATTGTAGAATTTGAATGATTGGTAGGTTCGCAGTTCTCTTGTTTGATATCTTTAGGGAGTGGTGTGATATGATTGAACTGGTTGTCAGGTTTACAGTTTTTAACATCGGGGAAGAGTGATGTAAATCGTCTTGTTGCAAAAATGGCAGGGTCTAAATGCTTGAAAGGTTCGCTGCTGGTGGGTTTGAACCTTAATGACTCTGTTGGGAATAATTCGGGTGTTAAATGTTTGAAAGGAAACGTGTAATTGGGGTTGTGCTTTATATGATAGGTGTTAACGGCGGGTGGTGATATATAATGGATTTTTTCTGTATACAGTTTAAGTTTGTTGACGTGGATTGTGTCAGTGTCTCTTTGAAGTGGTTGATTTGGTCGATCTATGCGGACCACATTTGGTGAAATAATTTCTAATATTGTGTGAGGTCCTGTGAAATATGGCGCAAGTTTCCCTGTATTTGGGTGGTGATATAATTTTACTAATACTAGATCACCTACTTCGAAATGTGGTTGCTTGTGTCGTTGGTCATAAGTGTTTTTGTCTTGTAAATGTTTGTTTTGTGTGCGTGTGTGTGCAATTTTTCTAGCTTTGTCGATATCTGGGTACGGTGTGTTATGATTAGAGATTTCTGGGGGTAGGATACCAAACATTAAGTATATGGGTGGAAAACCTGTGGTAGAGTGGGGTGTCTTGTTATATATAAGTGTAACCTTCTTGACCAACTTGGTCCATGCGACCTTAGGATTTTCTAGGTGTAATAACCTAAGTTTTCCCGTGAGGGTGGCGTTCAGGCGTTCACATAGACCGTTGGCCTGTGGATTGTTGCTGGTTGTGAGCAATGGGTGAATATTTCTATTAAGTAGGAAACTACGAAATTTGGGTGAAGTGAAGGCAGGGGCTCTATCCGTAAGAAGGCGTTTTGGAGAACCATCCTGGAATACTCGTTTAAGTACCTGTTGGTAGGTGGTGGTACTGGTGGATTTAGATGGAAAAGCCCACGCGTAGCGTGAAAAATGATCGACTACCACATGGAGGTATATCTTGGTATTGCCATATTTGGCAAATCCTGCTATGGTGTCCAGAGATAAAAGGTCGAAGGGTTCTTTAGATTCCGGAGGTTGACTTAATTCTCCGTAAGTGGGTCCTACTGGACGTTTTGTTAATTGGCAGGTGGGACAGGTCTTAACTTTTTGTTTAATATCTTTTGACATACCTTGCCAGTAATATTGTGTGGAGATAATTCGTGACATTTGGGAAATACCGGGGTGATTGTATTGTGTGTGTACTGTTTGTAAGAGTTGTTGTATGAGTGGTTTTGGAAGTATAATCTTGGTTACACCTTTTCGGGAAACTGTATGTAATCCATTATGATCAATGGTCAAACTAGACTCTTTCGATGGAGGAGGTTGGTGGGTCTTGATAAGGGTGGCGTCCAAGAATCCACAAAACGGGTTACGGAACAAGAGATCTGCTTCATATTGTAGTTTTCCCTTTATGTAGCGGACCTCATATTCGTAACTCGATAGTCGTAAACTCCATCGAAACAGTCTACCGGACGGGTTCTTGATGGTTTTCAACCACTGCAATGCGTGATGGTCAGAAAATATTGTAAACTTTCTGCCCATAAGATAGATGTGAAACTTCTCCACACTCTCAACGATTGCTAAGCACTCAAGTTCAGAGATGGAGTAGTTTTTCTCGTGTGGGCGCAATGTTCGGCTGAAATATTGAACTGGATATACGTTTCCGTCAGGGTGAACTTGTTTGAGAATGCCTGCTATACCGAGGGTGGATGCATCGCAATACACTTGGCATGGCAGACCTTCTTTGTAAAGGTGTAAAATGGGGTGTTGTGTGAGGTTTCCTTTCAGGTCAATGAACGCCTCTTGACAAGCTTCATTCCAGTTCCACACGACGTCCTTTTTGAGGAGATTGTTGAGTGGTGCTCGCAAGCGAGCGTATTCCGGAATGAATTTGTTATAGACGTTCACAGCGCCTAAGAAGGATTGTAGTGTTTTTCGGTTGTGTGGTTGTTTAATGGCGTGGATGATGTCGGTATTGCGTGTAAGTGGTGTAATTGTACCAGCTGTGATGGTGTAACCTAGAAAATTTATGGATTGTTTAAAAAATTCGCATTTTGCGAAGTTAAGTTGTAACTTCTCCGCTTCGCAAAAGGCGAAAAATTGTCGCAGGTGGTTTTGATGTTCCTCCAATGTGTTGGAGTAAATGATGAAATCATCAAAGTAATGTGCCACACAGTCAAGTCCGTGTCTCTGTAGGACCTGACTTATGGCTCGTTCGTAAATCTGAGGACTGGTTTTTAACCCGAAAGGTAATCGAGTGGGTTGGTATAATCCTTCAAAGGTGGCAAATGCTAACAGTGGTCGAGAATCGGGGTGTATTGGGACTTGCCAATACGCAGAGGATATGTCGGCCGTGGAGAAATATTTGGCCTGTGCGAGGCGGTCTAGGATATCCTCGATTCTCGGGAGGGGATGGACATCAGAGCTGATTAGTTCATTCACCTTCCTATAATCGATACAAAACCGTTTGGTCTTGTCGCGCTTAGTGACGAGGGTGACAGGGCTCGAGAAAGGTGAAAAAGATTGCTCTATGATGCCGTTCTCCAGCATTTGTTGTATTTGGTTACGGATTTCTTGTTGGTCACATATCGGAACACGATATGGACGTATGGTGATTATTTTTTCGGAATTCGTGGGTATTTTTACTGGTGGAATACGTAAGCATGGTACGTTGAATTTGTCCTGTGAAAAAATGTGAGTGTACCTTTGTAGAAGTGTTGTGAACTGTGGTGTATAATGAGTGTTAGGTGTTGTGTTGTAGTATGCATGGGGTAAAGGGTTTTGTTGTGTATTAGTGTGAGTGTCGAGTTCGTTGTGTGGGTTGGTCATGTGAGAGTTGTGTAACGGTGTGTGATCACCTAGGTTTTTGGTATGCGAGTTATCCCGCTGTGTGGGTGCGTTTTGGACAGGTTCATAAGTTGAAGTTGTTGTGGTTTGATTATTTGAGGGCATGTAAAAAGGGCAATTGGCTTTAGTGGAAAAGGGGCATGTAGATAAGTGGGGTTTTCTCAATGAATGCACGCAATGGTTGTCATAGGCGGATAGTTGGGATGTGGGGAAAATTTTTTGTGACATCGCCTGACACTGCCAGTACGTGCATACATTGGACACATGATTAAAATGGTAGGAAAGGGTAGACAATGGGGCGCCCAGCTGGAGTATAGTGCATTTATTAAAATCTATGGTTAATCTGAATTTATGGAGGCTATTGATACTAAGAATTCCGAATGGCAATGGTGCATTCACTACATGGAAATACTCCTTTCGTGATATTTGTCCTATTGTCAGTGGGATAGATAGTTTACCCATGGTTTTTGCAAATCCGTTTAGGGTTTGGAGGTGTAGTGAATGTCCCTCAAGGGTTAAATTAGGCAGGTGGGTTTTTAGCATATGATAAATATTATATGGCACTATACTCAGGCTGGCGCCTGTATCAATTAAAAAGGGGCATGATACATTAGGGGTTAGAAAAAGTTTGACAGTCAGTTGGTTTAGGGATCCTACCTCAGTCTCGAAAGGGCTGCCCGGCTGAGGTGTCTCTGGCTTGACTTGGTTGTGATGAAATCGGAACTGGTGATTTTGGGACCGTTTGCACTGTCCGGACTTTTTCGTGGGTCGTCGGGATTGGTCGACGTCGGCATTCGCTGTGCCAGTGTCTCGCGCCGCAGAACTTGCAGTTGGACGGTGGAAGAGGTGCATTCCATGCACCTGGGCGTCGGGATGTGCTGTGGTACGGACCCGACATTGTGGGTGGTTGATCTTCTCTGGATCGCGTTGCCGGTACACTGGGCCCGTGGATCCGCTGTACCAGTCGGAACCATTCTCCTAGGTTCTCGGGAGGTACTACGCGGACTAGGCGCTGGTCGTTGAATGGCAGTCCTTCTGTCAGTGTCTCGAGGATCACCTCTTGTGGAAGTCCTAGTTGCAATCCCATGGCGGTTTTCTCCCGGTAGTAGGTCTCTAAGTTGGCTTGTCCAGTGAGTTTCATGGCGAAATATTTCGCAAAGGATGCTTCGCTTGATTCAGGGTAGAGATCTAGGAGGGTTTGTCTCACCTGGAAATAACTCCGGTCGGCCAGCCGAAGTTTCCTGAAGAGCTCCAGGGGTTGTCGCACCAGGTAGTTTGGCAGGCGCAGTAATTTTTCTTGTTCTTCCATGGATGCGTCTTCCATTTTTCGGTCGAACGTCTGGAAAAACTGTGTCGCGCTGTATGTGCCGTCGAAAGGCGAGATTGCCGACTCCGCTCCATCAGAAATTTTTATTTGCGTCAGGAGCGTTGACAACTGGTTGACGGCGTCCGCTAGGGGCGCAGTTGTCTCGCTCGTCTCTCTTACTTCCTGCCTCCCTTCCGTTGTTGTTTCCATCGGGCCGTCCGATTTTACGCCTATGGGATCCTGATTTAATTCCATCTCTTTATCCTGTCGACTTAACCGTTCTGTGGCAATATCGTTGCGGGGTTTTTTGTTGTTGGATGCGAATGGTGAGATTTGGTTGAAGCGCAGTCGTTTGAGTGGAAGTTGCAGCATACAGTTAGGAATAATCAGGACACGTGATTGAGTTGGAAGATAAGAGGCAACTGTGTTGGAGGGAAGAAAGCTTGAGAAGAGTTGAGCGATTTGACTTATTAATTAGTTGATCACATGGCGATGATGAAATGAGCGGAGAGAGATATCTCTAGAGTAGATGTTACCTTGTTGGAAGCGAAGGAGCACTGTCCGAACTCGGCGAGAGCCAGTGAACCCTGTAGGTGTTGTTCCTATGAGAGCTCAAGCGTAACTACTCATTCTTGTTTTCCGATTTAACACCAAGCCTCAGTTTCTCTCTGATTGGTCGAGAGATGTCACATGATCTTTTCCTATTGGTTGACCTACTTAAGGTACTGTCTTTTGATTGGCCCGCGGTTTCCTTTGATATTAGTTACGCCCGGCTTGGGTCAGGAAGTCTCGTGTTTATTTGACTTTATTTACTTCCGCGGCTATCAAAATACATCCTGCTTTGTCAGGAAGTATTGAATGCTAGCTTTAACATTTATAACTTCTGGTCATTAGAGACGTCCTGTTTTGTCAGGAAGTATTGAGTGTATCTTGGCTAAAATAACTTCTGCGGTCACTAGAGACGTCCGGTCTCTGCCCCTGCAATATTGACACAGGGGTGCCCAGAATAGTCGTGCCAGCCTTAGGTCTACTTCCTATATCTTAATGCTACTTGCTTCCCTCCAGTTACCTTGTTCTTTATTAAGTCTTCGAAAATCATACATGGTACATACATAGTGGGTCGGGGTTGCATTTAATTATATACAAATTATGACATATATATATGTCATAATTTGTTTAATATCCAAGATGTATACTTTCTTTTCGCCAAAATAAATATGTAAATATGTTAAGCCTGTGTTAAAATGTAAATATGCAAATTCATCCATCTATAAAAACTGTACAAAAATTAACGTGGCAGACATCGCGGGCGAATGCTACGGCACATCGCAGGTGCGCTGCTCAATTGGCTGGAACTAATTCTTGATTGCATGTATAACGGTTGCACCTTTCCATTTGATCACGACATATATACAAGGTATGTCACATAAGTTCCCGGACTGGGTCCATAAAAAAATAAATAAATGAAAAATGTAAATAAATTTGACAGTTTATTATAGAAAAATATCTGGCAACACGGTGGTACCAATATCGAGGCGGTACGTGCGCGTGCGACAAAGTTATTCTAATTTATTTAAAGGTTACACCTTGCGCTGCGGCGATTTTACGATGGAACAAAAATTGAAATAGATGATTTGCATAGAGATTTGTGTGAAACTTCAAATATCAGCAACCGAAACTTTTAAAATGCCTAATAAAGCATTCCCCAATGACCCCCCAAAAAGAACAACTGTTTTTGAATGACATTCTAGATTTAAAGCTGGCAGAAATTCTATTGAAGATGATCCTCGGCAAGAACGCCCAAAATGTGCAAAAAATCACCGATTTGATAAAAGAAAATCCTCGAACCACTTTGCTGGAGCTAGAGCAAGACACAGGCATCTCTAAAACAACGATTGGAAGGATCGTAACCAAAGATTTGAAGCTCAAAAAGACTCCTGCAAAATTCATCCCAAGATTCCTCACTAATGAGCAAAAACTGTGTCGGCTTGCAACCTGTGAGAACATGTTGGAAATGACAAGAACGGATCCGGAATGGAAAGACAAGATAATCACAGGCGACGAGACATGGGTCTATGACTATGACCCTGAAACCAAGCGTCAATATGCCGAGTGGAGAGGTCAGGGTGAGCCTAGACCAAAAAAATCCAGGATATTGAAATCCAGAAACAAGTTGTTGCTTGTCGCTTTTTTGGATAACAAGGGCATTGTTCATCACGAGTATCTTCCTGCAGGCCAAACGGTTATTAAGGAAATGTATTTGGACATTCTTCGCCATCTAAGGGAAGCGATTCGAAAATAAATGCCAGAAAAATGGCCAAATGGTGACTGGATCCTACACCATAACAATGCCCGCCCTCACACAGCGCACTTGGTGACGAGTTTTTTGGCTAAAAACGGGACAGAAATCCTACCTCAACCACCCTATTCCCCAGACATCGCACCAAATGACTTTTTCCTGTTCCCCAAACTTAAAGCAGTTCTAAAAGGAAGACATTTTGACACCAGGGATGACATAATAGAAAAATCGCTTTTGGCATTGAAGAGCATTCCAAAAGAGCTCTATAAAAACTGTTTCGACAATTTGGGGAAACGATGGCGCTGGTGCGTTGAAGCAAGGGGGGATTACTTTAAAAAGTTTTAATAATTTTTTTAAAAAATATCTTACCTTTTTTTTTATGGACCCAGTCCGGGAACTTATGGGACACACCTTGTATAATGCTATAAATATTTGAAATCGCAATTTATTATTTTCATATAATTTTCAAATTATTTCATTTAACATAGATATTTAACATCATTATTAATACGCACCATCTTTGGTTAATTACCTTTTGTTTTTGCCCTACACTAGAAATATGGTTCCGAATAAAGGCATAAATACATATCTTCTCAAAATGAGTATTTATTTTACACTTTAAAACAGGTAACAAGGTACATACAGAAATTAATACGCAAAAATATTTGTACACCTGTGCAAAATTTTAATGATGATTTATTTCAAAACTTGTGAGGCATATATTATGTAAATGTTTGTGGATAAAAATTCCTTCAAATTTTCGCTGATGTAAATATGTTTCCTGCAAAAATGAAACAAGGGCAGGTAAATGTAGTCTTGGTTATTCCAATTATCAAGTATGTCCCCATCGCTTTTAACTCTCCTGACCAGTAGTTGAATAATTGGATCGGCCATATTAGAAGATCAATTTAGAATTAATATCAGAGTGTTAAACTAGTTATGTAAATATTAATGAGATGATATGAAATAATCAACATTAGGCTCGAATTCCAATAGTTTTATTATAAAATTTTGAGTTGACACCAATCTTTAAGAAAAAAAAAATTGTTAAGAATTTTGAATCATTGGTTAAATATTGATTATATATAAAATTGGATAAATATTTAGTATATATTATAATGGTCAAATAATTATCCACGTGATAGACGCCAGACATGGCTCAGGTAGAAGACAACGTGGATTGTAGATGCTCCAATAAAAAGAAGCAGAATATGGAGAGTACGCCATAAGACAGGAAACATCATTGTCGAGGCGAATCGAATGTTAGGCGCCGAAGGACAAGGCGCCATGAATGGTAGGCGAGCTAGACAGGAAGCGCAGAAGATGACAGATGGCCCAGACAGAAGAAACCGTAAATGAAAGATGACCAATAAAGGAGTATCCAGGATGGTAGATTTCCCCAGAAAGCGGCGCTATGGATGGTAGGTGCCCGAGAACGGAGGCGTCATGGATGCTAGTTAGCCCAGTATAAAGATGAGGTGAATAAGTGGCAGATCAAGATGGAGAAGAAATTGTTTCTTGTTGGCCCAGAATGAAGACGCTGTAGATGGGCGGCGGCCCAAGATGGAAGTGTCATGGATACTGGTTGGGTCAAGAAAAGGGGGAAATGGTTGGGTGACGGCCCAAGATGGATAAGTCATGGATACTAGTTGGGCCAGGAGAAGGAAGACGTGGTTGGATGGTGGCCCAAGATGGATAAGTCATAGATTCTTGTTAGCCTAGGATGAGGGTGACGTGGATGGGTGGCGGCCCAAGATGTAAGCGTCACATAGGTTCAGTTGTCCCAGGATGATGTCGAGGTAGATGGGTGGCGGCCCAAGATGTAAACTTTATGGATGTTAGTTGGCCCAGGATGAGGGTGACGTTGATGGGTGGCGGCCCATGATGGAAGCGTCATGGAATCTACTTGGCCAAGGATGAAGGTATCGTTGATGGGTGACGGCCCAGGATGATGGTACTTCGCATGTCAGGACGTGCAAAGAATGGCAGGTTTCTCAAACATGAGTAGCTGTGGATAGATCAAGGCAGAGAATTCTCAGGATGCTTGATGTAGTCCTAGGATGATCTTTTGATGGAAGTGACCTAGGCAGACAACAACTAATACGTTATCGAATTATATAAGTGCTTAGAAAAACAAGTAGACTAAGTTATAAAGCCATAAAATTCACTTAATCTCTGAAAAAGGAACTCAATTCTAAGAGTTAACACCGCTTATTACAAATGCCCTATCTGCATGCGCCAATAATAAGCTGCCAAAATAGGAAGGCTTATAAGCTTCTACTCACCAGCATTGCTATTGGTTGGCATCCCAAAAGGCTGTAGCTGCACTGTCTTGTGCCCCAATCAACAGGCAGCACAGCTCTTGGTTTGTCCAACATATGGCGACTCAGGTATTGATGCTCCGACCAGCAGGCGTCGAAGATTCTCTGATCAATATGCGCTAAGTTCTTGATGTTGGATCAACAGGCACTGAAACCAATAATGCCACACCAGGCAGGTTTCACAGAGCTTGATGCCTCGATCACTAGGCACGGCTGATTCTGATGCTCCGACCGGTCAATGCTCCGAAATTCGGGCATTAAATATGCCTCCATAGATATGTCCTCTCGCATCTAAACACCAAAGAAACTTGTTTTAAATATCCAATTCAACATATAGCTTATAGAAATAATTATCAACTACTTATATATAAGTTGCTAATTTTAATCGGCATTCTTATTTTCAAAGAGTTTCACAAATCAACAGCGTAATCCTTTATAGCATTACTCCTATTTTTGAAAATAATTCCTGCGTCTTACATTTATAGAGTCGTCTATATAGGATGCCTCGACATGAAACTGACCGTGGGCTCTAACCGCAATTCTGTCTTATTTATGTAAAAAAAAAAAAAAAACATGGTAGAGAGAGATAATGTCCCTTAGAAAGAAAATGCGTTAATCATAAGACATAGATAACGAGATGGACGAGTGGCTTTATGAAATCTTTAGGATCCTGTGAGGCAATCAGTTGTCGAGAGAAGAAGCAATAAACATATCCTTTACCTTATTTACATAATTGTTGCTGAATCCCCAAACGTGTTCACAAGAGTTCTAAATGTACTCTTACATACAATATTAACATTAGCTTTTCGAAGACCTATGTTTGAGTTACCTGTTTAACATCCTC
Organism: Cordylochernes scorpioides; assembly: GCA_030710605.1. NCBI lineage: Eukaryota > Metazoa > Arthropoda > Arachnida > Pseudoscorpiones > Chernetidae > Cordylochernes > Cordylochernes scorpioides. The sequence continues at coordinate 194,241,744 of CP092864.1, forward strand.
AATTTGAGGTCATTCAGCATACAACTTAAAACGATATAAATTCTTTCACCATTGTTCAAAATGTAATTTATTTGAAAACGTAACACAAGCGGGACTTTTAGCGTTATTTCATGACTTGTGACAAACAACGTAGCAATAAAATATTATATATCAAGTTCAATAATATTTTAATAACTTTTTTAACATCATAGTTCAGTTTAAATAAGATTTCAATCTTCCTTCACGTTTAGTTCTCTAACAACTGTTGTGTGCGCTAGGTTACCCCTATTTTTGAATATTTCAAGCCCCATCATATTTGATAAATAATTACCTAGAGAACTATTCACTACTCATATGATTAAAGATCAATCATAGAATTTGCCTTACAGTTTCAAATATATTTAGATAGCAAACAGCTTTGATGATCTTTTTTTTATTGTTAATAAAAATAATTAAATATAATGTTAGTGCTCTGTGTAATCGGTATATTAAATTATATATTTGCTTCAAAAATTGTTCCTTATCTAAAACACTTCCTTTCAGTCATTTAAACCTTTATTAAAGGTGGTTTACTATGCCTTAAAGTTTTCAAATAAAACCTGCTAAGCCATAATAACTTCTATGTTGATTTGTATATAAATTGGGATATTTAAAAATCGGTACCTAATTTATTATCAGGTTTTTATATGTTATGAATAGATAATCAAAAAGCGAAGGAATTGGTACATAAGTAATTCAGAAATGAATTATAAACAATAGGTACTTACTAATCAAGAGGAACGATGTCGGGTCCTTCCAGCCAGAGAGAAGGAAGTGTGGGAGTATGTGGATGTCAGTATCCAGGTCTGTGAGGATGTCGGTGGATGTATGGAGGTGGTATGGGGGAGAATATGGTCTATTGATTGGATGCAATTACATTAGTTGATGGTTTATCTTATAAGTTGATTGATTGCTGAAAAGGTCAATGCAGAATTGATTTCAGTAATTCTCTTGAATATTTCTTTTGTTATTGCTTTTCATGGAATAAAGGTAAGAGATGAATAAGTAAATGTTTATTCACACATCCTATAAATCCGTTGATATATTTTGTTATTATTTAAGATTATAAGATATAGTATGGCTCTGATGGGTTGTGAAGTTAATGGGTTTACACGATGGATACATGGAATAAAAAGGGTATTGATGTTCTTCCAACTCTGCGAAGGATGTTATAACAATGGGGTATTTAGTCTTCTGATAGGATGGTTCTTTGATTATTAGGGACTAAGTGATGTGGGCGAGCATAAATAAGTAAGGAGAATGAGCTCGTGGATAGGAGATGAGCTATTAGGGTTGCCATTGCTGTAATTGTCAGGATATACTCTATAGATGATATTATACTGCTTCTCAATACGGTTGTTATATTGCTGCTGCTATTGGAAGTGGGCCCAGATTAGGGGGAGGGGGGGGGGGGGAAGAACCCGTAGGTTTGAGATGAGCTATTGGGGTTGCTATGGCTGTAATTGCCAGGATATACTTTATCGATGATATTACTTTCTGCTCAATATGGCTGTTAATTCATTGCTGCTATTGAAGTGGGCCTAGATCAGGGAGGGGAGGGAGCCCGTGGTCCCCCACTCCACATCTCTGTGAAGTAAGGGACAACGGGGCTCCACACCTACTCTAACAACTGTGGGGGTGGAGGAAACCGTCTCGAACTCTAGCTGTGGCAGTCGGAATGTGGATGGGAGTGGGGTGAAGTCTAGGGGTAAATCTGGGGAGTAGGGGGGAAGGGGAAGTGAGGTGGAATGGCTGATGAATGAAGACCTGTACATTTGGGCCGTGCAGAAGGCCGGTATTATGGGGAGGTGTTTGGGCAGGTCATAGGCTCTGAACACTATCTGTTGGCGTGGGTTGGGTGTTGGGGGTGGTGGGGTGTTGTCTGTGAGTGTGGGTTTTGGCTTTTTCCTGAAACACCAATATGTTTTGTCAGCTGTTTTGTTCAATTTCTCTTGTGAGGTATTTATTGCAGTACATATAACACAAAAATCTGCTCTATTGGTTTTTATTTGGGATGTAAATTCATGGGCTAAGTACTACAACCATTACATTAACTCACAATAGACTGCGAGTTTATTCTCGATTTAGATTTATTTAGGATGTAAATTTATGGTCTAAATATTTCAGCATCTAATATATCGCACAATAGACTTCACACAAAGTTTCTTACATTTGATTTTGTTTGGTATGTAAATTTATGGTCTAAGTACTACAGTATATATTGTAACTCACAATAGAGTACAAGTTTGCTCTATTTATTTATTTATTTTTTTGTGATATATATGGTCCGATACTCCATAATTTATTGTAACTCACAACATACTCCCTTTATTTTTTCCATTGCAGTAAGGACAGTAGAAATTGTTTTATTTTAAAAAGAATATTACGCCTCTAAAATAGTTTTGTAATTTGATAACAGATGGCGCGCTAGTGCATCGTAATACTAAGGTTTGTTATCTTTAGATTTATTTGGGATGTGTAAATTCATGGGCTAAGTACTACAACCATTACATTAACTCACAATAGACCGCAAGTTTACTCTCGATTTAGATTTATTTAGGATGCAAATGTATGGTCTAAATATTTCAGCATCTTGTTTATCGCACAATAGACTACACACAGTTTCCTATGTTTGATTTTATTTGGTATTCCAATTTATTTGCCTAAGTATCTCAATATTTTTTGTAACTCACAATATAATATAAGTATGCTATCTTTTTTTTGGGGGGGGGGGGATGTAAAATTATATGGACTGAGTACTACAGAATTTATTTTGAGAAAATGGACATTTCCTGATTATTTAATTAAAGGTTGCTGATGGCTTGCGCCATCTATCGGAATAAATATCAACTAATCATTGATTTTTAATTATTCCAGAATTGACCAAATATAATTTATTTTATGGCTCTAAGATATTGCAACATATACAGGGTGATCCAAAAGTCCCGCACAACTTTAAAAATTAATAACTCCGCGAATATTTGCGCTAGAGCAATGCGGTAAACACCATTGTGTTCAGGATGCAACGGGATTTTTTATGGCAAATAATGAAAAATTCGAAATTGATTTTAGTTACAACTTTATTCGCTAGATGGCGCTCTACCAGAATCAGCTATTCAGCGGCCAAATTATTTGATAAATTGAAAAATATACTTGAACGACACGTATTTTTCCTTTTTGAATACCAGGAAAGAACCCAAATAATATCAAATGATAAATTAATAAAACACCATTTCGCCAAAAGTTAGAAGAATTGGTTAACGATTTTTAAATACAATCTGAGATATGTAAAATAGGTATATGCAAATTAAGACATGTAGCAAAAAAAAATATATTTTAGATGCGGTTTGCTGGAATCCTCTCAGATATTTATATTTCGCGAAAATAATAAATTTCTTTTTTTTTTTTAATTCAACTCTCTCTCAGTATCGATTATATTTATTTTAATTCGTTTTAAAAATATTTATCTATCTCTGATGATTTATTTTACTCTTGAATGCCGTTGTTGTTTTTGTCGTGTCCAATGAAGAGTCTCAGATGTCTCCATGCATCTCTATCACAGCAGCAGCAGCATTGTCCACTATCTTGGGTGTTTAAAGCAGCTTCTCTGGGTCTATGTCAATTTTCTGCAAGGTTGCGGGCATGAGAATATGTGGGTAAGTGTTAGTTCCACACCAGGACAGTTGTTGCATGTTCTATAGGTTCTTGTGCCATCTGGATGTATTGTCATCCTTTATAATGTTTTGTTCTAAATCTTGTTATAGTTTTGTCATTTTTCTCTCGGAGTTTATTTCACATTTTGATCTTTTCTTATTTTTTGTTTAATTATCTTGTATTTTGCAAAAGCATTAGCGTCAAATAATGACATTTGTTCTTTCCTTTGGCTCAACTTTCTGGCTTCCTTTGCAAATTCAACTGCCATTTCATTACCCCCGATCCCAACACGGACAGGAATCCATTGTAGAATGCAGTTATTCTCCAATGATATCAGTAGAGTAAGTAACGAATGTATTTTCTGTGTGATTATAGTATTGCTCTTCTGAATTGCTTCTAGATCGGATATGAAGTCGTACGGTATATTATAATTCCTTCTGCTTGATGCAGGGATGGTTGGTTAAGGCATACATCAAGAGCTTTCCAGATAGCTGTCTGTTCACAAGTGAAGTTTGACGAAATCTTTCTTGCTCCTTCTTTGATTCTGATGTATGTTCCATCTTGCGGTATTATGTTAATTCCAGCCCCTCCATTACTTATGGTAAGGTCTGATGATCCATCTGTATATGCTGTTAAATAATTTATCTGATCGCATAAACCAATTGTGTCAAGTCCTTTCTTTTAAGAATGTTTTTGTTCTCTTTTTTTTATTGCAGGGTTCATTCAGGTTAAGATTGATGATTACATTTGATGGCAATGGTGTAGGAAATATTGGTTATTCTCGAATTTGAAATTCATTATGTTTCATATTTATGCTCTTTCTAATATTGTTGTCGTACTGAAGTGTTGAAGACCTTTTGAGTCTTTCTTTTTTGTCCAGTTTAAATAGGTTCTATGGGATATGTGTTTGGTTTCTTTAGTTTTTAAGCTATTGGTGAATTTTATTGTTTTAAATTGTTATCTGCTTTCAAGTAGGTCTAGACCACATTCTCTCTGAATTTTCTAATTGTTGGTATTTGAAACAGAACCAGTGATTAATTTGGCCGCTTTTGCTTGAACACTGTCTAGTCTTCTTTTTAGTGATGAACTTGAGGGAGCCCAGACGGGTGTTGCATATTCCATTATTGGCCTTATTAAGGTGATATATGTTGTTCTGAGAATTTTGGGTTTTGCTCCCCAATTTGTTCCACATAGCCTTCTCAGAATGTTTAGGTTTCTGGTAGCTCTATTTGAGGTGCTAATTATGTGTTCTGTAAATTGCAATTCCTCATCAAGTATCACACCTAGGTAATTTGGAGAACAAATTTTATCAATTATATGGTTGTTTATGCTTATTTTGGAGTTAAATTCATGCCCTTTTTCCTGTCAGTGAAGGAGACCTATAGGTTTGTGTTTATTGGGTTTTTGTCATTTTGAGTTTCATTGCCCACTTCTCATTGATGTGTTCAGTATTTTCTGATATTTCTATACTGCTACTTGTGTGCCATATGGCTATATAATCTGCATAACAGGCAACTTTTGTGTCTTCAGTGAGTTATGGATGGATGTTGTTAAGGTTGTGTCGTAATTAGATGTACAACAACTCAAACTTGACCATGACTCTTTTTTTTTAGCTCTTATTCTTTTCGTTAGGCCAACAAAAAAAGTCCAATTTATATACACATATATTCTTACATAATGAGACTTTGAAGAATGCAAATAATATTCATCTATTTACATAAACAACAGTTAATATATAGCGAGAAGAGTAGAGGACTGAGCACAGATCCCTGAGGTACACCAGCCCATGTTCTTCGGTCCTTGAAAAATGTTCCATTGACCCGAAACTTTATCCTTCCTCCCCTTAAGAAGTCTGCAATCCAGATTAAGGTTTTTCCTTCTACTCCGATATTGTGCAGCCTTTCAAATAATTTCTACACTCGATCATTAGCTGAGGTCATATCCAGGAATACGGCCGTTGTCTTCTTTGGCGGTTTTTCTTAGAAATCTATTATTGATTAACAGAAGTAGAACAGTTTATCAGTTGTACAGTGTCTGGATCTTTAGGCAGTTTGGTAGAAGTTTATTTTATTATTGTTAGTGAGCCAGACTATGAGCCTAGAGTGGATAATTCATTCTGTTATTTTACAAAGTATGCTGGTAAGAGCAATTGGCCGATTGTTCTAGCATTCCTTGGCATCTTTGTTGGGTATCAGAATTGGCACTATAATTGATATCTTCCAATTCTTTGGTAGTTTACTAGTTTGCCATGAAATGTTCAGTATTCGTAGGAGTTGATTTTTAGCTTCGTCTCCAAAGTGTTTAATCATTTGACCAAAGATTAGAGCATCTCCAGGTGACATCTTTGATTTAACTTTCCTATTGATGAGTTTAGCTCATTCAGTGTGAAGTCTCTCGAGTAAATATATTTTTGATGGTAATTTTTTGCTTGTTTAACTAACCTGTTTACATTATTTTTTAGAGTCCTGCCTTCATTCGTATAGCTGAGTCTGGAAGTGCTTGAAAGATATTCAGCAATTATTTTAGCCATCTGTTTGTTCGTTCTCGCTATTCATATCGGTTAGAGTATTGGAGGATTAGTGTTGGTTTTGATTGTTTTATAACACTAATTAAATTCCAGTGATGGCTTTCCTTTTTTGGATCTATTTTTTTCGCAGAATTCTGCCCATTTCTCTCTCTCTCTTGTTTGAATATCCAAATTTCTTGTTCTATTTTGTGACTAATTTCAATGAGTTCCTTTATGATTTCTTCTGTTTTATTTGTTTTAAGAAGTTGATTTATATTGTCTCTCTCTGCAATCATTGCCTCGATATTGTGGTCCTTCCAGTAAAGTATTCACAGGTCTTTACGTCTACCTCTAGGTATCGATACTTTTGCAGCTTTGGATATGTTCGAAGAGAATTTTTCCAATTTTTTGTCAATCGTTTTGTGATTTAATTCTTCGTTGCACAGTTCTTCAAGCTTTTCTGTGATTTTTTTCCAGTGTTCTATTATTCTTTTGTAAATTCTCAATTTCGAATTTTATGGTTGTTAAAATTGGTCTGTGGTCACAGATTGCACTTTTCAGAATTTTCCATTGTGTTGTGGGTGCGATGTTGTAATTTATCGCTCTGATGTCTTTTGCGGATACTGTGCCTATGGACCTGGATAAATAGGTGTTCTTTTTGTTATTTAACGGTGTAAGGTCGAGGTCGGTTAGCATGTCCTCAACCTGCTGACCTTTGTTATCCTGGAAAGGTGATCCCCAATTTGGTCTTTCGGCGTTAAAATCACCAAGTATGATTGCGATATCCGAAGACGCTTCACTTAATGTCTCTATCAGGCCTGTATTGATGCTAGTATTATCGTGGTCATAAACATTTATGATTGGAATTGTTTTATCTGTAAGATAGATTTCTATTGCCTGAGCTTCTGTCGTGCTTTCTCTAGACTTACTCTGAATATAGGAGATTTCCTTAAATTTGATTTCTAGAGTTTTAATCAAAACGGCAAGTCCTCCTCCGAATTTTCCCGGTCTGTCCTTTCGTAGTGTTGTATAATCTTTGATATTGAATCTCAGATTCTGATTCAATTTTGTATCCTGAGGACAAGTAATATATACATTGTTGTCACAGAGAAGACAAGTCAGCTCTTTATTTTCCTGTAGTAGATTGAATTGTTTACTCGTAGTAGATTTCTCATTATGAGCTCGAGCTGCAGCTCCTGACGCGGCGGTTACCCCGGACGCTGTAGCATTACTGGAGATATCAGTTTTACTCTTCATTTGAAAATGGGTGCCGTTGCAACGTTAGTCATCTTGGAAACGAACCAGAATTTGGTCAAATATTCCAAGGGTCCATGGGGGACCGCAAGGAGGTGTGGTTGAACTTCTCCCCTTCCCCCTGGAATGCCGTCACTACAGGATAAAGCACTCTTGGTGAATTCTTTTAATTGTGATTCAGAATCTGCCACTGAAGCTTTACGAGCGTTTCGTTCCTTTAAAGGTATTCGAAGCGATAAAGGACCAATGAGTTGCTACTCTCTAAAGCGATTGATTAAAAGTTTTAAGGAAACTGGATCTCTGGAAACAAAACCTCGGAGTGGAAGACCATCGACATGCAAGTCAGTGGCTGTTACGGTTTTTCAGAATGCTGAAGCTATTGAAACGTTATCCACGTATGGAGAAGTAAGTGCTAGACAAGTTTCTCGACAAACGGGGATTTCGTATGGAACAGTTTGGAGAGAACACACATTTAGAATTTTTCTATAAAAATACCCTAACAAAATTCAAAGTTTTCACGAGTTGAAAGTAGCGATTTTGAGAAGCGTCAAGAATTCGCTGCATGGGTTTTCCGACAAATTGATATTGATAAAAACTGGCTGTCAAATGTTCTAAGAACAGATGATGCTAAATTTTATCTAAAGGGAGAATTTAACATTCAAAACTGCCTTATTTTGGCAACAGAAATCCCTAGGATTTTTACAGAAATACCACTTCATCAGCACAGAGTTACAGTTTTGTGTGGGTCCACCTCCTCTTTTATTTTTGGGCCAATTTTCTTTGAAAAAAATCAATGGAAGAACTTTTAAAACCGTTTTTGTAACTGGTGAACGTTATGTTCAACTTTTGAGAGAAAAGGTTATTCCCATATTGCAGGACAGACAAGCACTAAGCGAAATAACATTCATGCAAGATGGAGGACCTCCTCATATCTCCCGCGGTGCCAAACAATTGCTGATGGATACGTTCGGTGAAATTCGTTGATAAGTCGCCACTTTATATACCAGTGGCCTCCAATATCACCAGACGCCTTACAATTTCAGTTATTGGGGTACATTAAGTCGCGTTTTTATCGATGCCGGCCTACCACATTGGCCATGTTGAAGGCTTCTATCAGATAGCACGTTTTATAAATTTCAACTATTTAATTGTGACTATTCTGTCATCTATCGTCTGCAGGCGGTGTTTGAGAATAAAGGGCGCCACATTGAGCAAGGATTGTGACCTAATACAAGAGAGAAGGCAGTTACCTCATGTGTTATATTTTGCAGCTCTTTGTTTTGGGTTATGGGAATAATAAATGCTGTCCTCACATCTTGACACTTTTTTTTTCTGTGAACAGTAATTTTTTGTTTGTCATTTTCCCACATCTTATATTATGTCGTGCAGGCCAAAGTGTTATAACTTTTCGAAATAACACTGGTATACACAATTTTAACCCTTATGTTTAGTTTATCGCTTTTCGCTCATTAGAAGAAATAGCAAAAGGAATATTCTCTGTATCCCCCCAACTTTAGAAATTTTGCGCAAAAGATAATACAAAATGATTTTGCTACCACGTTTTTCAACGCAAAAGGTCAATTTAAAAATGATTTTTTTAGGGGATACATTTTCAAAATTACCTACAGTATAATAAACAATGATTACATTTGACAAACCCATAGGATATTTGGAATAAAGTACGACAAATATATTTTGTCACTCCCCTCTATATTTCATCTTTGGATCATGACAAATATCCAGTTAAATAGTCAAGTGTCGCCAATTAGTCAAGAAACTATACATTCCTTATAGCACGAAATCCTATTAGTAGTGCCATCATAATTTTTGGTACTATATTAACATTTCAAAAATCGTGTATTGATATCAGTAGTTATTTTCAAACATTCAATCTATTTCACAAAACTCCATCTAAAATATAAATATTTTTTGCTACATGTTTTAATTTGCATCTACCTATTTTACATATCTCCGATTGTATTTAAAAATCGTTAACCATTTCTTCTAACTTTTGGCGAAATGGTGTTTATTAATATATCATTTGATATTATTAGGGTTCGTTCCTGGTATTCAAAAAGGAAAAATACGTGTCGTTCAGTTATATTTTTCAATTTATCAAACAATTTGGCCGCTGAATAGCTGATTCTGGTAGAGCGCCATCTAGCGAATAAAGTTGTAACTAAAATCAATTTCGAATTTTTCATTATTTGCCATAAAAAATCCCATTGCATCCTGAACACAATGGTGTTTACCGCATTACTCTAGCGCAAATATTCGCGGAGTTATTAATTTTTAAAGTTGTGCGGGACTTTTGGATCACCCTGTACATTGTAATTTGTTAGAGTATTTGTATGTCCCTTTTTAGAAAATTTTCTATTTTTGAAGCTAACTTCATTTGAAATTAACACATATAAGATCAATTTTCAATGAATATACCATGAAGGAGAGTATTAAAAGCAGAATGCTGCCTAGAAGATATAAAAAATACATTATTGAAATTTATGTTTCTGGTACATGAAGATTCAAAGATCAATCCCCCAAAGGTAGTGCAAAATATGACATGAACATGTTGAAGATTTGCATAGAACAAGTGGAAAAAGATAGCTTGACTTCAGAGGAAGAAGCCTAATTCAATTTTGCATATTTTCATATTGACTATATTGTAGTAAAGTGTTTATTATATTTTATATACAGATTATTAATTTTAGATATTCAAATTATTTATATTTTGTTACTCTCTCTCTCTCTCTCTGGAAACTTCCCTCATTGCTTATCTTGTATCTTATAAATGTTGATTTTGTTCTTGCCTTAAATATATTGCCGTGACATTCTGAAGTTTGTCTTTACCAATTTTCTACATGACAATATAATACTTTAAGTAAATAGGCATACATATATAGAATGTATGTAATGTATTCTGTCCTTCATTTACAAATTAACATTTGTTAAAATCTACTTTCCATTACCTTGTTACATATTGTAATATATAATTACTATTAATATATATAATAATATTATATTTTCAAAATATATAGGAAAGACCTTATTATTTTTTCTCCTTTAATATATTAAGATCTTTAACTTTCTGACTAATTTTTACGATAATATTTTTCAAGCACAAATTTCTTTCACCTGCTTTATATATTTTAAAAATTTTTTCAACTGTGATATTATATTAATAACACTATGTGGCGCTGAGTTTGTTTATACAAAAATGTAATGCCTTGATAAAGGTTGGCGTTCAGCCAGCAGAAATATTGGCAAATAAATATTTTTTTCAATCCAATATATGCCTTTTTATTATCTAATATATTTGTATATATGGTGTATATGTATCCAAAGAAAAACCTACCTATTCAATTTACATCAGAACGATGATACTTTATGTCTATCACTCTGGTAAAAAACGTTACTAGTGTTGTAAGGAATGGGCCCCACAACACATGAGAACAATATTTATATACATAAATATTATCCTCGCGCAACTTTATCTAATACATTTATATACTTATAAATGCATGTAATTCTGCTGTCATCAAAGTTTATGTCCATTGTTCATCTAAAATATCCATTCCAAGAGTCTAGCATCAGTATCACTATAAAAAGAAAATTAAAAATGCAATACAACAGCGGTATGGTAGATTAAACTGGTGAAACCGCTGAGAGGGTTCACCACTGATGAGCAAGGCTCTCCCATTAATTTTCCCATTGCAGTAAGGGCAGTAGAAAATTGTTTAATTTTTAAAAGAATAATACACGTCTATAATAGTTTCGAATTTTCATAACAGATGGCGCGCTAATGCATCATAATATTTTTTTTACCAATATTTGTTTGTGTGCAAAAATAAAATTTAAAATATTATGAAAATATTTTCTTCAGAGCAAAGGAGAAAGTATCGTACTATTTTGATTGTATCATTGACGTTTTACAAAACTATTTGTTTTGTAAATTCTTCTTTCCAATTTTATCCAGATATTTGATGATTTGGATTTCAGCTTTTGAATATTTCTAAAGCTATTTTTAAAATCATATTTATAAAAATTACTAAAATATACTTTAAGAAAAAATTTGAAATTATTTGCATAAAAAATATTGATTTTCACTTTAATTTTCTATTTAATTTAAGAGAGAGAGAAGAAAATATAAAAATATTTATATTTTAAATATAATTTTTTGAATATTATTATGTATATATAAATATCAAATAATTTCTTTTTAAAATATATATAGATTTATCAAATATGAAATATATCAAAACAATTTTGTAAATTCGTTTGGAAAATATTTTCGATATTTGAATTTGAGGATCAGGTTACTCTCTCACTGAATTTGTTAAATAATTATTTCTGATACTCATCATTCATCAAAACGGAATTCGACATCAAATATATATTAGAATAGCATTAGCTGATTGAGTTCCATTATGGACTTACTTTTTAAAACATTTAAAAATCTTGCCAAGTTTGAAGCAACCCATTTTCGTCAGCTTTCGATAACTTATTGTTATTTGTGAGAATATTTAGAAATAAAAAGTCCTTAGAAACCCATATTTTGACTCTCTATCAATTATACCAACATCTATTTGGATAAGGGACCCCGGGTAGTAATCCTTATTGAACACTTCGATTTCTGCAGATTTATTTTTGCTTATCCCTAGTACACGTGGTATAGGCTATGATAATCATGGTGGATAGAAGTTGGCGACTGCTTTTACTCTAAGTGCACCACATAAGGCACCACATGTCTGCACATGTGAAAAGCAGTTCAACTCTGCACTTACAAATGTGCCAGATCCCCGTTTGTTTACTTGCACTCGCTGGATTTCTGCACATACTTCCACCAATCCAGAGAGTACAATTACTCCAATGGGATTCTGCCAGATAGTTAGTACAAGTTCAAATACTTTCTACAAGTGTGGACAGTTACGTGGTATTCTAGCACTCAGAGCTATCATGACGCTCCTTGATTATTATGTCCTATATTATACTAATTTGTGGAGTATACACTAAATAAAATACTATACCATATATATATTATGAATAATAAATTTATTAGTGTAAATTTAGAAATATTTATTATTATAAAGTTGTCACGATTAAAGATAAACACGTAAATACATTTCAATATTAATAATAAATAAATCAAAATAAGATATTATATTTCAGTCTTTATATCAATTGGAATCAAAATTGTGTTAGGGGGCAATTTTAAAGGTTTAAATTTTAAAAAAAGGTTCAGTGCGAGAACTAGTTCATTTACATATTTACATAATTACTAGAACTATGAAATTATCTCCAGCTGAACCTATAACTTTATATCATAGCTAATCTTCATTGAGTTATCTCGAATTCTGTGAAAACATTAGCGGGATAAACTGACAAGAAAAACCAATGTTATTGACCATCATTTAAAAATATATTTTAAAAAAGCGACGCTCCAAATTTGAAAAAAAAAATAATTTTAGTATTCAATTTTAATATTTTCATGTTTAAATATAAAAATTATAATATAAAAAATTGACCATTTTGTTCATGAACCGATTTTTTATGAGTATTTTAGCAGGAAAAGTATATTGATAAAAGGGCATCACCTGATCGTGCAATAAAATTTGTTGATAACTTGCACCATTTGTCTGAATAAATATCAACTAAACATTGATTTTTAGTTATTCCAGAATTTCCCAAATACCCTTTTTTGATTAATCAAGAAAATCTAGCAACGTACACGTTTCTGACTGTTGGCCCTCATCAGCCTGGTGCAAGCTGTACCTCAACGAACTGAAAAGATAGTCTTTGGGGCATCCTGAAAAAGCGGGAAACGGGTGTTTAGGCTGAAAGGATCTGAGAACGCTTAACTATGTGAAAATATCCTACAAAAGTGATATTGTACTGGGATCAGCTGTATAAATGAAGAAAAAAGACATCCCCTGATAGTGCAATTGAAGAAATTTATGTTTGAGATTATCAGTAATTAACTATGAAGTTAGGCGATATGGTGGGCTTTCGCCTAGGTGTGATTCTCCTTTTAGGATTCAGCTTCTTACCTGCCAAAGTGGAATATAGTTTTCAAAGAAACTCATAACCCATATCAAAGGCTTATGATCTTCGAAGCTTTATCCATCAGGTAGAGTTGCGGCAAAAAAAAATATATATATATATTAACATTTATTTGATATTTCTGAAGTATTCCATAATTAATTATTTGGTTGATTCAGTTTTTTTTCCTAGAGAAACTTACAATATCATTTATTTTATCTAACCCAGGTTTACCAGGTTGGCGCTGAGATTGGTTCTCTTTTAACTAAGCCAAGGTTTCTCCTCCATTCGATACCTCAACCTTGATTGACTGAATAATAAGGTCACGCGACAGTAGTGAACCAGTGAGATGGCGAAAAACGGTCAAGCCTCAGACATGACAGACAGAACAAGGTATGTATATAGAAACTTCCAACATAGGTGTTAGAAGATATTATTTTGATATATTTCTATTCTGTATAATCTATTTAAATTAGCGAGAAGTTCTAAATCCATTGAAAATAAGACTAGACTATATATATACATCAGGTAGAGTTGAGGCAAAAACAACATCTTTTAGAACTAGGAGTCACTGAGGAAATTTTCAAAATTCATATCCTCTCTAAAAAGAAATTTGGTAGACATTTTATTATCTGATAAGTTGTAACACATTTATAGTGCTCGATTTTAAAAAGTAATAAATGTTCTAAATTTCGAATCAATATGCCGAATATTTATACGCAGTTTATTCTATTGTATTTAACAAAAATCCTTCTATTGGGGACCTATGCCCTACACAGTATTCGCCCAAGTGAATAATTGCTTTCAAAAGATGAGTAAATTTATTTTAAAGGTGTTTGTATATTTACATATTATACTGTTCATACTACATACTGCTCGCTTTACTCAATTTTTCATCTCTTGCGCAGCGGATATTTTCTGATGGGATTCTGGGGGTAAGATTCTCGTGTTTGGAAGACATTCTCCTTCTGTCTATTTGACTTGATTCAAAGCACTCATGCCACAGCTGTTGTCGGGAGCGATCCGTTCGCTCTCCTCCGCTAAACGACCAGTCTAAATAATTTCCCTCTCCATGCCACCATATATTCCCAGTGATATCTATCACACCATCTATCTTCCGTAGAACGTTCTTCATCTTGACAAGCTCGTCCTCTTGAGCGTTTTGCCATATGGCGACTTTCTCATTCAACACTACATATAGATGCTCGAAAACTTCCCATGAATAATTTAAGTGCAGAAAGTAGAGCTTGAATGAGGTCTGATTGCTCCACCGCTACTTTCTGATTTCACAGGAATCAGAATTGTCTTCACGAACAGAGGACCCAATTCTGACACCATTTGTTACTTCGCCGCTGTGTAAAGGAATCCGAAATCAGCACGCGGGATAAAGATCTCTGTTCAAATCTTCCTTATTTACCTTCGTTCATTCATAGAGGACAGAGTGAGTAACACGCAGAGAGCATCATCAAACAGCTGCCTTTAACAATTTGGAGGACGATTCCACTCCTGGCTGTCATAGTTGGGCTTCTTCCTTCCTGATGGTTCCGTCCGTCCCATCAGCTATTCTTGCGGTCAACATAAGTGGTTCAACTGACCCTGCTTACAACCAAGGAGATATAAAATCTTTTTTTCGTACATTGCCGCAACGCTATTTTTGAAGGCCTGGGAGTCTGAGAAAACAAAAAAGAAAGCATTCACTTTCTTTTTTATTCTTTTTTTTTTTTCAATATTTCGCATCAATATATTTGTTACTTTTATTAATCTTTAAATGCATTTGATATATCTGCGCGCTCTACGCGTGTTTGAATATCTTCATAAACTGGCAAAGATAACCATTGTGAATTTTTTTTCTCCTTGAAAAGATTTACAAAGGGAAACTGAAACTTTGGAAATAAATATTTGAAAAGTTGTGGTTGGCGTTAAATGTTATTTATTCCTCATAATTACATAGTTAATTCTCTAATATTTTAAGTGAATAAATGTCGCCGTTTATATAAGGCTGTTTTGAAGTCCAAAAGAGGAATGGAACAAAAACAACTGTTCGGAGGAGATTAATAGAATCGCTTATGTCGTGGTCCATTTGAAAGAGGAAAGCGAAGACTAGAACGCGTTGATTCCACACTCTCCTTTTCAGTCATATGTTAACCTATGCACAGTGGATTCTGTATCAACTGGAGATGCGTCGGACCTGGAGGCTGTTGGGTTCTGCGCTGCCTGGAGTATAGGAGCTCCATCTACGCTTACTTCCTTGGTGATTCTGTATAAGACCTGTGGTCTTAATAAGGTTGTATGTGTGTGTGTGTGAAACAAAAACAGAATTATAATAGTGAGCTTAACCTAGATGTTGCCTACTTTTTCAAACTATTCAGTAAACATTTTGAATATTTTCAGCGCACTGATATAAATATTATTGTTTTGTTTTAATCATAAACTGACAGATTTATTTAGTCATCATGTAATTGGTGTGAAAATGATCGAGAATATTTTGCTAATCATTTTATTATAGAATTTTGATTACAATCCAATGAGGTAATGCGCTAGAATTTTGAAATATAAGTTCTATGCTTCTCATACAAGCATAGAGGTACGCTAACACCACATCCACGAATCTGAAGGAGGTGCCATGGATGGTAAGTAGCCCGGGCATTAGACGTTGCTGGTGGTGAAGGCTTCAGGCAAGAGGTGCGACCAATGGCGGAGTCCGTCATGAGGGAAAGTCCAGGATGATAGGTGCAGTGGTCAGTGGTTGCTATCAGACAGGCGATGGTGCAGATACTGCAGATGGTCAGTGTCCTAAACAAATAATTTATCATTCACCCCAGCTGTTTATGACAATAGGAGAAAATGTTATAAATATAAAAAGATAAAAATAATTAACGCCTTAATAAATTCCAAAACATTTATAATCAAATAGACTAGGGCAAGTTATAAAGACGATGGTAAAGCTGGAGGCAGCTATTTCTCATGAAAATGCACGGCAACCATAATTTATGAAAGAAAAAGAAGTTGGACACTCACCAGAACTGATGTTGGTTGACATTCCAAGAAGCTGTAGATACGAGTGACTTATGCCCCTTTCAACAAGCATCACAGTTCTTGGTTTGTCGACCAGCAGGCGTTGCAGTTCTTGGTGAACTAAACAATAGAAACCGCAGTTCGTTTAACTCTGGCCCAACAGAAGCGGCAGTTATTGGTGCCCCGTCCAACAAAAGCCGACTTCCTGGTGCCTTGATGAGTTGAGGTGGAAATTTGCAGTGCCTTGACTAACAAAAGTGGCAGTTCTTGGTGCCACTGCCAATAGAAAATCCAGTTTTAGGTGTCCAGATTAAGAAAGAACAGGTCTTGTTCTACGAACAATAGAGAGGCAGGTTTTCACACTCCGATCAATAGAAACCAAATTTTGGTGCTTAAATCAACAGGAATCTCAGTTATTCAGATTTGAAAATCAGGCAATCGACGTTTCATGGCCTCGTCCAGTAGATGTGCCGTAGGTTTTGATATCACCACCAGCAGACGTCTTAGATATTAATGTTTCAACTAAAAGAAACACAGATCTAGATGCTCCAGGCATTAAAAATTCTTCCATGGGAAGCTGTGCAAGGCTTCCCAAGATTTTGACATCTAAATAAACAACAAAAAGCCAATTATTTATAAATACTTTAAAATATCATATAATACCATGTGAATAGTTAGTTTATTATATAATAATATTGGTTTGTTTTTAAAATATACTTATATGAAGTACCTTTGGATCATTGATAAATATATGTATCATTGATAATATATATGTTATATATATATATATTAAATATTACATCAAAAGACACATTGTAAAAAATTACAATTAAGATCTGACATGGGTTATCTGAAAACATTTTCAATTATTTTATTAAATACTAGACTGAACGTATATATATAAATATTGCAAGTAGCTAGTGCAGTTAGATACTATACACTAGTGAGCTAGAGTAGAAGCCAATAAAGTAGGTACTTACTTCTCTAGGAAACGACGTCGTCAATTGTCTCCGTTGAAGGAGATGGAGGCATGGGGATATGTTGATGTAGGTGCCCATGTTTGCGGGGATATTGTTGGTGGATATATGGAGGTATGGGGGAGAGAGGGACTATTGGTTTATTTAAAAGTCTATTAAAGAACTCTTCTTTATTGGTTGATGGTTGATTGTGGAGGTTGATTGGTGGCAAAATTGGAAGTTTTATTCAAGAGATATCGTCAGTATATTTCTTTAGGAAATTTGGATGAAATCATTTCGTTTATGAGAAGGAACAGGACGATGGGGGAAAATATGATTATTGATTGTTTGGAGATATTTAAATATTAGAAATATGATGATATAAGATGAAATTGATTGTTTTTACTAAAAGTTTGGAATATCATTTTTTTGGAGCCAAGTTTATAAATTGACAATAATGTTATTATT
Organism: Cordylochernes scorpioides; assembly: GCA_030710605.1. Taxonomy (NCBI): domain Eukaryota; kingdom Metazoa; phylum Arthropoda; class Arachnida; order Pseudoscorpiones; family Chernetidae; genus Cordylochernes; species Cordylochernes scorpioides. The sequence goes on from CP092864.1 coordinate 194,259,651, forward strand.
CATTTTACCATTTTTGGGTTTGATATAAGATGAAATGTAATGAAAGCGATTGCTGCTATTTCCTGGATATTATCTATGGATTATCTTATATTGCTGTTAAATACGGTTGTTACTTCATCGCTATTATTGCCAGGATATTAACTGTAGATGATATTATACTGCTGCTCAATTCTTGCCTGGATATTATACTGCTGCTCAATTCGGTTGTTACTTCATCGCTATTATTGCCAGGATATTATCTATGGATTATCTTATATTGCTGCTAAACACGGTTGTTAATTCATCGCTATTATTGCCAGGATATTAACTGTAGATGATATTATACTGCTGCTCCATATGGTTGCTATTTTACTGCTGCTATGGATGAGGACCTAGATCAGGGAGGGGAGGGAGCCTGTGGTCCCCCACTCCACATCTCTGTGAAGTAAGGGACAACGGGGCTCCACACCTACACTAAAAAATGTGGGGGTGGAGGAAACTGTCTCGAAATGTAACTGTGGCAGTCTGAATGTGGATGGGAGTGGGGTGAAGTCTAGGGGTAAATCTGGGGAGTAGGGGGGAAGGGGAAGTGAGGTGGAATGGCTGATGAATGAAGACCTGTACATTTGGTCCGTGCAAAAGGCCGGTGTTATTGGGAGGTGTTTGGGCAGGTCATAGGCTCTAAAAACTATTTGTTTGCGTGGGTTGGGTGTTGGGGGTGTGGGGATGTTGTCTGCGTGTGGGGGTTTTGGCTTTTTCCTGAAACATTAATAAGTTCTGTCAGATAGTTTCACAAAATATCCAGCTATGGGATGTCTATTCTAATGTAATATCTGCCAAATATTCGGTTGATAGAAGTACAAAGAATATTCTTTAATCAACACCTTCAGTTGTGGACCATCCATAATTAACTTTTGAGATATTTCCAATTTCATAGTTGTAATTATTTATAATCCTAGAGGACGGAGAATATTTTTTAAGTTATGAAAACAGAATTTGATGAGGTTATTTTGAAGGCCTGGATTGCTTGAGGAATGATATGATATTGAAATGATATTTTATGTTTGGTTTTATATCGATTATATTAACAAATTAATAAACATTTCTATATTAATTGTTTACTATAATGCTATTCTTTTGAGTAATTAATCCTCATTTACAGAAAGAAGTACAGACACAATTGTTTAACCAATCACATCAGTTGTGGGATAATGCAACAATATAGCAGCTGGGAATAACTGTTGTAGTTATTATAATCTAAACTATAGAATATATATTAATTTCTCTTTAATTAAATATAAAACTTAATTAATCTGAATTATAAAAAAGAGTAAAAATGTTTTGAATAGGAATAATACTTAATATGTGCTAGCTTGATATAGTTTTTCATGGCTGAAAAAACATAATATTTACATGTGTTAAATAAAAAAGTTTTCTTTTAACCAACGGTTGTGAATGAATTCTGATTACTGGATCCCTGATAGCACTTACAACAAAAACAACAAAACCTTCTATTAAAATATCTTTTACTCATATAGACTATAGCTTGAATCCAAGATGAGACATTAAACAATAGAAGAACGTATCATTGAGTGTAAATAGGCATACAATCTTATAATGGAAAGACAATAACAACCATTGCGTGTCTTCTAGTTGTTTTCATTTTATATTCTAGTGATATTCTCAGCTTATCTATTGAATTGTAGAATTTAGTGAAATTATGTAAAATGGTATTTGATTATATATAAATTCGTGTTCTATTGGTGATTTATTGTATTGTGTTTTCTCTCCTGTAGAGAGAAGGACTTGTATATTAATTTTTAACAGAATATTATTAACAGATTTTTAATTTTGATAGTTTGTATTTATCCATAAAATTATATTAATGCAGTGTTCAAAATAAATTGACTTGCTATTTTCTCACCGTTGCCTCTCCTTATAATATTATATTCTATTATGATCCATAGCATAGTATATTAAACCTGCGATACCGCTGGGAGGGTTCACCACTGATGAATCAGGCCTTCCCATTAATATTTCCAATACAGTAAGGGCAGTGGATATTGTTTAAATTTTAAAAGAATCATACGCGTCTGTAATAGTATCGAATTTTTATATTATTCTACGCGACAATATAAAATATATATTGTTTTTATTAAGATATTTATTCCAACCAATATTTTAAGGGATAAATCGACTACATCAACATCAACAACAACAAAAAGCCTTTATTTAGGGTCACTGACCCTATACAGGATTCAACAGAGATATGCATAAGAACAAAGCAGTGAGACAAAGGAAACAACGATGTAGACAGAAGAAAAAGAAAAAATAAAAACAAGAAAGAGAAAGAGGGAAGCAAGAAAAACAACACAAAAAGAATAGAAGTAAGAAAGTGAGGAGTGAGTGTCACTTGGCCTTCTTCTGAGATATGGACTTGTGGAAACCATAAAACGCCGTAGCAATATACTTATTCTGGGTCATATTGTCAATTATTGATGGAAGTGAAGCACAGAGTTGCCCAGTTTTGAGCATAAGGGTTCTTCTTTCTTCTTTCAGAGCAGAGCAATCAAAAATATAGTAAGTGATTTCATTTTTCAGTTTTGAATTACAGAAGGTACAAATCGGGTCCTCACCGCAGAGCATCTTGGTGTGGTTTTCTTTAAAAAAAAACTTGAAAGTATTCTAACTTGTGCGAGTAGTCTTACAACCGGGAAAGGAAAATCCCCTAAAAGGTATCCCTCCGTCATGAAAGATATGTGAATGTCTTTGTAGTGAGAGTATAGCTTAGATTTATCTATTCTTGTAAGGTCGTTTTGTATAGATTGGTCTGCCGCTGTTTTTAAAAGCCCTGTAATCGCGCTCCTCAGCGTTTCAGGATCATTACAGGAAACAAGTGCAGGGGATCCATTATTGTTAAGCAGATTGGTGAGCTTTTTAATGAAGCCGATGGGTGTGCCCGAAGCATTAGACAGTTCCCGTGTTCTATTAAAACATATACGCGGCAATCTGTCACTGCTCATATTCAACACCCGCAGCCAATACTTCAGGGTTAATTTTAAAGCAGTTACACTCAAAGAGATACGACCGGTTTCTAATCTGATTATGTAGCCTGGAGTGTATCTGGGCAGATTCAGGAACCTACGGATAAATATGTCTTTTTACTGTCCAGTAAGTCTTTATGCTCTGTTGCCCACAATGGAGCGGCATACATCAGGACAGCTCTCACGATTGTTAATTGATTAATAAATTTATTGACTTTGTTTTTGATTTTATTAATATTGGGTGTGTGGCGTTAAATGCTGTAAGTGCTTTTCCTTTAAAGTATAAATCGACTACATTAGTTCCATTTTTTTTCCATAAAAACTTGTTTACGATTCAAACAGATCTCGTGCTGTGGGTAACCCACACTATGATATAGATGTTTAAAGCTCATATGAATTGAAAGAGTTAAAATGATAAACCTTTTAAAATTTATTGTTTATAAATATTAAAAATAAGTAATGAATATATATACTACTATATGTGTCCTAGAGATTATATTATAATGAGATAATAGGTAGTTTCTGGCCACTTTATGTTATCGCAGGAGTCTGCTATATTTACTATGATCAGAAATGTCGAGTCCTTTTGTCCAGTATAGCCTCTGCTATCTTTGTCAAATCAATACTGTGAGATACCTATTCTGTGTTGTACTGAACTCGATAGTTTAATCACTTTGCAATAATAATTAATTATTCTTTATCAATGTTTCATGAAATTTTTTAGAAAATAAAATTGTCATTAAAAAATATGATTTTGGTAAAACCCTTTACGTGTTTCAAAATTTATGTTTTTTTGTGTGGCTTTGGTATTATTTTGATCAAGCACTTCTACATATTTGAATACTACCCTATATAATTACAAACATTTATTGACACTTTTATATGAAATTTGGTGAAATGATGTACTTGTTAGCTTCGTTTATCATGTTATTGATAATGTATACAAGCGCTCCTGGTGTTTTATTTATATTTAATTTGGAAATAATATATTTTATATTTATTTTATATCGATTTCTCTCTCAAACATTTAAATATCATCATCGTTATATATATATATATATATATGTTATATTAAAATCATTTATTTAAAATGTTATATTGAAATATTTTATTTAAAAATGTTATATGTTAAAATGTTATTTTGTTTAAAGTTATAATTTCATAGATATAAGTACTCTGTTTTAATCGACCGCCAGAGGTCACGCTTCTACTATATAAACTGATTGTTGTTCTTCCCCGGCTGGTCGACCCAAAACATTTGTACATTATGTAAATACGCTTTTCATTTTTCTATTCTTACGCCTTAAGCCAGGCGGTATTTTTACCAAGTTATGTTTATCCTATAGCTCAATTAAAACAATATCTGATCAAAACCATTTATATTATTATTCTATCAAGATTTTAACCACGACTGCACCACCATAGCTTAATCCTCAAGATAACCAAAATCAAGATGATCCAATATCAAGCAGAAACTCACTCAACTTTTTTTTTATTAAAATATAATATATATATATATATATATATATAACAAGAATAAATTAAGAAAAAATAATATAAAAATTTATTACACTTTGATTCAAAAAATAAATTATTTTGTTTATAAATAAATCATTGATAAAATATTTTTCATGGTTGTATAATTATCCCATATGTATCCCATATGAATCACACATATTCATCGCTTTTTTAAACTTATTTTCTGTTCTTAATCTTTAATAAAAATATAGAAAATTGACCATTTTTGTATATTATTTTTTTCAAAGAATGCTCTCCAACTATTAAATTTATATTTTATATTGGAATGTTTTATGAAGATTTGATTATAGTGATTAATATAATTGCTTGATATATAATATTTTCTAGTAATAATTGTGAATAAAAATAATCTTGAAATATAAAGCTATGATGGATTATATGGCAATATATAGCCTGATGATGATGTTTTAAAATGATCTTACTTCTTAAATCTTTTAAAAATCTTGCAGATTTTAAAACATCCCATTTTCGTAGCTTTCGTTTGCTAGTTTAGTATTTGCTATTGATTCAGTAGGAAAACAAAAACTCCTTAGAAACCTTTTAACTATTAAAATAATTTAATCGACATATATATTTATAAATATAATATATTATTCTAAAATATTTACCAAAAATATATGAAAAAACATAATACTCTTTATATACATATTCTAAGAATAATATTTATTGGGTTGATTAGCTTAAAAGAGTACACATTTGTGTGACAAAGATCACATGCCATTTAAAATCTATTTTTATTTATTATCTCATAAGTATGTTCCATCAATAGACAGCGAGATACTTGAAAAGTCATTATTCTAATACCACAACCATATAACCTTTACTCTCTAAATAGCACACACACACAGTTAGCTAACATTAATTTACATAACACTATAGACAGAGTCTATTGACATTAATTTGTAATTTGAATAAAATAGGTATGAGAATGTGCACCTTTAATCCCAATTTCCCAATTATTATATGTAAATATACTTTTAGAAAAATTGAATTTCAATGTCTGTGCGCAAGAAGTAAATTTATCGAAAGTTTAAAAAGGTTTAAAACAAAGGATTGCAGCCTAAAATAACTTGCGGTGGCTTCGTTTTACAGGAGTCATATGCTAATAAATTCTCATAAACATTACATAATTACATATAGACCTTTGTTCTTATTTGTTCATTTCTATTGCTTTAAGTTTAGAGTTTAAGTGTCTATGATACTCAAAAAATACTTTAGGGACTTTCTGATTTCCTTTCTTCACATACCTTTCGATATTGCTTCTTTGATAGTTTATTTTCAGGTTAAACCCAAATTCACCAATTGATATTTACAAACCTCTTATCAAAAAAGAACAAAATGTGAGGCCAAGAGTTTCTTGTAGTTTTATACAAAGCTTTAGAGCATTTCTACCCTTCAACAGGAATCGACATAAGAACGTATAGGAGAATAAATGTTCTAAAGAACTTTACTAGGTGCCGCGCTCAAAATGATTAACCTAGATCATCATATTTACAATACACTGTGGGGGATGTACAGGGGTTCATTTACAAATATAATTTATATTAATTATATTGATGTCGTTGGGTCCTCAGGTCCTTGGGGATATAGAATAAATGGTTATATATACATATCTACACATATACATTTGTATTAAAAGATTGGTATTTAAAGAAATATATGTGAATGAAAGGAAATATATATTTGAATGTATTGGAGTATATATATATATCTAAAACTGTAATAAATAGAGAATAAACTATGGAAGAAATTTGTACAAGAGCGACTATTTTGATATACAAATAAAATAAAATTATGATACATTAGTGCGATATCTGTTATAAGAAATTTGAATCATTTTTAACGCTATGATTCTTTTGAAAATAAATCAATTTTCTACTGCCCTTACTGCAATGATAAAATAATGGAAGGGCCTGATTCATCAGTGGTGAACCCTCCCAGCGGTGTCGTCAATTTAATCTACCATACAGCTATAATATAATCAATGGGGAATGAATAAAACCGAAAGGTCAATGCATTAAACTATGAAATATGTGTTGAACTATGAAGGAGGAATATATTAGTCTGGCAGAGTTCGATGCTTCAATTATTAACATTAGGTTTTTTTTCAGATTCTATTAATTCTAATATTAAGCGTTGTTGTAAGTGTAAGTCACATACCCCATATTCATTTATTTTAATTATAATTATTTAAAACATATTTAACACATATTTAACACTTATTGAATTTATTATACAGAAAATGTTTATTTTATGTTGAGTCATTGAATGGAAAATTATAAACTCAAATAAAAGATTAATAGTAATATATTTCCAGTGTATTTTGTAAAAACCTATTTTCCTATGGTATTTACATACTACTGGTTAAGTTTAAACTTACCTTCCCATATTACAAAAGTCCACACATTCTAAAGGATATATTTCATTAATATCAACAATACACCTGCTGTTTGAGCTTTAATTTGACTGATTAAAAAGTATGGTTATATTTGTTATAATCAGAGATGACAGTTTTATTTAACTTATATGATATGGTGGGAAAAAGATCAAAACACACATTTTTCCAATCAATTTAATATAAAATTTTGATTGAACTCCAATTAGGTAACGGCGCTAAAATTTTGAAATAATTCGATGGTTTAACACATCAGATAGGTGCGCCAAAGAAGGGATCCATGACTCAGGTAGGAGCGGCCATGGATGGTAAGTAGCCCAGGCGAAGACGCTGCTGGTGGTGAAGGATTCAGTCAAGAGACGCCATCAATGGCGAAGTCTGTCAGGAAGGAAGAGTCCAGGATGATTGGTGTATCAGTCATTAGTCGCTGTCAGGCAGGCGATGGTGTGCAGATGGTCAGTATCCTACACAAATAAATCTTCGAATCACCTCCTAAGTTTGACACAATAAGAGCAAAAAAATGTGTTCTAAATAGAATAACAAATAATGAAATCTTTTGAAATTCTAAATATTCAATATCAAAAAGACAAGAGATGTTCCAAAAGCAGCGGTGAAGCTGAAAGTAGCTATTTCTCATAAATATTTCGGCAATAATAATTTGCAATAGAAAAAGAAGTTGGACACTCACCACAGAACTGATTCTGGTTGACATTCCAAGAAGCTGAAGATGCGAGTGACTTATGCCCCGTTCAACAAGCATCGCAGCTCTTTGTTTGTCGACCAACAGGCCCTGTAGTTCTTTTTGCTTATTGGTGCCCCGTCCAATAAAAGCCAACTTCTTGGTGATTCGATGAATAGAAGCGGTTGATAATGCCTCGGTTAACAGCAAGCGCAGTTTTTGGTGTACAGATTGATGGAAGTGGAAGTCTTGGTGATCCAATCAATGAAATAGCAGGAATAGGTTTATGGGTAGGTCTCGGTGGCCCAATCAATAAAGGCCGTAGTTTTAGGTGTCCAGGCAGGTCACGGTGCTCCAATCAACAGAAGGACAGGTCTTGTTGCCCAGATCAACAGGAGCATCAGTTATTCAGGTTCGATAATTAGGTGCCGAAGTTTCATGGCCCCGCACAGTAGATGCCACAGGTTTCAATATCACCACCTGCTAGCGCCTTATATCTTTATGTTCCAACTGACAGGAACACAGATTTCGTTGCTCCAGGCATCACAAATGCTTCGACGAGAAGTTGTGCCAGGAAAGGCTGCTCCAGATTTTGACATCTGAATAACAAAAAAGTTTATTGATAAATATTTTATGCGGATAGGTAGTTTAATATAAATTTATGGTTAGTTAAAAATACTCTTATATGTGATACTCTTTTCTGATTAATATATTATTAAATATGACATAAAAAAAAAACAAACAATGTTAGAACTATAAAAATATTTCACATTTGTTGTATGCACGCCCACAAACATTTTTAAATTGATTATTAAATTCTAATATATATTGAAGTATATATTGTTTAAGTTGCTAGAGTAGAGGAGAATACATGCACACTAGTGAGCTAGAGTAGAAGTCAATAAAGTAGGTACTTACTTCTCTAGGAAACGACGTCGTCAATTGTCTCCGTTGAGGGAGATGGAGGAGTGGGGGTATGTTGATGTAGGTGCCCATGTTTGCGAGGATATTGTAGGTGAATGTATGAAGGTATGGGGGAGTCTATTGATTTATTATAAAGTCTATTGATGGAATTCTTCTTCATTGGGTGATGTGGATGATTATAGAGATTGATTGATGGTAAAATTGAGAATGATTTAAGTGAAGTTGTCTGTATAATTATTCAAGTTATTGGATAATATCATTTCGTTCTTTAAAAAGAAAATGATTGATTGTAAAATATCAATATTGTTTGGAGATATCCAAATATTGGTGTATTATAATGATGTATGATGAACATAAATATGTTTAGTGAAAGTTCAGAATTTCAATTTTTAATACAAGTTCATGGATACAAAAATCTAATTGTGATCAATATTAATTGTGATCAATATTAAGTTTGAGATGAGCTGATTTGGTGCAAAGGGTTGCTAATGCTGCTATTGCCAGAATACTCTTTATATATGATATTACTTGCTGTTCAATATGGTTGCTATTGCCAGGATATTCTCTATGACTGATATGATATACTGCTGCCAAATATGGTTGCTATTTCACTGTTGCTATGGAAGAGGGCCTAGATCACGGAGGGGATGGAGCCCGTGGTCCCCCACTCCACATCTCTGTGAAGTAAGGGACAACGGGGCTCCACACCTACTCTGAAAACTGTGGGGGTGGAGGAAACTGTCTCGAACTGTAACTGTGGCAGTCGGAATGTGGATGGGAGTGGAGTGAAGTCTAATGGTAAATCTGGGGAGTAGGGGGGAAGGGGAAGTGAGGTGGAATGGCTGATGAATGAAGACCTGTACATTTGGTCCGTGCAAAAGGCCGGTGTTATTGGGAGGTGTTTGGGCAGGTCATAGGCTCTAAAAACTATTTGTTTGCGTGGGTTGGGTGTTGGGGGTGTGGGGATGTTGTCTGCATGTGCGGGTGTTGGCTTTTTCCTGAAACATTAATAAGTTCTGTCAGCTTGTTTCACAAAATTTCCAGCTGAGGGATGTCTATTCTAATGCAAGATCGGCCACATTTTCAGCTGATAGAAATACAGAGACATTCTTTGATCAACACCTTCAGTTGTGGACCATCCATAAATACCGTTTGAGATATTTCCAATTTAATAGTTGTGATTATTTATAATCTGTGAAGAGGGCTAATATTTGTTAAGTTATGAAAACAGAATTTGATGAGGTTTTTTTGAATTCCTGGATTGCTTGAAGAATTATTTGATATTCAAATGATATTTTATATTCGGTTTTATATCGATTATATTAACAAATTAATAAACAATTTTATATTAATTGTTTACTATAATGCTATTCTTACGAGTATTTAATCCTTATTTACAGAACGAAATACAGACACAATCGTTTAATCAATCACCTCAGTTGTGGGTTAATGCAACAATGTAGCAGCTGGTTCAAACTGTTGAAGTTATTATAATCTAAAATATAGAATATATATTAATTTCTCTTTAATTAAATATAAAAATTTAATTAATCTGAATTATAAAAAAGAGTAAAAATGTTTTGAATAGGAATAATACTTAATATGTGCTAGCTTGATATAGTTTTGCATGGCTGAAAAATATATAATTTACATGTGTTGAATAAAAAAAAAAGTTTTCTTTTAACCAACGCTTGTGAATGAATTCTGATTACTGGGTCCCTGATAACACTTACAACAACAACAAAAACAACAAAACCTTCTATTGAGACATTTTTACTTATATAGACTATACCTTGAATCCAAGATGAGACAGTAAAGAATAGTAGAAAGTATCATTGAGAGTAAATAGGCATACAATCTTATAATGGAAAGACAATAACAACCATTGCGTGTCTTCTAGTTGTTTTCATTTTAAATTCTAGTGATATTCTCAGCTTATCTATTGAATTGTAGAATTTAGTGAAATTATGTAAAATGGTATTTGATTATATTAAAACTAGTGTCCTATTGGTGATTTATTTTACCGTGTTTTCTTTACTGTAGAGAGAAGGGCTTGTATATTAATGTTTTAACAGAATATTATTAACAGATTTTTAATTTTGATAGTTTGTATTTATCCATAAAATTATATTAATGCAGTGTTCAAAATAAATTGACTTGAAATATCCTCACAATCCTTTGTCTCTCCTACTTATACTATTCTACGTGAAAATATAATATATAAATTGTTTCTATTAAGATATTTATTCCAACCAATATTTGAAGGTATAAATCGACTACATATATAGATCCATCTCTTTCTCAAAAAATCTTGTTTACGATTCAAACAGAATCATGTGCTATGGGTGAGCCCCACTTGCTATGCAATACTGATGTTTAAAGACCATATGAATTGGAAAAGTTATAATGATAAACCTTTTAAGATCAATTTTTTTAAAATAGTAAAAATAAGTAATGAATATATATACAACTAAATGTGTACTAGAGATTATACTATTATGAGATAATAGATAGTTTCTAGCCACTTTATGTTATCACAGATGTCTGCTATATTTACTATGATCAGAAATGTCGATTCCTTTTGTTTAGTATAACCTCTGCTATCTTTGTCAAGTCACTACTGTCAGATAGGTATTCTATGTTTTGTATAGGAGAGAAACTCAATAGTTTAACCTCTTTGCAAAAATAATTAATTTTTCTTTATATATGTTTTCTCTTAAAGTTTTGGTAGAAAACTTTTATGTGTTTCGAAATTTTTTTTTTGGTGTGGGTTTGGTATTATTTTGAGCAAGCACTTCTATATATTTAAATACTACCATAATCACAAACATTTATTGACACTTTTATAAGAAATTCGTGTGTAATGTGTTATACAAGTTTTATCTTATTTTTCATGTTATTGATGATGTGATATATGCTCCTGGTGTTTTTTCTATATTTAGTTTTGATAATATATTATATATATATATATATCAATATATAAATTATCTTTTTATATGGAAAGAATATATTAATATAGAAATGTCTCAAAATAAATTATATTGTCTAGATTTAAATCATTGCTAAAATATTTTTGCCGGTTCTCAAATTCTCCCATATGTTTTAAATCGCACATATTAATCACTTCATTTCAAATCATTTGCTGTCCTTAACGTTAAAAAATGAATATTTTTGTAAATTATTCTCTTCAAGGAATGCTCTCCAACTTTTTAATTTGTATCTAGTAGTGATTTTTAACAGTTTATTTCCGATTTTAAAATTTTCCTGAAATCATTCTTTGCTGATAAAATAGATTTCTGATATCGTAAAATGTTTACTTGTTAATCATTTGCTTATTATTTTATTTGCAATGAATATATTACATATTTAACATTTCTTTCTATATATATGTAACATTAATTCACGTTTAAATATGATTTTTCATATTCATCTATTGTATATTTTCAATATGTTATTATATGAGGAATTTGTTTTTGTTTTCAATATTTCAGACAACAACTAGTACATTTTATACACCATCAATTTTTATTTGGTATAATCTTTTGATAATTTTGTTTGGGAATATTTTTTTCCAATAGAAGTTTTCATTATTTAAAAATATTGAATGATATTGGAACATTTTCTGAAGATTCAAATTTAGAAATTAATATAATTGCTTAATATAATATTTTCTAGTGATAATTTTGAATGAAAAAACCCTGAAATATAAAGCTATAAGGGAATAATGGCAATTTGTAGCCTGTTGAAGTTGTTTCAAAATTAGAGATATCTTACTTTTTAAATCTCTTGAAAATCTTGCAGATTTTAAAGCATCCCATTTTCGTTAGCTTTCGTTTGCTTGATTAGTATTTGCTATTTATCACAAAAACTCCTTAGAAACCTTTTTAACTATTATAAATAATTAATTCTCTCATATAGATATATATAAAAAAATAAAAAAGGCATATCCTGACCAGGAGCACATGTCCTTTTCAGAAGGCAGAGCGCCATCTGGTGGAACAGAAATCAACTATTCATTGATTTAACCTGTTCCTTTATATTTGACCAACCCAATTTCTTGACAAATCAAGAAAAGCCATCCACGAACGAGTTTCGCACTGTTGACGCTCGTCAGCGTGGAGTAGGCTGTACCACTGCGACCAAAACGATTTTCGGTCCCAGTGGCTTCCTGAAAAACCAAGATTTTTTTCCTATTGTTTTTCATGTGTTAAGCGTATTTACGCAAGTTTGGTCTTAAATACCCATTTCTTGGTTTTTCAGGAGGCCTCTGGGACCAAAAATCTTTTTGGTCGCAGTGGTACAGCCTACTCCACGCTTACAAGCGCCAACAGCGTGAAACGCGTTCGTGGATGGATTTTCTTGATTTATCAAGAAATTGGGTTGGCCAAATATCAGGGAACAGGTTAAATCAATGAATAGTTGATTTCTTTTCCACCAGATGGCGCTCTGCCTTCTGTAAAGCACATCTGCTCCTGGTCAGGATATTTCCTTTTTTATTTTTAATATCAACACCTGACCTTTTCATAAAAATAAAATAATAAAAATATATATTCATAGAATAACAGAGTATAAAATCTCTCTTTTATATATGCCTAAAAATATCTGAAAAACATAATATTATTTTCATGTATACTAATCATAGTATTGTAACGTTTAAAATTAGGGAATATATACTTCAGAATGACACGGTAATTTATTTAATATAAAACCAAATTAAAACTAATAAAAAAGCAGAGAGGCAATGAGAAAATTTTACAGCATATCAAAATGCAAATATCAAAATTTAAAATCTTTTCATAGAATATTAAATAATCATTGGGTAATTTATTGGGTTGGTTAACTTGAAAGAGTAGAACTATTCGAATTAGAGCGTTCTGGAAAGTTTAAAACTTATCATGGGGACTAATGACATTTGTTTAAGAAGGTATTAAGCGGATACCCATTTCCTCCTGGACTGTAAATGTCAATGGAATCCACTCGAAGCAGCAAGCTGGAAAGACTTGGCTGGTATGAGATTTCGGTTCCTCCCTCAGACATCGGTGGTACTTCTATAGCCGCGTCGGACTTCTTATTTGTCTGATTAAGTAGGCAGTGATGTGACCTGTTGCAACCTCAAATGCCACAGGTTTCTTTCTCCAGCATGCTGCCATTTGACTATGGGATGTGAGTAGGCGAATTAAAGTTTCCACAGTCTTTCATGCTTCGGCTGCCTCACTTTTCCTCTTATGGTTTTTCGTAGTACCAATGCTCATGGTTCATGTCCTCTATCCTTGTTGTGGAAAAGACAGGAAACATGACAATGTTGGATGCGTCGGCCTTGATGTCTATCCAGACGCTGAAGTCTTCAAACCTGACTGTCCCTAATCTGAACGCTTCTTCATCCCATTGTAAGGGGTTATCTTCCTAATAGATTATCCACCTAATCTTTCAATATCTGCGAGTCGTTAAAATGGTTGGCAGCCCTTAGACTCCTCACGGTGGTGCCTAAATTAGTGAAAGAATCGCTGAATTTTGAAAAGAGGAGGTTTTTTTTAGTTAACGGCGTTTTCTTGGCATTCTTGAAAGGTGTCTGGATGATGTACTCTGGGTGCCCATAATGCTGTTCCAAACATGCATCACTGCATATAGAATGAATAATGCAAACATGAGGAAAGCTGCATTATCAGATGATTTTTATATGATGGCTGCATTTAAAAAAAGACATATCAACCAGTTAAGGGAAACCAAATGCCAGAAAAAACCGTTACATTTACTCCAGATATAAACAAGAAAACTACTGAACTTCAAGCCAATCTGGATTCAAATGGAAGGACTCTATTGTAAAGATCATTCCAAAATCTGATAAAATAAACTATGAAATAATCAAAAGCTACAGATCAATATCATTGACGTCAAATATTTCTAAAATAATTGAAAACATAATTAAAAACAAAATCAATAAATATTATGAAGAGAACAATCTAATGAGTGCAAGGCAACACGGATTTACTAAACATAAATCAACGAACAGTGCAATGGAAGATATAATGGAAACCATATTGAAACACAGGCAAGGTAAACTGAATTCTTTGATTACAGTGGATATAGCAGGCGTATTCGACAACGCATAGTGGCCAGTAATTATTAGAAGACTCGATTTAGATAACATTCCCTCCAAATTAATAAGAATTATACAATCTTTTTATTTATTTTTTTTTATTCAAGCAGTGAAAGAAGGGCAAATTTCTCAAATGAAAATACAAATGTTACAAAAAATCTGACAAAAGGATGCCCTCAAGGCGGTCCATTATCCCCAAAATTATGGAATATTTTTTAATCGACTTGCTGAAGAGTTTCAAACATCCGAACGCAGAAATAATTTGCTATGCAGACGGCCTTCCTATCATTTTCTGGAGCCAGTCTGTCGATGATCTCAAAATATTAGGTGAATATATTCTATGCTATGTGATTCAATGGTGTAAAAGGAATAAATTATCAATAAGCCCAGAGAAAACGAATTTACTTTACTTGCATAATAAACCTAAGGTTCCAATTGAAATAGCGAATATTATTTCAAACCCAGTAGGTCAAGTTAAGATATTTGGCATAAAATTCTCAAATGATAGAAGAAAAAAGATCAATTTTATCTCACATATCAACGACATTTTGTACAGGATCGTAAAAATGAAAGATTTTCTGTTTTCATTTAGTGAAAAATGTGGGAAATAAATACTAAAAAAAAAAAAGATTAATTTTGTATAAAACAATTATCAGACCAGTTCTTATGTATGGTTCAGAAATATGGTATAAATTTATAAATAGTCGATGTAAAGAAAAACTAAATTCTATTCAATACCAAATTCTTCTTTGGGCGATTAGAGCCTACAAAACTTAATCTTCCAACTGTGTCCATATTCTTGCGAATATCTCCCTTCTCACAGATTATATTGAATCTAAAAAATTGAATAGGACTTGGCTCAACTTTCGATAGAGGTTCAAAATGATTTTAGACCACATGCTCCAAGTATAATTAGATCATTTTTAAGTACAAAAATGGATGAATTATTTCTAAAAAACAAATGAAACATTCCAAAGCTTTTTGCCGTTTGGAATTCCAACATTTTTCCGTTCCAATTTTTATAATACCCAGTTTACATTGAACCATGGAAATTTTGAGGGATTTTTATCAAAATTTGGAGCGGTTGAGGACTCAAGCTGTCATTGTGGCAACGAATTCCTGGAATCGAGACACCTACTGCTGGAATGCTCACGCTTCTTTATCGCTAGACAACAGACAGTAAATAATGATGTAGATCTATGTCAATTTGTAAATAGCAGAGAGAATTATCATAGGTTTAACTATTTATGTAAATATATCTATAATTATATTTCTAAGCTTCAAGGTTCAGGTTTCTAATATATATTATTTTTCTCTTTTTTATTTTAAATTATTTTTTTTTGTATAAATGTTTATAACTGTTTCTGTTTAAAAAATGCAAATCGACGCAATTCCCCTAGCCGGGATATCGCGCTTTGTGTGTTGAAATAAATAGAAATAAACTGGATTCAATAATATAATTCCTGGAGCTAATAGGCATTATCAAACAGCAGGTACTGGCGACGATGACGAGTCAACCCTACGAAACAGCCCTAGGAGCATTCCGCCCAAAACAGGAGTCTCAACTTTGCAGATCTTCACGGCAACACAAGCTTCCAGTCTACTTGAGTTACTATGTTGTAAATAAAATATCAGAGACCAAAATCCTATAAGTTCCCATTAAATGTGAGAGAACTGTTTTAACAAAATATATTTAGAAACGCTGCTTTTCATTATACGCTTTGTTAGAAACTATAATGTTTACTCAACTTCAATTATTGTTTTGTATTCAATAAATAATCACTATGTTTCAAAAATAAACTATTCATTATGTCTACCAACTCACAACACCACGAGTACGCACCACAAGGTCTAACTACCACCAAAGAGTACAACAGGGATATCTTGTCGCATGCGTGATGCTCTGCGGTGCAAGAGATCGGAGTTGTAATCAACAAGCAATTGGGGCCTCCATTTTTCGCACTCGATTAAGGCATTTTTGGTGAAAACAAGACTCTTGTGATATGGCTCCATGCGACTTATGGCTGTACCCCAAACTAAAGAGGTCATTGAAAGGAGAGCGATTTCAGACAAGAGAGGACATTGTGACAGCAGCGAAAGCCGAGCTAAACACCATTACAAAAGAGGCTTTCTCGGAATGTTTACAACATTGGTGGAACCACTAGAAGAAGTGTGTGGAGTTCCAAGGAGGCTATTTTGAGGGTGATTAGGTTTACGAAGCTCCAGGTATACCTGTTTTTTTTTTCGCCCGAAGGATGTACGCTTTTCTAAAATATTTCGTATAATAGTAAAAGTTTTTAATCTTAATTTCCTTTTCACACCTCTGATAATTTAATTAAATAAATGGCACCATTTATATCAGGTTGTTTTACTAAAAAGTCCAAATTAATGATGGAACAAGAGCAAAATGATAATAGTCATATTATCCCCTAGATGTTTTTTCTTTTTCCAACTCATCCAGTCTACCTTTGAAGATTTGTTGAGCACTGTTTTAAAAAACGCTGTTTGTAATCATTATATTGACAGTTTTATTTGTTCATTGTGAAATTGTGTAAAAATGATCAAGAATATTTTGCCAATCATTTTATTACAGAATTTTGATTACAATCCAATGAGGTAATGCGCTAGAATTTTGGATTATTAGTTCTATGCTTCTCATCCAAGCATAAAGGTGCGCAAACACCACATCCACGAATCGGGAAGGAGGTGCCATGAGTGGTAAGTAGCCTGGGCATTAGAGGTTGCTGGTGGTGAAGGCTTCAGGCAAAAGGTGCGACAAATGGCGGAGTCTGACGGGAGGAAGGGTTCAGGATGATAGGTGAAGTGGTCAGTGGTTACTATAAGGCAGGCGATGGTGCAGATACTGCAGATGGTCAGTGTCCTAAACAAATAATTTATCGAATCATCCCAGCTGTTTATCACAATAGAAGCAAATGCTCTAATTATAGAAGGATAGCAAATAATGGACGCCTTAATAATTTAAAAACATTTGAAATCAAAGACTAGGGCAAGTTATAAAGACAATTGTGGAGCTAGAGGCAGCTATTCCTCATAAAAATGTACTTTAACTATAATTTATGAAAGAAAAAAAAAAGAAGTTGGAGAACTCACCAGAACTGAATGTGGTTGACATTCCAAGAAGCTGTAGATGCAAGTGACTTGTGCCCCGTTCAACAAGCATCGCAGCTTTTAGCTTGTCGACCAGCAGGCGTTGCAGTTCTTGGTGAACTGAACAATAGAAACCGAAATTCGTTTTACTCCAGACCAACAGAAGCGGCTGTTATTGGTGCCCCGTCCAACAAAAGCCGGCTTCTGGTGCCTTGAAGAAAGGAAGTGAAAATTTTCAGTGCCTTAATTAACAGAAGCCATAGTTCTTGGCACCGCTATCAATAGAAAATCCACAGTTTTAGGTGCCCAGATTAAGAGAGAACAGGTCTTGGTCTCCGAACAATAGAAAGGCAGATTTTAGCTCTTCGATCAATAGAAAGAAAATTTTGGTGCCCATATCAACAGGAATCTCAGTTATTTAGGTTTGAACATCAGGCAGTCGACGTTTCATGGCCTCGTCCAGTAGATGTGCCGCAGGTTTTGGTATCACCACCAGCAGAGGTCTTAGATAATAGTGTTTCTACTGAAAGAAACACAGATCTTGATGCTCCAAGCATAAAAAATGCTTCAATGGGAAGCTGTTCCAGGAAGGCCGCCCCAGATTTTGAAATCTGAAAAACAACAAAAATACCTTCAATTTATAAATACTTTAAATTTTAATATAAGGTAGTAGATTAATATAAATTTAATGGTTGGTTGTAAAAGTATACTTATATGTAGTACCTTTGTATATATGTGTATTATGTGTAATTGTGAAAAAATTACAATTAATATTGCCCATGTGTTGTCTGCCAACATTTTCAATTCATTAATAAATACTAGAGAGTGTGTAAATATTATGTAAGTGTCTAGTGCAGTAAGATATTTATACACTTTTATAAAATATCAAAACACCTTACGCAATATGTTTCTTTATTACAAAAAATATTTTATAAAAGTAAATCGCAATTTTTGCATAACTGAATATCTATACACTACACTAGATAGCTAGAGTAGAAAACAATAAAGTAGGTACTTACTTCTCTAGGAAACGACGTCATCAATTGTCTCCATTGAGGGAGATTGAGGAGTGGGGGTATGTTGATGTAGGTACCCATGTTTGCGAGGATATTGTTGGTGGATGTATGGAGGTATGGGGTGGGACTATTGATTACTTAAAAAGTCTATTAATGGAAATTTTCTTTATTGGTTGATGGTTAATTGTGGAATTTGATCGGTGGTAAAATTGAAAGTTATTTATAAGGGAAATCGTCAGTATATTTCTTTAGGAAATTTGGATGAAATTATTTCGTTTATGAAAAGGAACAGGATAATGGGGGTAAAATATTGTCATTTTTTGTTTGGAGATATTTAAATATTAAAATGATGATGATATAAGTTGAAAATAAATGTTTTTGATAAAATTTTAAAATATCAATTTTTGAGCCAAGTTTCGAAAATGACAAGAATTGTTATTATTCATTTTACTAATTTTGGATTTGATATAAGATGAAATGAAATCAATCATTATTGCTGCTATTTCCTAGAAATTATCTATGAATTATCTTATATTTCTGCTAAAAATACGGTTGTTACTTCTTTGCTGCTATTGCCAGAATATTCTCTAAGGATGATATTATACTGCTGCTCAATACGGTTGCTATTTCATTGCTGCTATAGAAGAGGGCCTAGATGAGGGAGGGGAGGGAGCTCGTGGTCCCCCACTCCACATCTCTGTGAAATAAGGGGCAATGGGGTTCCACACCTACGCTAAAAACTGTGGGGGTGGAGGAAACCGTCTCGAAATGTAACTGTGGCAGTCGGAATGTGGATGGTAGTGGGTGAAATTTAGAGGTAAATCTGGGGAGTAGGGGGGAAGGGGAAGTGAGGTGGAATGGCTGATGAATGAAGACCTGTACATTTGGTCTGTGCAAAAGGCCGGTGTTATTGGGAGGTGTTTGGGCAGGTCATAGGCTCTAAAGACTATTTGTTTGCGTGGGTTGGGTGTTGGGGGTGTGGGGATGTTGTCTGCGTGTGGAGTTTTTGGCTTTTTCCTGAAACATTAATAAGTTCTGTCAGATAGTTTCACAAAATATCCAGCTATGGGATGTCTATTCTAATGTAATATCTGCCAAATATTCGGTTGATAGAAGTACAAAGAATATTCTTTAATCAACACCTTCAGTTGCGGACCATCCATAATTACTTTTTGAGATATTTTCAATTTCATAATTGTAATTTATTTATAATCCTAGAGGACGGGGAATATTTGTTAAGTTATGAAAAAAGAATTTGATGAGGTTATTTTAAAGGCCTGGATTGCTTGAGGAATGATATGATAGTGAAATGATATTTTATATTCAGTTTTATATCGATTATATTAACAAATTAATAAACATTTCTATATTAATTGTTTACTATAATGTTATTCTTTTGAGTAATTAATTATCATTTACAGAAAGAAGTACAGACACAATTGTTTAACCAATCACATCAGTTGTGCGATAATGCAACAATGTAGCAGCTGGGAATAACTGTTGTAGTTATTATAATCTAAAGTATAGAATATATATTAATTTCTCTTTAATTAAATATAATAACTTAATTACCCTATGAATTGTAAATAAAAACAGAGTAAAAATGTTTTGAATAGGAATAACACTTAATATGTGCTAGCTAAATATAGTTTTGCATGGCTGGAAAACATAATATTTACATGTGTTAAATAATAAAAGGTTTTCTTTAAACCAACGGTTGTGAATTAAATATGATTACTGGATCCCTGATAACACTTACAACTACAACAGAACCTTTTATTAAGACATTTTTACTTCTATAGACTCTACCTTGAATCCAAGATGAGACAGTAAACAATAGTAGGAAGTATCATTAAGTGTTTAAATAGGTATGCAGTCTTAAATTGGAAAGACAATAACAACCATTGCGTGTCTTCTAGTTGTTTTCATTTTAATATCTAGCGCGATTTTTCATCTTATTTATTGATTTTTAGAATTTAGTGAAATTATGTAAAATGGAATTTGATTATATTTAAACTAGTGTCCTATTGGTGATTTATTGTATCGTGTTTTCTCTCCTGTTGAAAGAAAGGCTTGTATATTAATATTTTGACAGAATATTATTAACATATTTTCAATTTTGATAGTTTGTATTTGAGTAAAATCAATCATTCCTCCAGGGAAAAGTGTCTTCTTTCCGTGGAGGAATGATTGATTTTACTCAATATTTATGCAAGGGATTATTTTATAGAATAGTTTGTATTTATCCATAAAATTTATTATTGCAGTGTTCAAAATAAATTGACTTGCTATTTTCTCACCGTTGCCTCTCCTTATAATATTATATTCTATTATGATCCATAGTATAGTATATTGAACCTGCGATACCGCTGGGAGGGTTCACCACTGATGAATCAGGCCTTCCCATTAATTTTTAAATTGCAGTAAGGGCAGTAGAATTGTTTAATTTTTAAAAGAATCATACGCGTCTATAATAGTTTCGAATTTTTATATTATTCTACGGGACAATATAAAGTATATATTGTTTTTATTAAGATATTTATTCCAACCAATATTCTATGGGATAAATCGACTACATATATAGTTCCATTTTTTTTTCATAAAAACTTGTTTACGATTCAAACAGATCTCGTGCTGTGGGTGACCCACACTATGATATAGAGGTTTAAAGATCATATGAATTGAAAGAGTTAAAATGATAAACCTTTTAAATTTTATTGTTTATAAATATTAAAAATAAGTAATGAATATATATACTACTACAGAGGGTGTTCACACTTATAGGAAACGAGCGCCCGGTGTAAAAAAGGAACTATTACTTTATTTTAAAAAATCAACAACGTGGAATTCGAAAAGGCTTAAGCTAATTCTAACACGCAATACATATATTTTGTTATTTAAAAAAAATGCCCTTCAAATACAATAATTTCATAAGAGGTTATATTTTAGGACTTTCCAGAGCTATTCTTACCTATTTGGACATAATTAAAATATGCAAACAAGATGATATCAACATTTCTAAAAACGGTATTTATAATAATATTCACGACAAAAATATCAAGTTTTTATTCAAAGCACCTACGGAGAAATGGACAAAAGATTATCACCCTATATCTGTGAGAACTCTTGCAACTGTCAAAAAAGTGAAAAAAAATATTACAAAAGAAAATCCTATGTCACAAAGAGATATAACCAAATTAATAGGAACATCAGTGTCAACAATAAATAAAATAATAAATAAAAATTTAGGCCTAAAAGCTACAAAAAAACATGCGGTTCACAAATTGTTTCAGAGCCATATTCGTCAGCGACACACTATTAGCAGATATTTTCATGAAAATTTCTTGGCTGCTGATAGATGGAAATATATTGTTACATATGACGAAGCATGGGTATATTTAACCGATTTCGATAGAAAAAGAGCTATATACTATCAAAAAAGGGTGGACAAATCTAGGCCAATTTGGGTGAAGGAATGTGCCGAAAGTTACCCCAAAGGATTTATGGTGGCATGCGGTATATCATATGAAGGAAAATTAAAAATAAGAAAAGTTGAAAGAAATGCCAAAATAAACTCGGAGTACTATCAAAACAACATTTTAGAACCTATATTTTTGAATGATATTCCCTCTATCTATGGAAAACAGAGCAACAAAGTCTGGTTACCATGATAACGCCATAAGTCAAACCTCATCTTCAACCCAAGCTTATTTGGAAGATCTAAGGCAAAGAACAGGAATCAACACTATTCCAAAGAACAGAACCCCTGTAAAATCTCCTGATTTAGCCCCGATGGATTTTTGCATTTTTGGATGCCTTAAAAGAGCACTTGGAAAGAGACACCCTAGGACAATTGAAGGTCTCTGGAAAGTGGTAAAGGAAGAATGGGATCTTTTGAGTATGACCATGATCAGAAAGTGTCCAATATCGTGGAAAATCAGGTGCCGTTTTGTAAATAAACAAAAAGGCTTTCAAATAGAACATTTGAAATTTTCAAATAATAAGTGTGAACACCCTCTGTATATGTGTACTAGAGATTATACTATTATGAGATAATAGATAGTTTCTGGCCACTTTATGTTATCGCAGGCGTCTGCTATATTTACTATGATCAGAAAGGTCGAGTCCTTTTGTCCAGTATAGCCTCTTCTATCTTTGTCAAGTGCGAGATAATTATTCTGTGTTGTACTGAACTCAATATTTTAATTTACCGCAATAATAATTAATTTTACTTCATCTATATTTTGGTCGGAAACTTTTACGTGTTTCAAAATTTTTTTAAAGGTTTTTTGTGCCTTTGGTAGAATTTTGATCAAGCATTTCTACCTATTTGAATACTATCCTAATTAGAAACATTTATTTACACTTTTATATGAAATTTAGTGTAATGACGTACTTGTTAGCTTCTTTTATCATGTTATTGATAATGTGATACAAGCTACTGGTGTTTTATTCATATTTAATTTGAAAATAATACATTTTATTTTTATTTTATGGGGCTATTAAACATCTATATATCATCATGGTTTTTATATATATAATTAGAATAAATTAAGAAAAAAATTAATATAGAAATTTTTTACACTTTGTCTCAAAAAATTATATTGTCTATAAATAAATTATTGATAAAATATTTTTGATGGTTCTTTAATTCTCCCATATGTTGTGAATCGCACATATTCATCGCTTTCTTCAAACATATTTTTTGTTCTTTAATAAAAAATTGACCATTCATGTTTATTATTATCTTCAATAAATGCTCTCCAACTTTTGAATTTATATTTTATATTGGAATGTTTTCTGAAGATTTGAATTTGGTAATTAATATAATTGCTTGATATAATATTATCTAATAATAATTCTGAATGAAAGAAATCTTGAAATATAAAGCTATGATGGATTATATGACAATATGTAGCCTGATGATGATGTTTTAAAATGATCTTACTTCTTAAATCTTTTAAAAATCTTGCAGATTTTAAAACATCCCATTTTGTTAGCTTTCGTTTATTTGATTAGTATTCGATATTGATTCACTAGGAAAACAAAAACTCCTTAGAAACCTTCTAACTATTAAAAATAATTTATTAGATATATATATATATATATATGTAGTAATGTAGTTTTTTATTCTGCTGGATATGACTGTAGTGTGGCATGTTGGTTGCAGTCGTGGTGGCCACAATGAATTTAGTGGTTTCAGGCGTGATTAGGATTACACAAAAGGACAAGACATGTCAGATGTCACCACAGAGATGGCGAGGGAGCAAGTGTAGCCCACGCCGGTCAGGGGAGAACTGTCTAGAGGGGTCTGTCAATCCTCGTGTCTCAAAGCGGACTAATCTGTTCGAGTAAGAAAGGGGCAAACCTGGGAACCCCGACTTGTTTTTCGGACCTTTTTCCTCTACAGGCGTTGACTGTCACTCACTCGAAATTTAATTTCTGTCACTTTGGCAATTACACTACAACTATACAACACATGGGGACAGAGATATATTGGAACATTTTACAATATATATATATATATATATATATATATCGAATAAATTATTCTCAAATATATACCCAAAATATATGAAAAAACATAATACACTTTATACATATACTGAAAATAATATTTATTGTGGGTTGATTAGCTTAAAAGATAAACATTTTACGAAACAAAGATCACATGCCATTTAAAATATAT
This sequence comes from Cordylochernes scorpioides, assembly GCA_030710605.1. NCBI lineage: Eukaryota > Metazoa > Arthropoda > Arachnida > Pseudoscorpiones > Chernetidae > Cordylochernes > Cordylochernes scorpioides. Next base: position 194,284,121 of record CP092864.1, read on the forward strand.
TTTTATTTATTATCTCATATGTGTGTTCCATCAATAGACAGCGAAATACTTGAAAAGTCATTATTCTAATACCACAACCATATAACCTTTACTCTCTAAATAGCACACAACACAGATAGCTAACGTTAATTAACATAACAATAACTGGGTCTATTGACATTAATTTGTAATTTTAATTAAATAGGAATGAGAATGTAAACATTTAACCCCAATTTCCCAATTATTATATGTAGATATAATTTTAGAAAAATTGAATTTCAATGTGTCTGCGTGAAAAGTTAAATTTCTCGAAAGTTTAAAAAGGTTTAAAATCAAAGGATTAGAGCTTAAAATAACTTGCGGTGTCTTCGTTTTAAAGGAGTCATGCGCTAATAAATCCTTATATATATATATATAAACATTACATATTGACCTTTGTCAATTTGGTGACATTTGGTTAAGTAGTTTCTGAGTTTATCGATAAACAGACAGACAATTTTTGATTTTCATATATATAAAGATAATACAGAGATAATAAATCAGAGTGCTGAAATATAACAGATTAATTAATATTTATCCTTATTTTTTCCAAAAAAAAAAAGTTTTTCAAACTAATAATTAGATAGAAACCTTTCTGGTAGTATATTAAACAATTTCTCAAAGTTAAATTGCGATGAAATGAGTAGTTTGGTCCGGCATAAAGAAGAGGAATATAATCATTTTTTTCTATATGCATGATAATATTTAGAGCAGATTGTTGAATTATAACAGATAAATTAGAATATTTATCTTGATTATTTTTAGGCGAAAAGTTATTTCAAAAATTTTATCTGCTATAAACCTTCCCAGTACTATACTAAATAACTTCCCAAAGTTTCATGGCGTTCCAATGAGTGGTTTGGTCAGGCATAAAGGACAGACACACCACACACACACACACTCGGCCGTGCGGCCACGCGTCGCGCGAGCTCCGCGTATTTTGCCTCTGGCGGATGTATGAGTTCCGGCAATACGCCGAGTTTGGCACGGGCTGAAAGCCCTTCAAAAGCCGAGGAAAAGCCTGCAAGGCTCGGCTCAAAAGCACAGCCCAGTGCGGAGTTACCAGCGAGAAACGCTTTGAAGTTCAATTCTTCAATGAAATCGACGAAGAATCAAAGATATGCAAATCCGGCTACCGGCGGCAAGGATGCAAATCCGGCCGCGCCGACCGACTTTGCCGCTGCTTCTTCCTCTGAGGCTGCTGCCCAAGCCCATAGAAACTGGGCAGAATTAACGGAGGATAGCAACTCCGAATATGAGGGCAACTTCACCATTGTCCAGAAAAGAAAGAGACGTCGCGGCTCGGCGAATTCGTCTCCAGCGGCCGCACCTTCTTCCAATTTAGGAGGTGCCAGAACTAACCGCCGTCCGCAATCTTCGGCAGGATGGGCGCCGCGCGCCCAGGAAGTCAGGACTACCCGAGCGCACATCGTGGAGGCCAGGGCGCGGCAGGCGTCCTCAACAGAAGACCACTGCGTCTACGTAGAGCGCAGCCCTGAACTGGAGCCCTACCATTACATGAGGGCCATGGATCGAATGTTTGGGAGCACCAGGGAGGTCTTCCAAGTGACCAAGATGAACGGCCACTTCCTGGTGGGACTGGCAAACAGAGGCATGGCCGAGCGCCTCGTCAACGAAGGCCTCGAGGTGGAGGGGACACTCCACAGGGTCTTCCCGTTCCGCAAGAGGGCGGAGCGAATAACGGTGGGCAACCTCCCCTTCTTCGTGGGGATGCAGCCGTCATCAGCGCCCTTACACCTCTTGGGCGAGTTACATCCATCGCCCCCAAGCTGATGAAAGCGGGCCCATACACCTATAACGACGGCCGCCGAGAGGCGTTCATCATCCTCCGCGAAGGAATGACCATCGAGGGACTGCCCACCCGTCTCAACATCACCATCAAAGGCGAGGCCTGGCCCGCATACCTATCCTCCGGGATTAGATGCTCCAGGTGCCGAGGCCAAGGACATCGCCGGGCCAACTGCCCCCTGCTTGCAGGGCGAACCAACGCTCCTGGACCGGCCACACCTACCTCTCCCACCAGCGTCCCTTCAGCGTCTGCGCCTGGCCTGCCTCAGCAGCCATCCGCCCAGCCTCCACCACCGGCGTCCCCCAGTCCAGCCATGGAGGTCTCCGAAGTGCCCTCCACAAGCCGAGCTGCGCTTCCACCTGCATCACCCCGGCAATCACCACCAGTGGCCCCGGCCATACCTACGGAGATGGCGCCTCCTGCCCCTCCACCTGTCGCCCCTGCTCCGTCCCTGCGGGCTCCTGGGAGTCACGGGCCTGCAGTCCCTACACTGGACGTTGAGATGTCAATCGAGGAGACATCGACATCTAGGGCGGCGCTCAAGACCTCGCCAGCCGCAGTGCCTCCAACACCCCCACTGCCCGCGCCTCAGCCTGCCCGGCCGATACCTCCTGCTCCCGACGAGGAGGAGATGACGCCGATCATGAGGGAGGAGTGTATGGTTATTGAAATCCTCAAGAAACTGAAGCACTTAACCTGCCTAAAGCCCTTATATCAATCAGGGATCCAACCGAATGACATCAAGGATGCCATTCTCTTCATCGATGAAAGAGAGTCCCTCATGGCGAGACTGACACCTGCGATGAGGGGAGTCCTCGCTGAGTTCCTCAGCGCGGCCATAGAACCGGCTCGGGGCAACCATCCCGATGTTAGCTCCGATTTGGCCAGTCTTAGGCGGCGATGCCTTGATTCCTGACAACTGTCAATGTAAATACTTATTTTTCACCCTCCTGGTTGAGATATAACATTGTCTAGAAGACAATAAACTATTTTCAATTGTCAATTGTCACACACACACACACACATACATTCATTTTTATATATATAGATGATCTGGCTTTGTGTCTTCTACTCGAATGAATGTTTTCTGTTAGAATTATGTTTCTGCATACTAAAAGTGAACTCGCTTCACCCGTGGTCTCTGCTCTTTTGGAATTTTTTCCCTATATAATTTTGTATCTGATTATCAAACATGATACAGCAATATTTTCATTATCATTTTCTGACTAAAAAACAACTATTTTTTCCCAGAACCTGTCAATTTCAATTTTTCTTGGCTAAAAATGCGACAATGCTGGAGGTTGCGAAAGGAATTTTTCAATAAATGTTCAAGCCATGGAAGGAATTAGAAATCCAAATATTCAGATTCCTATCTAAATCGTCCTTGGAATTACAAGCAAATAAATGAGAAAAGCCAACAAATATATTAATTTTATCTGTTATAATTTAGTCATCTTATTCCAATATCATCACGCATATATTTATATTCATTATATATATATATATATTGTTGCACCAAGTTGAAGCTTTGCAGGGTCGTCGACCTTGGTTTCTTCCTTCTTGGTGTTATACACGTTTCCCGAGCGGGTTTCCATATTAAAAGTGAATAAATAAAATTAAATAAAAATAAATTTCCTTTTAAAGTTATTGTGTTTATTTATTCTTGTCTTCCTCGTAGGTTGCGATCCGCAGTCTTCGTCTAGGTCCTCTCCCGCTCCAATAAGCAATAAAGATATTTGCACAATAAATATTACAAAAGGAGTGAAACTATAAAAAAGGAATGATGCTAATCTAAATATTCTGTTTTAAATAAATATTAAATATCATAGAATATTTTGAATAAATGTAAGGCACATTAAAATTGATGTAACAATATATAGGTTTGTGTGTAACAATATACCACCATACATTTCACGACACCTTTTTAAATAGTTCCCCTTTTTCAATTAGTATGTTGTTACTTTTAACTATTTAATCAATTGTTTGATTATAATTCAAATTTTATATGTACCAATTACCCCCTAACAATAATCCACTGGGTGTCTCTAACTTTCTAATATAATTCAATAAATTTAGGGTTCCCAAAAGCAAAGAGACGCAGTTCTGTTAGTAACGGATTTTGCTTACGTCACTTCTGACCTCCCACGAGGAATTGACCAATCTGCTGCGAGCAGGCTTGCAGCTATTTAAGGCCACCGTCGTCTCAGTGATAAGGCTTTTTTTTTGGACTCGCATATATACGACTAAAAATAGCGTGAATAATTAATTATCAAAAAAACACTTAAAAAAAAAACTTTTATTTAAAATGAACTAAAAATAACAAAATAAATATTTCTGAAGTATTGCTTTTTTTTCTGAAGGTACCATTTAACAAATAAAATAATAGACTTAGAAATAAAAGCAGTGGGGTACAATAATAATAAATTTGATATCAATGTGATTTTATATGAAGCAAATGATTAGCAATATTATGCCTTTCATTAAATTTATACCTCTTTGCTGCATAAATGATTATCACCCCCACCGCTTTTATTTCTAAGTCTATTATTTTATTATTTGTTAAATGGTACCTTCAGAAAAAAAAGCAATACTTCAGAAATATTTATTTTGTTATTTTTAGTGCATTTTAAATAAAAGCTTTTTTTGAAAGTGTTTTTTTTTATAATTAATTATTAACGCTAAGATTCTTTTAAAAATAAATCTATTTTCTACTGCTCTTATTGCAATAAGATAAACTAATGGGGGGGCCTGACTCATCAGTGGTGAACCCTCTCAGAGGTTTCGTCAGTTTAATCTACCATACCGCTGTAATAAAATCAATGGGGACTCTGAATAAAACTGAAAGAGCAATGTATTAAGCTATGAACTATGTGTTGAACTATGAAGTAGGAATGTATTAGTCTGGCAGAGTTCGATGCTTCAATTATTAACATTAGTTTTTTTCAGATACTATTAATTCTAAGCCCTACCCCATATCCATTTATTTTAATTATAAATTATTTAAAACATATAATAACACTTATTACATTTATTATACAGAAAATTTTTATATGTTGAGAAAATAAATGAAAAATTATAAACTGATATAAAATATTAATAGTAATATATTTCCAGTGTATGTTGTAAAAACCTATCTATTTACCTATGCTATATTTACATGCTACTGGTTAAGCTTAAACTGATATTCCAATTACATAAGTCCATTCTAAAGAAATATTTCAAAAAAATCAAAAATACGTGCTATTTGAAGCTTTAATTCGACTGATTAAAAATGTCATTTTGTTTGTTATCACCAGATGACAGTTTTATTAAACTCGTGAGATGGTGGGAAAAAGATCAAAAACACATTTTGCCAATCATTTTATTATAAAATTTTGATTAAATTCCAATAAGGTAACGGCGTTAAAATTTTGAAATAAGTTTGATGGTTTAACACATCAGATAGGTGCGCCAAACATATGATCCATGACTCAGGTAAGAGCGGCCATGGATGGTAAGTAGCCCAGGCGAAGACGCTGGTGGTGGTGAAAGATTCAGTCGAGAGACGCCATCAATGATGAAGTCTGTCAGGAGGAAGAGTCCAGGATGATTGGTGAATCAGTCATTAGTCGCTGTCAGGCAGGCGATGGTGTGCAGTTGATCAGTATCCTACACAAACGAATCTTCAATCACTCAAGAAGTTTGACACAATAAGAGCAAATGTTTTCTAAATAGAATAACCAATAATGATATCTTTTAAAAATTATAAAAAATTGATATAAAATAGGCAAGAGCAAGTTCCAAAAGCAGTGGTGAAGCTGAAAGAAGCTATTTCTCATAAATATTTACGGTAATGATAATTTGTAATAGAAAAAGAAGTTTGACACTCACCACAGAGCTGATGCTGGTTGACATTCCAAGAAGCTGTAGATGCGAGTGACTTGTGCCCCGTTCAACACGCATCGCAGCTCTTGGTTTGTCGACCAACAGGCGCTGTAGTTCTTTATGCTTCAAGAAACGGCAGTTATTGGTGCCCCGTCCAACATAAGCCGACTTCTTGGTGCTTTGATGAATAGAAAAGGTTGATGATGCCTCGGTTAACAGCAGGCGCAGTTCTTGGTGTCCAGACTGATGGAAGTGGAAGTCTTGGTGCTCCACTAAATAAGAGCGCAGGAATAGATGTTATGGGTAGGTCTCGGTGGCCCAATCGATAAAGGCTATAGTTCAAAGTGCCCAGACAGGTCTCGGTGCTCCAATCAACAGAAGGACAGGTCTTCTTGCCCAGATCAACAGAAGCATCAGTTATTCAGGTTTGAACATCAGGTGTCGATGGTTCAAGGCCCTCACAGTAGATGCCGCAGGTTTCAATATCACCACTAGCTAACGCCTTATATCTTTTCGCTCCAACTGGTAGGAACACAGGTTTCATTGCTCCAGGCATCACAAATGCTTCGACGAGAAGTTGTGCCAGGAAAGGCTGCTCCAGAATTCGACATCTGAATAAACAACACAATTTTTATTAATAAATACTTTATGTGGAGAGGTAGTTTAATATAAATTTAATGGTTAGTTTAAAAATACTCTTATATGTGACACTCTTTTCTGATTAATATATTATTAAATATGACATTAAAAAACACATAATATTAGAACTATAAAAAGATAGCACATTTGTTGTATACGCTCACAAAAACATTTTTCAATTTATTATTAATACTAATATATATTGAGGTATATATATTGTGTGAGTGGCTAGTGCAGTTAGATACGTATACACTAGATAGCTAGAGTAGAAGTGATTAAAGTAGGTACTTACTTCTCTAGGAAGCAGTTTCGTCAATTCTCTCCGTTGAGGGAGATGGAGGAGTGGGGGTATGTTGATGTAGGTGCCCATGTTTGCGAGGAATTGTAGGTGGATGTATGGAGGTATGGGGGAGAGAGGGACTATTGGTTTCTTAAAAGGTCTATTAATGAAATATTTATTTATTGGTTGATGGTTAATTAGTGGTTGATTGGTGGTAAAATTGAAAGTTATTTAAGTCAAGTTTTCTGTATACTTGTTCAGGTGAATTACATGATATATTTTCGTTTTTGAAAAGAAATTGATTTGATGGGAAAATATCATTATTGTTTGGAGATATTCAAATATCGAAGAATTATGATGATATAAGATGAGCATACATGTTTGCTGAAAGTTCAGAATATCAATTTTCAATGCAAGTTCATAATGCAAAAATCTCATTATTAATTGTGATCAATATTGAGTTTGAGATGAGCTGATTTGGTGAAAGAGGTTGCTAATGCTGCTATTGCCAAAATACTATTTATATATGATGTTATAATTATGTTCAGTATGGTTGCTATTGCCATTATATTCTCTATGAATGATATGATATACTGCTGCCAAATATGGTTACTATTTCATTGCTGCTATGGGGAGTGGGCCTAGATCAGGGAGGGGAGGGAGCCTGTGGTCCCCCACTCCACATCTCTGTGAAGTAAGGGACAACGGGGCTCCACACCTACGCTAAAAACTGTGGGGGTGGAGGAAACTGTCTCGAACTGTAACTGTGGCAGTCGGAATGTGGATGGAAGTGGGGAGAAATCTAGGGGTAAATCTGGGGAGTAGGGGGGAAGGGGAAGTGAGGTGGAATGGCTGATGAATGAAGACCTGTACATTTGGTCCGTGCAAAAGGCCGGTGTTATTGGGAGGTGTTTGGGCAGGTCATAGGCTCTAAAAACTATTTGTTTGCGTGGTTTGGGTGTTGGGGGTGTGGGGATGTTGTCTGCATGTGGGGGTTTTGGCTTTTTCCTGAAACATTAATAAGTTCTGTCAGATAGTTTTACAAAAATTACTGCTGTGGGATGTCTATTCTAATGTAAGATCGGTCAAATTTTCGGCTGATAGAAGTACAGAGACATTCTTTTATCAACACATTCAGTTGTGGACCATTCATAATCACCTTTTGAGATATTTCTAATTTCATAGTTCTAATTATTTATAATCTGTGAAGATGGAATATTCGCTAAATTATCTAAACCGAGAATGACGAGGCTATTTTGAAGGCCTGGAGATTGCTTGAAGATTGATTTGATATCAAAATTAATATTTATGTTCGCTACATATAACGATTATTAAAAAATTAATAAACATTTTATAACGATTGTTTATTATATTGCAATATTTTGAGCAATCCTTTTTTAAAGAACGAATTACACAGACAATTGTTTGATCGATGTACTCAGTTGTGGGCTATGCAACAACAACAAACCTTCTATTAAGATATTTTTACTTATAAAGACTATACTTTGAATCCAAGAATGAGACAGTAAACAATAGATGAAAGTGTCATTAAGTAAATAGGTATAGGACTTATAATGTAAAGACAATAACAACTATTGCGTGTCTTATAGATATTTTCATTTTATTCCTAGCGAATTTCTCAGCTTATCTATTGAATTGTAGAATTTAGTGAAATTATGTAAAATGGTATTTGATTTTATTTCAACTAGTGTCCTATTGGTGATTTATTGTATCGTGTTTTCACTCCTGTAGAGAGAAGGGATTGTATATTGATGTTTTAACATAATTACCAGATTGTTAAATTTGATATTTTTTTATTACTGCATAAAATTATATTAATGAAGTTTTCAAAATAAATTGACTTCCTATTTTCTCACCCTTGCCTCTCCTTCTTATAATATTATATTGTATTATGATCTATATAGCATGATAGATTAAACTTGCGAAACCGCTGGGAGGGTTCACCACTGATGATCCAGGCCTTCCCATTAATTTTTCCATTGCAGTGAGGGCAGTAGATATTGATTTATTTGTAAAAGAAAAATATGGGTCTGAAATAGTTTCGAATTTTTATTTTATTCTAAGTGACAATATTAAGTCGATATTGTTTTTAGTAAGATATATATTCAAACCAATATTTGAAGGGATAAATCGACTAGATATATAGTTTCCATATTTCTCATAAAATGAGAATCTCATGTTGTGGGTGAGCCACATTCGCTATGCAATACTGATGTTTTTAAAGATCATATAGATTGAAAAGTTAAAATGATAAAACTTTTAAAATTCATTATTTATAAATAGTAAAAATAAGTAATTAATATATATACTACTAAAAATGTGTACTAGAGATTATATGCAGTTATGAGATGATAGATGATTTCTGGCCACTTTATGTTATCGCAGGCGTCTGCTATATTCACCATTATCAGAAATGTCAAGTCCTTTTGCCCAGTATAACCTCTGCTATCTTTGTCAAGTCACTTCACTGCGAGATAGTAAATCTGTGTGTTGTACTGAACTCAATAGTTTAATCACACCTTTGATTGAACTATTTTGATAAAACACTTCTACATTGGTTTCTTGAGAAATCAAGAATTAGGTATTTAAGGTCTGACCTTTTTATTATTTATTTTTTTCTATTATTTTTTTCACATGTTAAGCGTATTTACGCGAGATTGGCAGTCGCAGTGGTACAGCCTGCTCCAAGCTGACGAGGGCCAACAGCCCGAAAGGCGTTCGTGGATGGCTTTTCTTGATTTATCAAGAATGGGTTATATAAGTGAAAAGGCCAATTCAAGGTTTAGTTGATATCTGTTCCACTAGATTGCGCTCTGCCATCTAAAAAGCACACGTGCTCCTGGTCTTAATATGCCTTCTTTGTTTTTGATATCAACACCTGACCTTTTTATTTTTCTAATATTTTTTCACATTTATATAAAATATATAACATCAATCCACGTTTAAAATCTAAATTTTTATATTTATTGATTAAATATTTTCAAAATGTTGCTATATAAGGAAATTTTTAAATTATCAATATTTCAGACAATAACTATTGCATTTTATACTCCATCTATTTTTATTTTGAATAATCTTCAGATAATTTTTTATGTTTGGGAATATTTTTCTTTATTAAAAGTTTTCAATTAAAACATTGATTGATGATATATTGGAATATTTTCTGAGAAGATATAAATTTAGTAATTAATATAATTTCTTGATGTAAAATTCTAGTAATAATTTTGAATAAAGGATCGTTGAAATATAAAGCCATGATAGAATATATGGCAATATGTAGCCTGATGAAAATGTTTAAACTGACAGAGATCTTACTTTTTGAATCTCTTAAAAATCTTGCAGAAAGTAAAACATCCCATTTTCGTTAGCTTTCGTTCGATGGACTAGTTTTTGCTATTGATTGACTTTGAAAGCAAAGACTCCTTAGAAACCTTTTAACTATTAAAACTAATATATTCGATAAATATATACATATACCGATATATATATAGAATAACACAAAGTATATAGTCATACATATATATAAATATATCTGAAAACCTAATACTCTTTATACGCATATGTCATATTTTAAATGTTATATGTTGTATATATAAAAACAGCAAACTCTTGTGTAACTACAAAATGGCGCCAATATAATAGATACCCGGGAGTGAAAGGGACGGTGAGCTAGCAAGGATAATATAAACAAGAGAGACTTATAAACATATTGGTCTTGGCAGTCTCTGATTGGACGTCCTCCCCCTCTGACGTCACCAGTATGATATAAGCCGGGTTGCACTGAGCCCAGAAGACAGGCAGCAGGAGGAGAGTAGTTAGGATGCCATGCTAACCAATTGACCAGAGCAGTCCCAGGGCATCCCCTTAGTCTCACCTTTCCTGGAAACCATCCCCTAAACCAAGGTAACCATGTTCCCATACGTGTGGTCTTCTCACGTCTTCAGGCTAGTGCGCCTCCACTTCCAGCCCATGACTGCATATTGAATGAGGAGCCCAATATGACATTGTCAGCTCCCCTCATTTATAACATGTACTAAGTATAATATATATTGAGTTGGGTACATTGAATGAGTACACATTTTGAGAAAAATTATTCTATTTAAACATCTATTTTTATTTATTTTCTCATGTGTGTGTTCCATCAATAGGCAGCGAGATATACTTGAACAATAAAATCATAATTCTAATACCACAACCATATAACCTTTACTCTCTAATTAACACACACACAGATAGCTAACATTAATTAACATAACACTAACAGAGTCTATTGACATTAATTTTTAATTTAAATAAAATAAGTAACGAGATGTGTACCTTTAACCCTCCTTTCCCAATTATTATATGTAAATATACTTTTTGAAAAATTGAATTTCAATGTGTGTGCGTTAAAATTGGAATTTTAGGAGGTTTAAAAAAAATTAAAATAAAAGGATTAGCGCTTAAAATAACTCGCGGTGTCTTCGTTTTTCAGGAGTCATGCGCTAATAAATCCTTATAAATATTACATTATTACATATAGTCCTTTGTTCTTGTTTGGCCTCCTCTATTGCTTTAAGTTTAGAGTTTAACTGTCTATGATACTCACAACATACTTTAAGCACTTTCTGATTGTTTCTCTTCGCACACTTTACGTTATTGCTTCTTTAACAGTCTTTTTTCAGGTTAAATACAAATACAAACCTATTATAGAAAGAAGATTGTGAGGCGAAGGGTTTCTTTTAGGTTTTTTATTTAGCCGAGCTTTGGAGCATTTCTGCCCTTCTACAGGAGTAAAAAGAAGAACGTTTGAGAGAATATATATATACATACGTTTATATTGAAAGAATCGCATTAAAATATATTTGAACGAAAGGAAATATATATTTGAATATATAGGAGCATATATATACAAAATTGTAATTAATAGAAAATAAACTATGGAGGAAATTTGTACAAGAGCGACTATTTTGATATACAAATAAAATAAATTATGATGCATTAGAACGCCATTTTTTATAAGAAATTTGAACCATTTTCAACGCAATGTTTCTTTTAAAAATTAAACAATTTTCTACTGCTCTTATTGCAATGTGATAAACTAATGGGAGGGCCTGACTCATCAGTGGTGAACCCTCCCAGAGGTTTCGTCAGTTTAATCTACCATACCGCTGTAATATATTCAATGGAGACTATGAATAAAACCGAAAGAGCAATGTATTAAACTATGAAATATGTGTTGAACTATGAAATAGGAATGTATTAATCTGGCAGAGTTCGATGCTTCAATTATTAAAATTAGGTTTTTCAGATACTATTAATTCTAATATTAAGAGGGTTTGTAAGCGTAAGCCATACCCCATATTCATTTATTTTAATTATCAATTATTTAAAACATATAATAACATTTATTGCATTTATTATACAGAAAATGTTTATTATATTTTTTTGAGGAATTAAATGAAAGATAATAAACCCAAATAAAAGATTAATAGTAATATATTTCCAGTATATGTTGTAAAAACCTATATATTTCCCTACGGTATGTATACATGCTACTGATTAAGCTTAAACTCTTATACTCCCATTACATAATTCAATTATAAAGAAATGTTTCATCAATATATAAATACTCGCTGTTTGAAGCTTTATTTCGACAGATTAAAATGTATGTCGTTTTGTTTGTTATAATCAGATGAAAGTTTTATTTAACCTATATGAGATGGTGGAAAAATGATAAAAAACACATTTTGCCAATCATTTTATTATAAAATTTTGATTGAATTCCAATGAGGTAAGAAGCTAGAATTTTGAAATTAGTTCGATGGTTTATCACATCAGATAGGTGCGCCAAAGAAGGGATCCATGACTCAGGTAGGAGCGGCCATGGATGGTAAGTAGCCCAGGCGAAGACGTTGGTGGTGGTGGTGAAGGGTTCAGTCAAGAGACACCATCAATGATGAAGTCTGTCAGGAGGAAGAGTCCAAGATGATTGGTGCATCGGTCAGTAGTCGTTGTCAGGCAGGCGGTGGTGTGCAGATGGTCAGTATCCTACACAAACGAATCTTCAATCACTCAAGAGGTTCGTGACAATAAGAGCAAAAATGTGTTCTAAATAGGATAACAAATAAGGAAAGCTTTCAAAAATTCTAAAATCTTTTATTAAATAGACATTAGCAAGTTCTAAAAACAGTGGTGAAGATGAAAACAGCTATTTCTCATAAATATTTACGGCAATAATAATTTGCAATAGAAAAATAAGTTTGACACTCACCACAGAACTGATGTTGGTTGACATTCCAAGAAGCTGTAGATGCGAGTGACTTGTGCCCCGTTCAACAAGCATCTCAGCTCTTGGCTTGTCGACCAGCAGGCGCTGTAGTTATTTGTGCTTCGAGAAGCGGCAGTTATTGGTGCCCCGTCCAATAAAAGCCGACTTCTTGGTGATTCGATGAAGAGAAGCGGTTGATGATGCTTCGGTTAATAGTAGGCGCAGTTCTTGATGTCCAGACTGATAGAAGTGGAAGTCTTGATGCTCCAATCAATAAAAGCGCAGGAAAAGGTTTATGGGTAGGTCTCGGTGGCCAAATCAATAAAGACTGTAGTTCCAGGTGCTCAGGCAGGTTTCGGTGCTCCGATCAACAGAAGGACAGGTCATGATGCCCAGATCAACAGGAGCTTCAGTTATTCAGGTTAAACATCAGGTAATCGAGGTTTCACAGTCCCCGCACAGTAGATGCCGCAGGTTTCAATATCACCACCAGCTAACGCCTTATATCTTCATGTTCCAACTGGCAGGAACACAGATTTCATTGCTCCAGGCATTACAAATTCTTCGACGAGAAGTTGTGCCAGGGAAGGCTGCTCCAGAAATTTACATCTGTGAATAAACAAAGGTTTTTTAAATAATTACTTCATGTGCGGATAGGTAGTTTAATATAAATTTAATGGTTAGTCAAAAATATTCTTATTTGTGACACTCTTTTCTCATTAATGTATAATTATATAAATATATGACATTTAAAAATTTATATAGTGTCAGAACTATAAAAGATTTCACATTTGTTGTATGCGCTCGCAAAAACATTTTTCAATTTATTATTAAATACTAATATAAATTGAAGTATATGTTGTGTATATAAGTAGCTAGTGCAGTTAGATAAATTTACACTAGTGAATAAGAGTAGAAGTCAATAAAGTAGGTACTTACTTCTCTAGGAAATGATGTCGTCGTCAATTGTCTCCGTTGAGGGAGTGGAGGAGTGGGGGTATGTTGATGTAGGTGCCCATGTTTGCGAGGATATTGTAGGTGGATATATGGAGGTATGGAGGAGAGAGGGACTATTGATTTATTTAAAAGTTTATTAATGTAAATCTTCTTCATTGGTTGATGGTTGATTATGGAGGTTGATTGGTGGAAAAATTGAAAGTTTTATTCAAGAGATATCGCCAGTATATTTATTTAGGTATTTGGATGATATAATTTTGTTTATGAAAGGAACAGGATGATGGGAGAAAATATTGTTATTGTTTATTTGGAGATATTTAAATATTGGAATGATTATGATATAAGTTGAAATTACATGTTTTTGCTGAGAAAGTTTGAGATTTAAATTTTTGAGCCAAGCTTATAAAAGTATCATTTTATCATTTTAACATTTTTGAGTTTGAGATAAGATGAAATGTAATGAAAGCGATTGCTGCTATTTCCTGGATATTATCTATGGAATTATCTGATATTCCTGCTAAATATGGTTGTCATTTCATTGCTGCTATTGCCAGAATATTCTCTAAGGCTGATTATTATACTTCTGCTCAATATGGCTGTTATTTCACTGCTGCTATGGGAGTGGGCCTAGATGAGGGAGGGGAGGGAGCCCGTGGTCCCCCACTCCACATCTCTGTGAAGTAAGGGACAACGGGGCTCCACACCTACTCTAACAACTGTGGGGGTGGAGGAAACCGTCTCGAACTGTAATTGTGGCAATCGGAATGTGGATGGTAGTGGGGTGAAGTCTAGGGGTAAATCTGGGGAGTAGGGGGGAAGGGGAAGTGAGGTGGAATGGCTGATGACTGATGACCTGTACATTTGGTCCGTGCAAAAGGCTGGTGTTATTGGGAGGTGTTTGGGCAGGTCATGGGCTCTAAAGACTATTTGTTTGCGTGGGTTGGGTGTTGGGGGTGTCGGGATGTTGTCTGCGTGTGGGGGTTTTGGCTTTTTCCTGAAACATTAATAAGTTCTGTCAGCTAGTTTTACAAAAATTACTGCTGTGGGATGTCTATTCTAATGTAAAATCTGTAAAATATTCGGTTGATAGAAGTACAGAGAACATTCTTTTATCGACACCTTCAGTTGTGGACCATCCTTAATTCACTTTTGAGATATTTCCAATTTCATAGTTGTAATTATTTATAATCTGTGAAGAGGGCTAATATTTGTTAAGTTATGAAAACAGAATTTGATGAGGTTTTTTTATATGTCTGGATTGCTTGAAGAATGATTTGATATTCAAATGATATTTTATATATGTTCAGTTTTATATCGATTATATTAACAAATTGATAAACATTTTTATAATAATTGTTTACTATAATGCTATTCTTTCGAGTAATTAATCCTCATTTACAAAACGAAATACAGACACAATCGTTTAATCAAACACCTCAGTTGTGGGTTAATGCAACAATGCAGCAGCTGGGAATAACTGTTGTAGTTATTATAATCTAAAGTATAGAATATATATTAATTTCTCTCTAATTAAATATAAAAACTTAATTAATCTGAATTATAAAAAAGAGTAAAAATGTTTTGAATAGGAATAATACTTGATATGTGTTAGCTTGATATAGTTTTGCATGGCTGAAAAATATATAATTTACATGTGTTAAATAAAAAAGTTTTATTTCAACCAACGGCGGGGAATGAATTCTGATTACTGGATCCCTGATAACACTTACAACAACAACAACAACAGATCCTTCTATTGAGACATTTT
Source organism: Cordylochernes scorpioides (assembly GCA_030710605.1). NCBI lineage: Eukaryota > Metazoa > Arthropoda > Arachnida > Pseudoscorpiones > Chernetidae > Cordylochernes > Cordylochernes scorpioides. The sequence continues at coordinate 194,299,728 of CP092864.1, forward strand.
CACTTCTATAGACTATACCTTGAATCCAAGATGAGACAGTGAACAATAGTATAAAGTATCATTGAGTGTAAATAGGCATACAGTCTTATAATGGAAAGACAATAACAACCATTGTGTGTCTTCTAGTTGTTTTCATTTTATACTCTAGTGATATTCTCAGCTTATCTATTGAATTGTAGAATTTAGTGAAATTATGTAAAATGGTATTTGATTATATTTGAACTTGTTTCCCATTGGTGATTTATGGTATTGTGTTTTCTCTCCTGTAGAGAGAAGGGCTTGTATATTTTAACATAATATTATTAACATATTATTAAAATTTTGATATTTTATTACTCTATAAAATCATATTAATGCTGTGTTCAGAATAAATTGACCTGCTATATATCTTCACCATTGTCTCTTCTACTTACATTATTCTAAGTGACAATATAATATATAAATTGTTTTTGAAAAGGTAGAAATAGAATTCGGGTAAAAAGTTTCTTTCAATTTAAGTTTTGCAAGCTTCCGAGAAAATATTCTGTTCTTTAACGAGCAAATACTTTTTTTCGTATAATATCAAAATGATCTTTCTACAATGTTGAACGTATTTACGCAAGTTTGGCCTTAAACACCCATTTTTTGGTTTCTCAAGAAGCCTCTGGGACAAAAAATATTTCATGTCGCAGTGGTACAGCCTGCTCCACGCTGACGAGCGCCAACAGCCGATACACGTTCGTGGTTGGATTTTCTTGATTTATAAAGAAATGGGTTGGCCAAATGTATCAGAAAACAGGCTAAATTAACGTTTATTTGATTTCTGTTCCATTAGATGGCGCTCTGCCATCTAAAAAAGCACATGTGTTTCTGGTCAGGATATGCCTTCTTTGTTTTTAATTTCAATACCTGACCTTTTTAGTTTTCTATTTTTTTTTTCACATTTATATAAAATATAAAACTTTAATTCACGTTTAAAATTTAATTTTCCATATTCATTATTTATATATTTTCAAAATGTTGCTATATAAGGAAATTTTTAAATTATCAAAATTTCAGACAAGAACTAGTACATTTTATACACCATCTATTTTAATTCTTCATAATCTTCAGATAATTTTTATGTTTGGGAATATTTTTCTTTATTACAAATTTTCAATTAAAACATTGATTGATGATATATTGGAATATTTTCTGAGAAGATATAAATTTAGTAATTAATATAATTTCCTGATGTAAAATATTCTAGTAACAAAATTTTGAATGAAGGATCGTTGAAATATAAAGTATGATGGCAATATGTAGCCTGATGAATAGGGTTTAAAATGACAGAGATCTTACTTTTTAAATCTCTTAAAAATCTTGCAGAAGGTAAAGCATCCCATTTTCGTTAGCTTTAGTTCGCCTGATTAGTATTTGCTATTGATTCACTTGGAAAACAAATACTCCTTAGAAACCCTTTAACTATTAAAACTAATTTATTCGATATATATAGAATGACAGAGTATAAAGTCATATTTATATATATATACCTAAATATATCTGAAAAAACATAATACTCTTTATACATATATGTCATATTTTATGTTATATGTTGTATATATGAAACAGCAAACCCATGTGTAACTACAAAATGGCGTCAATATAACGGATATACGAGAGAGAAAGGGGCGGTGAGCCGGGAAGGATAGTATAAACAAGAGAGACTTATAAACATATTGGTTGTGGCAGTCTCTGATTGGACGTTCTCCCCCTCTGACGTCACCATTATGATATAAGCTGGTTTGCACTGAGCCCAGAAGACAGGCAGCAGAAGGAGAGTAGTTAGGACGCCGTGCTGACCGATTGACCAGAGCGGTCCCAGGACTTCCTCTTAGTCTCACCCTCCTGGGAACCACCCCTAAACCGAGATAACCATGTTCCTATGCGTGTGGTCTTCTCACGTCTACAGGCTAGAGCGCCTCCACTTCCGGCCCACGACTGCATATTGGATGAGGAGCCCAATATGACATTGTCAGCTCCACTTATTTACAACATTTACTAAGAATAATATATATTGGGCTGGGTACCTTGAAAGAGTACACATTTTCGAAACAAAGATAATGCTATTTAAACATTTATTTTTATCTATTTTCTCACATGTGTGTTCTATCAATTGGCAGCGAGATACTTGAACAATAAAAATCATTATTCTAATACCACAACCTTATAACCTTTACTCTCTAATTGACACACACACAGATACCAACATTAATTAACATAACAATAACAGAGTCTATTGACATTAATTTATAATTTGAATTGAATAGGTATGAGAATGTGTACATTTAAGCCCCATTTTCCAATTATTATATGTAAATATACCTTTAGAAAAATTGAATTTAAATGTCTGTGCGCAAGAAGTGAAATTTTCTAAAGTTTGAAAAAGGTTTAAAATCAAAGGATTGGAGCTTAAAATAACTTGCCATGGCTTCCTTTTACAGGAGTCATGCGCTAATAAATCCTTATAAACATTACATATAGACCTTTGTTCTTATTTGTTTAGCTCTATTGCTTTAAGTTTAGAGTTTAACTGTCTATGATACTCAAAAAATACTTAAGGGACTTTCTGATTGCTTTTCTTCATATACCTTTCCTTATTGCTTCTTTGATAGTCTATTTTTCAGGTTAAACCCAGATTCTCTCGCCAGTTGATATTTACAAACCTCTTATCAAAAAAAGAACAAAATCATGAGGAGAAGAGTTTCTTGTAGTTTTATATGAGCTTTAGAGCATTTCTACCCTTCATCAGGAATTGACATAAGAAGGTATAAGAGAATAAATGTTCTAAATAACTTTATTAGGTGCCGCTCAAAAAGAGCAGCTTAGATCATCTTATTTACAATATACTGTGGGGGATGTACAGGGTTTGTTCATTTACAATTATAATTTATATTAATTATATTGATGTCGTTGGGTCTTCAGGTCCTTGGGAATATAGAATAAATTGTTATATATACATATATACACAAAGATATTTATATTAAAATATTGGTATTTAAAGAAATATATGTGAACAAAAGAAAATATATATTTAAATATATAGGAGTATATATACAAACTGTAATAAATGTAAAATAAACTATGGAGGAAATTTGTACAAGAGCGACTTTTTTGATATACAAATAAAATAAAATTATGATACATTAGTGCGATATCTGTTATAAGAAATTTAAACCATTTTAACGCTATGATTCTTTAAAATATAAATTATTTTTCTACTGCACTTACTGCAATGTGATAAACTAATGGGAGGGCCTTACTCATCAGTGGTGAACCCTCCCAGAAGTTTCGTCAGTTTAATCTACCATACCGCTGTAATATAATCAATGGGGAATGAATAAAACCGAAAGAGCAATGTATTAAGCTATGAACTATATGTTGAACTATGAAATAGGAATGTATTAGTCTGGCAGAGTTCGATGCTTCAATTATTAACATTAGTTTTTTCTGATACTATTAATTCTAATATTGAGCGTTGGTGTAAGCGTAAGCCCTACCCCATATCCATTTATTTCAATTATAAATTATTTAAAACATATAATAACATTTATTACATTTATTATACAGAAAATGTTTATTATATGTTGTGGAAAATAAATGAAACATTATAAACTGATATAAAATATTAATAGTAATATATTTCCAGTGTATGTTGTAAAAACCTATCTATTTACCCATGCTATATTTACATGCTACTGGTTAAGCTTAAACTCTGATACTCCAATTACATAAGTCCATTCTAAAGAAATATTTCAAAAAAATCAAAAATACCTTCTATTTGAAGCTTTAATTCGACTGATTAAAAATGTCATTTTGTTTGTTATCACCAGATGACAGTTTTATTAAACTCGTGAGATGGTGGGAAAAGATCAAAAACACATTTTGCCAATCATTTTATTATAAAATTTTGATTAAATTCCAATAAGGTAACGGCGCTAAAATTTTGAAATAAGTTCGATGGTTTAACACATCAGATAGGTGCGCCAAACATATGATCCATGACTCAGGTAAGAGCGGCCATGGATGGTAAGTAGCCCAGGCGAAGACACTGCTGGTGGTGAAGGATTCAGTCAAGAGACGCCATCAATGATGAAGTCTGTCAGGAGGAAGAGTCCAGGATGATTGTGGAATCAGTCATTAGTCGCTGTCAGGCAGGCGTTGGTATACAGATGGTCAGTATACTACACAAACGAATTTTCAATCACTCAAGAAGTTCGTCAAAATAAGAGCAAATGTGTTCAAACAGGATAACAAATAATGAAAGCTTTCAAAACTTTCAAACATTTGATATCAAATTGGCAAAAGAATATTCTAAAGAAAGTGGTGAAGATATAAACAACTATTTCTCATAAATATTTATTGCAATAATAATTTGCAATAGAAAAAAGAAGTTGGACACTCACCACAGAGCTGATGCTGGTTGACATTCCAAGAAGCTGTAGATGCGAGTGACTTGTGCCCCGTTCAACACGCATCGCAGCTCTTGGTTTGTCGACCAACAGGCGCTGTAGTTCTTTATGCTTCAAGAAACGGCAGTTATTGGTGCCCCGTCCAACATAAGCCGACTTCTTGGTGCTTTGATGAATAGAAAAGGTTGATGATGCCTCGGTTAACAGCAGGCGCAGTTCTTGGTGTCCAGACTGATGGAAGTGGAAGTCTTGGTGCTCCACTAAATAAGAGCGCAGGAATAGATGTTATGGGTAGGTCTCGGTGGCCCAATCGATAAAGGCTATAGTTCAAAGTGCCCAGACAGGTCTCGGTGCTCCAATCAACAGAAGGACAGGTCTTCTTGCCCAGATCAACAGAAGCATCAGTTATTCAGGTTTGAACATCAGGTGTCGATGGTTCAAGGCCCTCACAGTAGATGCCGCAGGTTTCAATATCACCACTAGCTAACGCCTTATATCTTTTCGCTCCAACTGGTAGGAACACAGGTTTCATTGCTCCAGGCATCACAAATGCTTCGACGAGAAGTTGTGCCAGGAAAGGCTGCTCCAGAATTCGACATCTGAATAAACAACACAATTTTTATTAATAAATACTTTATGTGGAGAGGTAGTTTAATATAAATTTAATGGTTAGTTTAAAAATACTCTTATATGTGACACTCTTTTCTGATTAATATATTATTAAATATGACATTAAAAAACACATAATATTAGAACTATAAAAAGATAGCACATTTGTTGTATACGCTCACAAAAACATTTTTCAATTTATTATTAATACTAATATATATTGAGGTATATATATTGTGTGAGTGGCTAGTGCAGTTAGATACGTATACACTAGATAGCTAGAGTAGAAGTGATTAAAGTAGGTACTTACTTCTCTAGGAAGCAGTTTCGTCAATTCTCTCCGTTGAGGGAGATGGAGGAGTGGGGGTATGTTGATGTAGGTGCCCATGTTTGCGAGGAATTGTAGGTGGATGTATGGAGGTATGGGGGAGAGAGGGACTATTGGTTTCTTAAAAGGTCTATTAATGAAATATTTATTTATTGGTTGATGGTTAATTAGTGGTTGATTGGTGGTAAAATTGAAAGTTATTTAAGTCAAGTTTTCTGTATACTTGTTCAGGTGAATTACATGATATATTTTCGTTTTTGAAAAGAAATTGATTTGATGGGAAAATATCATTATTGTTTGGAGATATTCAAATATCGAAGAATTATGATGATATAAGATGAGCATACATGTTTGCTGAAAGTTCAGAATATCAATTTTCAATGCAAGTTCATAATGCAAAAATCTCATTATTAATTGTGATCAATATTGAGTTTGAGATGAGCTGATTTGGTGAAAGAGGTTGCTAATGCTGCTATTGCCAAAATACTATTTATATATGATGTTATAATTATGTTCAGTATGGTTGCTATTGCCATTATATTCTCTATGAATGATATGATATACTGCTGCCAAATATGGTTACTATTTCATTGCTGCTATGGGGAGTGGGCCTAGATCAGGGAGGGGAGGGAGCCTGTGGTCCCCCACTCCACATCTCTGTGAAGTAAGGGACAACGGGGCTCCACACCTACGCTAAAAACTGTGGGGGTGGAGGAAACTGTCTCGAACTGTAACTGTGGCAGTCGGAATGTGGATGGAAGTGGGGAGAAATCTAGGGGTAAATCTGGGGAGTAGGGGGGAAGGGGAAGTGAGGTGGAATGGCTGATGAATGAAGACCTGTACATTTGGTCCGTGCAAAAGGCCGGTGTTATTGGGAGGTGTTTGGGCAGGTCATAGGCTCTAAAAACTATTTGTTTGCGTGGTTTGGGTGTTGGGGGTGTGGGGATGTTGTCTGCATGTGGGGGTTTTGGCTTTTTCCTGAAACATTAATAAGTTCTGTCAGATAGTTTTACAAAAATTACTGCTGTGGGATGTCTATTCTAATGTAAGATCGGTCAAATTTTCGGCTGATAGAAGTACAGAGACATTCTTTTATCAACACATTCAGTTGTGGACCATTCATAATCACCTTTTGAGATATTTCTAATTTCATAGTTCTAATTATTTATAATCTGTGAAGATGGAATATTCGCTAAATTATCTAAACCGAGAATGACGAGGCTATTTTGAAGGCCTGGAGATTGCTTGAAGATTGATTTGATATCAAAATTAATATTTATGTTCGCTACATATAACGATTATTAAAAAATTAATAAACATTTTATAACGATTGTTTATTATATTGCAATATTTTGAGCAATCCTTTTTTAAAGAACGAATTACACAGACAATTGTTTGATCGATGTACTCAGTTGTGGGCTATGCAACAACAACAAACCTTCTATTAAGATATTTTTACTTATAAAGACTATACTTTGAATCCAAGAATGAGACAGTAAACAATAGATGAAAGTGTCATTAAGTAAATAGGTATAGGACTTATAATGTAAAGACAATAACAACTATTGCGTGTCTTATAGATATTTTCATTTTATTCCTAGCGAATTTCTCAGCTTATCTATTGAATTGTAGAATTTAGTGAAATTATGTAAAATGGTATTTGATTTTATTTCAACTAGTGTCCTATTGGTGATTTATTGTATCGTGTTTTCACTCCTGTAGAGAGAAGGGATTGTATATTGATGTTTTAACATAATTACCAGATTGTTAAATTTGATATTTTTTTATTACTGCATAAAATTATATTAATGAAGTTTTCAAAATAAATTGACTTCCTATTTTCTCACCCTTGCCTCTCCTTCTTATAATATTATATTGTATTATGATCTATATAGCATGATAGATTAAACTTGCGAAACCGCTGGGAGGGTTCACCACTGATGATCCAGGCCTTCCCATTAATTTTTCCATTGCAGTGAGGGCAGTAGATATTGATTTATTTGTAAAAGAAAAATATGGGTCTGAAATAGTTTCGAATTTTTATTTTATTCTAAGTGACAATATTAAGTCGATATTGTTTTTAGTAAGATATATATTCAAACCAATATTTGAAGGGATAAATCGACTAGATATATAGTTTCCATATTTCTCATAAAATGAGAATCTCATGTTGTGGGTGAGCCACATTCGCTATGCAATACTGATGTTTTTAAAGATCATATAGATTGAAAAGTTAAAATAATAAAACTTTTAAAATTCATTATTTATAAATAGTAAAAATAAGTAATTAATATATATACTACTAAAAATGTGTACTAGAGATTATGCAGTTATGAGATAATAGATGATTTCTGGCTACTTTATGTTATCGCAGGCGTCTGCTATGTTCACCATTATCAGAAATGTCAAGTCCTTTTGCCCAGTATAACCTCTGCTATCTTTGTCAAGTCACTTCACTGCGAGATAGTAAATCTGTGTGTTGTACTGAACTCAATAGTTTAATCACACCTTTGATTGAACTATTTTGATAAAACACTTCTACATTGGTTTCTTGAGAAATCAAGAATTAGGTATTTAAGGTCTGACCTTTTTATTATTTATTTTTTTCTATTATTTTTTTCACATGTTAAGCGTATTTACGCGAGATTGGCAGTCGCAGTGGTACAGCCTGCTCCAAGCTGACGAGGGCCAACAGCCCGAAAGGCGTTCGTGGATGGCTTTTCTTGATTTATCAAGAATGGGTTATATAAGTGAAAAGGCCAATTCAAGGTTTAGTTGATATCTGTTCCACTAGATTGCGCTCTGCCATCTAAAAAGCACACGTGCTCCTGGTCTTAATATGCCTTCTTTGTTTTTGATATCAACACCTGACCTTTTTATTTTTCTAATATTTTTTCACATTTATATAAAATATATAACATCAATCCACGTTTAAAATCTAAATTTTTATATTTATTGATTAAATATTTTCAAAATGTTGCTATATAAGGAAATTTTTAAATTATCAATATTTCAGACAATAACTATTGCATTTTATACTCCATCTATTTTTATTTTGAATAATCTTCAGATAATTTTTTATGTTTGGGAATATTTTTCTTTATTAAAAGTTTTCAATTAAAACATTGATTGATGATATATTGGAATATTTTCTGAGAAGATATAAATTTAGTAATTAATATAATTTCTTGATGTAAAATTCTAGTAATAATTTTGAATAAAGGATCGTTGAAATATAAAGCCATGATAGAATATATGGCAATATGTAGCCTGATGAAAATGTTTAAACTGACAGAGATCTTACTTTTTGAATCTCTTAAAAATCTTGCAGAAAGTAAAACATCCCATTTTCGTTAGCTTTCGTTCGATGGACTAGTTTTTGCTATTGATTGACTTTGAAAGCAAAGACTCCTTAGAAACCTTTTAACTATTAAAACTAATATATTCGATAAATATATACATATACCGATATATATATAGAATAACACAAAGTATATAGTCATACATATATATAAATATATCTGAAAACCTAATACTCTTTATACGCATATGTCATATTTTAAATGTTATATGTTGTATATATAAAAACAGCAAACTCTTGTGTAACTACAAAATGGCGCCAATATAATAGATACCCGGGAGTGAAAGGGACGGTGAGCTAGCAAGGATAATATAAACAAGAGAGACTTATAAACATATTGGTCTTGGCAGTCTCTGATTGGACGTCCTCCCCCTCTGACGTCACCAGTATGATATAAGCCGGGTTGCACTGAGCCCAGAAGACAGGCAGCAGGAGGAGAGTAGTTAGGATGCCATGCTAACCAATTGACCAGAGCAGTCCCAGGGCATCCCCTTAGTCTCACCTTTCCTGGAAACCATCCCCTAAACCAAGGTAACCATGTTCCCATACGTGTGGTCTTCTCACGTCTTCAGGCTAGTGCGCCTCCACTTCCAGCCCATGACTGCATATTGAATGAGGAGCCCAATATGACATTGTCAGCTCCCCTCATTTATAACATGTACTAAGTATAATATATATTGAGTTGGGTACATTGAATGAGTACACATTTTGAGAAAAATTATTCTATTTAAACATCTATTTTTATTTATTTTCTCATGTGTGTGTTCCATCAATAGGCAGCGAGATATACTTGAACAATAAAATCATAATTCTAATACCACAACCATATAACCTTTACTCTCTAATTAACACACACACAGATAGCTAACATTAATTAACATAACACTAACAGAGTCTATTGACATTAATTTTTAATTTAAATAAAATAAGTAACGAGATGTGTACCTTTAACCCTCCTTTCCCAATTATTATATGTAAATATACTTTTTGAAAAATTGAATTTCAATGTGTGTGCGTTAAAATTGGAATTTTAGGAGGTTTAAAAAAAATTAAAATAAAAGGATTAGCGCTTAAAATAACTCGCGGTGTCTTCGTTTTTCAGGAGTCATGCGCTAATAAATCCTTATAAATATTACATTATTACATATAGTCCTTTGTTCTTGTTTGGCCTATTGCTTTAAGTTTAGAGTTTAACTGTCTATGATACTCACAACATACTTTAAGCACTTTCTGATTGTTTCTCTTCGCACACTTTACGTTATTGCTTCTTTAACAGTCTTTTTTCAGGTTAAATACAAATACAAACCTATTATAGAAAGAAGATTGTGAGGCGAAGGGTTTCTTTTAGGTTTTTTATTTAGCCGAGCTTTGGAGCATTTCTGCCCTTCTACAGGAGTAAAAAGAAGAACGTTTGAGAGAATATATATATACATACGTTTATATTGAAAGAATCGCATTAAAATATATTTGAACGAAAGGAAATATATATTTGAATATATAGGAGCATATATATACAAAATTGTAATTAATAGAAAATAAACTATGGAGGAAATTTGTACAAGAGCGACTATTTTGATATACAAATAAAATAAATTATGATGCATTAGAACGCCATTTTTTATAAGAAATTTGAACCATTTTCAACGCAATGTTTCTTTTAAAAATTAAACAATTTTCTACTGCTCTTATTGCAATGTGATAAACTAATGGGAGGGCCTGACTCATCAGTGGTGAACCCTCCCAGAGGTTTCGTCAGTTTAATCTACCATACCGCTGTAATATATTCAATGGAGACTATGAATAAAACCGAAAGAGCAATGTATTAAACTATGAAATATGTGTTGAACTATGAAATAGGAATGTATTAATCTGGCAGAGTTCGATGCTTCAATTATTAAAATTAGGTTTTTCAGATACTATTAATTCTAATATTAAGAGGGTTTGTAAGCGTAAGCCATACCCCATATTCATTTATTTTAATTATCAATTATTTAAAACATATAATAACATTTATTGCATTTATTATACAGAAAATGTTTATTATATTTTTTTGAGGAATTAAATGAAAGATAATAAACCCAAATAAAAGATTAATAGTAATATATTTCCAGTATATGTTGTAAAAACCTATATATTTCCCTACGGTATGTATACATGCTACTGATTAAGCTTAAACTCTTATACTCCCATTACATAATTCAATTATAAAGAAATGTTTCATCAATATAAAAATACTCGCTGTTTGAAGCTTTATTTCGACAGATTAAAATGTATGTCGTTTTGTTTGTTATAATCAGATGAAAGTTTTATTTAACCTATATGAGATGGTGGAAAAATGATAAAAAACACATTTTGCCAATCATTTTATTATAAAATTTTGATTGAATTCCAATGAGGTAAGAAGCTAGAATTTTGAAATTAGTTCGATGGTTTATCACATCAGATAGGTGCGCCAAAGAAGGGATCCATGACTCAGGTAGGAGCGGCCATGGATGGTAAGTAGCCCAGGCGAAGACGTTGGTGGTGGTGGTGAAGGGTTCAGTCAAGAGACACCATCAATGATGAAGTCTGTCAGGAGGAAGAGTCCAAGATGATTGGTGCATCGGTCAGTAGTCGTTGTCAGGCAGGCGGTGGTGTGCAGATGGTCAGTATCCTACACAAACGAATCTTCAATCACTCAAGAGGTTCGTGACAATAAGAGCAAAAATGTGTTCTAAATAGGATAACAAATAAGGAAAGCTTTCAAAAATTCTAAAATCTTTTATTAAATAGACATTAGCAAGTTCTAAAAACAGTGGTGAAGATGAAAACAGCTATTTCTCATAAATATTTACGGCAATAATAATTTGCAATAGAAAAATAAGTTTGACACTCACCACAGAACTGATGTTGGTTGACATTCCAAGAAGCTGTAGATGCGAGTGACTTGTGCCCCGTTCAACAAGCATCTCAGCTCTTGGCTTGTCGACCAGCAGGCGCTGTAGTTATTTGTGCTTCGAGAAGCGGCAGTTATTGGTGCCCCGTCCAATAAAAGCCGACTTCTTGGTGATTCGATGAAGAGAAGCGGTTGATGATGCTTCGGTTAATAGTAGGCGCAGTTCTTGATGTCCAGACTGATAGAAGTGGAAGTCTTGATGCTCCAATCAATAAAAGCGCAGGAAAAGGTTTATGGGTAGGTCTCGGTGGCCAAATCAATAAAGACTGTAGTTCCAGGTGCTCAGGCAGGTTTCGGTGCTCCGATCAACAGAAGGACAGGTCATGATGCCCAGATCAACAGGAGCTTCAGTTATTCAGGTTAAACATCAGGTAATCGAGGTTTCACAGTCCCCGCACAGTAGATGCCGCAGGTTTCAATATCACCACCAGCTAACGCCTTATATCTTCATGTTCCAACTGGCAGGAACACAGATTTCATTGCTCCAGGCATTACAAATTCTTCGACGAGAAGTTGTGCCAGGGAAGGCTGCTCCAGAAATTTACATCTGTGAATAAACAAAGGTTTTTTAAATAATTACTTCATGTGCGGATAGGTAGTTTAATATAAATTTAATGGTTAGTCAAAAATATTCTTATTTGTGACACTCTTTTCTCATTAATGTATAATTATATAAATATATGACATTTAAAAATTTATATAGTGTCAGAACTATAAAAGATTTCACATTTGTTGTATGCGCTCGCAAAAACATTTTTCAATTTATTATTAAATACTAATATAAATTGAAGTATATGTTGTGTATATAAGTAGCTAGTGCAGTTAGATAAATTTACACTAGTGAATAAGAGTAGAAGTCAATAAAGTAGGTACTTACTTCTCTAGGAAATGATGTCGTCGTCAATTGTCTCCGTTGAGGGAGTGGAGGAGTGGGGGTATGTTGATGTAGGTGCCCATGTTTGCGAGGATATTGTAGGTGGATATATGGAGGTATGGAGGAGAGAGGGACTATTGATTTATTTAAAAGTTTATTAATGTAAATCTTCTTCATTGGTTGATGGTTGATTATGGAGGTTGATTGGTGGAAAAATTGAAAGTTTTATTCAAGAGATATCGCCAGTATATTTATTTAGGTATTTGGATGATATAATTTTGTTTATGAAAGGAACAGGATGATGGGAGAAAATATTGTTATTGTTTATTTGGAGATATTTAAATATTGGAATGATTATGATATAAGTTGAAATTACATGTTTTTGCTGAGAAAGTTTGAGATTTAAATTTTTGAGCCAAGCTTATAAAAGTATCATTTTATCATTTTAACATTTTTGAGTTTGAGATAAGATGAAATGTAATGAAAGCGATTGCTGCTATTTCCTGGATATTATCTATGGAATTATCTGATATTCCTGCTAAATATGGTTGTCATTTCATTGCTGCTATTGCCAGAATATTCTCTAAGGCTGATTATTATACTTCTGCTCAATATGGCTGTTATTTCACTGCTGCTATGGGAGTGGGCCTAGATGAGGGAGGGGAGGGAGCCCGTGGTCCCCCACTCCACATCTCTGTGAAGTAAGGGACAACGGGGCTCCACACCTACTCTAACAACTGTGGGGGTGGAGGAAACCGTCTCGAACTGTAATTGTGGCAATCGGAATGTGGATGGTAGTGGGGTGAAGTCTAGGGGTAAATCTGGGGAGTAGGGGGGAAGGGGAAGTGAGGTGGAATGGCTGATGACTGATGACCTGTACATTTGGTCCGTGCAAAAGGCTGGTGTTATTGGGAGGTGTTTGGGCAGGTCATGGGCTCTAAAGACTATTTGTTTGCGTGGGTTGGGTGTTGGGGGTGTCGGGATGTTGTCTGCGTGTGGGGGTTTTAGCTTTTTCCTGAAACATTAATAAGTTCTGTCAGCTAGTTTTACAAAAATTACTGCTGTGGGATGTCTATTCTAATGTAAAATCTGTAAAATATTCGGTTGATAGAAGTAGAGAGAACATTCTTTTATCGACACCTTCAGTTGTGGACCATCCTTAATTCACTTTTGAGATATTTCCAATTTCATAGTTGTAATTATTTATAATCTGTGAAGAGGGCTAATATTTGTTAAGTTATGAAAACAGAATTTGATGAGGTTTTTTTATATGCCTGGATTGCTTGAAGAATGATTTGATATTCAAATGATATTTTATATATGTTCAGTTTTATATCGATTATATTAACAAATTGATAAACATTTTTATAATAATTGTTTACTATAATGCTATTCTTTCGAGTAATTAATCCTCATTTACAAAACGAAATACAGACACAATCGTTTAATCAAACACCTCAGTTGTGGGTTAATGCAACAATGCAGCAGCTGGGAATAACTGTTGTAGTTATTATAATCTAAAGTATAGAATATATATTAATTTCTCTCTAATTAAATATAAAAACTTAATTAATCTGAATTATAAAAAAGAGTAAAAATGTTTTGAATAGGAATAATACTTGATATGTGTTAGCTTGATATAGTTTTGCATGGCTGAAAAATATATAATTTACATGTGTTAAATAAAAAAGTTTTATTTCAACCAACGGCGGGGAATGAATTCTGATTACTGGATCCCTGATAACACTTACAACAACAACAACAACAGATCCTTCTATTGAGACATTTTCACTTCTATAGACTATACCTTGAATCCAAGATGAGACAGTGAACAATAGTATAAAGTATCATTGAGTGTAAATAGGCATACAGTCTTATAATGGAAAGACAATAACAACCATTGTGTGTCTTCTAGTTGTTTTCATTTTATACTCTAGTGATATTCTCAGCTTATCTATTGAATTGTAGAATTTAGTGAAATTATGTAAAATGGTATTTGATTATATTTGAACTTGTTTCCCATTGGTGATTTATGGTATTGTGTTTTCTCTCCTGTAGAGAGAAGGGCTTGTATATTTTAACATAATATTATTAACATATTATTAAAATTTTGATATTTTATTACTCTATAAAATCATATTAATGCTGTGTTCAGAATAAATTGACCTGCTATATATCTTCACCATTGTCTCTTCTACTTACATTATTCTAAGTGACAATATAATATATAAATTGTTTTTGAAAAGGTAGAAATAGAATTCGGGTAAAAAGTTTCTTTCAATTTAAGTTTTGCAAGCTTCCGAGAAAATATTCTGTTCTTTAACGAGCAAATACTTTTTTTCGTATAATATCAAAATGATCTTTCTACAATGTTGAACGTATTTACGCAAGTTTGGCCTTAAACACCCATTTTTTGGTTTCTCAAGAAGCCTCTGGGACAAAAAATATTTCATGTCGCAGTGGTACAGCCTGCTCCACGCTGACGAGCGCCAACAGCCGATACACGTTCGTGGTTGGATTTTCTTGATTTATAAAGAAATGGGTTGGCCAAATGTATCAGAAAACAGGCTAAATTAACGTTTATTTGATTTCTGTTCCATTAGATGGCGCTCTGCCATCTAAAAAAGCACATGTGTTTCTGGTCAGGATATGCCTTCTTTGTTTTTAATTTCAATACCTGACCTTTTTAGTTTTCTATTTTTTTTTTCACATTTATATAAAATATAAAACTTTAATTCACGTTTAAAATTTAATTTTCCATATTCATTATTTATATATTTTCAAAATGTTGCTATATAAGGAAATTTTTAAATTATCAAAATTTCAGACAAGAACTAGTACATTTTATACACCATCTATTTTAATTCTTCATAATCTTCAGATAATTTTTATGTTTGGGAATATTTTTCTTTATTACAAATTTTCAATTAAAACATTGATTGATGATATATTGGAATATTTTCTGAGAAGATATAAATTTAGTAATTAATATAATTTCCTGATGTAAAATATTCTAGTAACAAAATTTTGAATGAAGGATCGTTGAAATATAAAGTATGATGGCAATATGTAGCCTGATGAATAGGGTTTAAAATGACAGAGATCTTACTTTTTAAATCTCTTAAAAATCTTGCAGAAGGTAAAGCATCCCATTTTCGTTAGCTTTAGTTCGCCTGATTAGTATTTGCTATTGATTCACTTGGAAAACAAATACTCCTTAGAAACCCTTTAACTATTAAAACTAATTTATTCGATATATATAGAATGACAGAGTATAAAGTCATATTTATATATATATACCTAAATATATCTGAAAAAACATAATACTCTTTATACATATATGTCATATTTTATGTTATATGTTGTATATATGAAACAGCAAACCCATGTGTAACTACAAAATGGCGTCAATATAACGGATATACGAGAGAGAAAGGGGCGGTGAGCCGGGAAGGATAGTATAAACAAGAGAGACTTATAAACATATTGGTTGTGGCAGTCTCTGATTGGACGTTCTCCCCCTCTGACGTCACCATTATGATATAAGCTGGTTTGCACTGAGCCCAGAAGACAGGCAGCAGAAGGAGAGTAGTTAGGACGCCGTGCTGACCGATTGACCAGAGCGGTCCCAGGACTTCCTCTTAGTCTCACCCTCCTGGGAACCACCCCCTAAACCGAGATAACCATGTTCCTATGCGTGTGGTCTTCTCACGTCTACAGGCTAGAGCGCCTCCACTTCCGGCCCACGACTGCATATTGGATGAGGAGCCCAATATGACATTGTCAGCTCCACTTATTTACAACATTTACTAAGAATAATATATATTGGGCTGGGTACCTTGAAAGAGTACACATTTTCGAAACAAAGATAATGCTATTTAAACATTTATTTTTATCTATTTTCTCACATGTGTGTTCTATCAATTGGCAGCGAGATACTTGAACAATAAAAATCATTATTCTAATACCACAACCTTATAACCTTTACTCTCTAATTGACACACACACAGATACCAACATTAATTAACATAACAATAACAGAGTCTATTGACATTAATTTATAATTTGAATTGAATAGGTATGAGAATGTGTACATTTAAGCCCCATTTTCCAATTATTATATGTAAATATACCTTTAGAAAAATTGAATTTAAATGTCTGTGCGCAAGAAGTGAAATTTTCTAAAGTTTGAAAAAGGTTTAAAATCAAAGGATTGGAGCTTAAAATAACTTGCCATGGCTTCCTTTTACAGGAGTCATGCGCTAATAAATCCTTATAAACATTACATATAGACCTTTGTTCTTATTTGTTTAGCTCTATTGCTTTAAGTTTAGAGTTTAACTGTCTATGATACTCAAAAAATACTTAAGGGACTTTCTGATTGCTTTTCTTCATATACCTTTCCTTATTGCTTCTTTGATAGTCTATTTTTCAGGTTAAACCCAGATTCTCTCGCCAGTTGATATTTACAAACCTCTTATCAAAAAAAGAACAAAATCATGAGGAGAAGAGTTTCTTGTAGTTTTATATGAGCTTTAGAGCATTTCTACCCTTCATCAGGAATTGACATAAGAAGGTATAAGAGAATAAATGTTCTAAATAACTTTATTAGGTGCCGCTCAAAAAGAGCAGCTTAGATCATCTTATTTACAATATACTGTGGGGGATGTACAGGGTTTGTTCATTTACAATTATAATTTATATTAATTATATTGATGTCGTTGGGTCTTCAGGTCCTTGGGAATATAGAATAAATTGTTATATATACATATATACACAAAGATATTTATATTAAAATATTGGTATTTAAAGAAATATATGTGAACAAAAGAAAATATATATTTAAATATATAGGAGTATATATACAAACTGTAATAAATGTAAAATAAACTATGGAGGAAATTTGTACAAGAGCGACTTTTTTGATATACAAATAAAATAAAATTATGATACATTAGTGCGATATCTGTTATAAGAAATTTAAACCATTTTAACGCTATGATTCTTTAAAATATAAATTATTTTTCTACTGCACTTACTGCAATGTGATAAACTAATGGGAGGGCCTTACTCATCAGTGGTGAACCCTCCCAGAAGTTTCGTCAGTTTAATCTACCATACCGCTGTAATATAATCAATGGGGAATGAATAAAACCGAAAGAGCAATGTATTAAGCTATGAACTATATGTTGAACTATGAAATAGGAATGTATTAGTCTGGCAGAGTTCGATGCTTCAATTATTAACATTATTTTTTTCTGATACTATTAATTCTAATATTGAGCGTTGGTGTAAGCGTAAGCCCTACCCCATATCCATTTATTTCAATTATAAATTATTTAAAACATATAATAACATTTATTACATTTATTATACAGAAAATGTTTATTATATGTTGTGGAAAATAAATGAAACATTATAAACTGATATAAAATATTAATAGTAATATATTTCCAGTGTATGTTGTAAAAACCTATCTATTTACCCATGCTATATTTACATGCTACTGGTTAAGCTTAAACTCTGATACTCCAATTACATAAGTCCATTCTAAAGAAATATTTCAAAAAAATCAAAAATACCTTCTATTTGAAGCTTTAATTCGACTGATTAAAAATGTCATTTTGTTTGTTATCACCAGATGACAGTTTTATTAAACTCGTGAGATGGTGGGAAAAGATCAAAAACACATTTTGCCAATCATTTTATTATAAAATTTTGATTAAATTCCAATAAGGTAACGGCGCTAAAATTTTGAAATAAGTTCGATGGTTTAACACATCAGATAGGTGCGCCAAACATATGATCCATGACTCAGGTAAGAGCGGCCATGGATGGTAAGTAGCCCAGGCGAAGACACTGCTGGTGGTGAAGGATTCAGTCAAGAGACGCCATCAATGATGAAGTCTGTCAGGAGGAAGAGTCCAGGATGATTGTGGAATCAGTCATTAGTCGCTGTCAGGCAGGCGTTGGTATACAGATGGTCAGTATACTACACAAACGAATTTTCAATCACTCAAGAAGTTCGTCAAAATAAGAGCAAATGTGTTCAAACAGGATAACAAATAATGAAAGCTTTCAAAACTTTCAAACATTTGATATCAAATTGGCAAAAGAATATTCTAAAGAAAGTGGTGAAGATATAAACAACTATTTCTCATAAATATTTATTGCAATAATAATTTGCAATAGAAAAAGAAGTTGGACACTCACCACAGAGCTGATGCTGGTTGACATTCCAAGAAGCTGTAGATGCGAGTGACTTGTGCCCCGTTCAACAAGCATCGCAGCTCTTGGTTTGTCGAACAACAGGCGCTGTAGTTCTTTGTGCTTCAAAAAGCAGCAGTTATTGGTGCCCCGTCCAATAAGAGCCGACTTCATGGAGCTTCGATGAATAGAAATGGTTGATGATGCCTCGGTTAACAGCAGGCGCAGTTCTTGGTGTCCAGACTGATAGAAGTGGAAGTCTTGGTGATCCAATCAATAAAAGCTCTGAATAGGTGTTGTGGGCATGTCTCGGTGCTCCAATAAACAGAAGGACAGGTCTTGATGCCCAGATCAATAGGAGCATCATTATTCAGGTTCCAACATCAGGTGCCGATGTTTCAAGGCCCCGCACAGTAGATACCGCAGGTTTCAATATCACCAGCAGCAAACGTCTTATATCTTTATATTCCAACAACAGGAACACAGATTTCGTTGCTACAGGCATCACAAATGCTTCGACGAGAAGTTATGCCAGGAAAGGCTGCTCCAGAAATTGACATCTGAATAAACGAAAATTTTATTAATAAATACTTTATGTGGAGAGGTAGTTTAATATATATTTGATGGTTAATTTAAAAATACTCTTATATGTGACACTCTTTTCTGATTACTATATTATTAAATATGACATTAAAAAACACATAATGTTAAAACTATAAAAATATTTTCACATTTGTTGTATGCGCTCGCAAAAACATTTTTCAATTCTTTATTAAATACTAATATATAATGAAGTATATATTGTTTAAGTTTCTAGAGTACAGGATGATACATATACACTAGTGAGCTTGAGTAGAAGTCATTTAAGTAGGTACTTACTTCTCTAGGAAACGACGTCTTCTATTGTCTCCATCGAGGAAGATGGAGGAGTGGAGGTATGTTGATGTAGGTGCCCATGTTTGCGAGGATATTGTAGGTGGATGTATGGAGGTATGAGGGATAGAGGGACTATTGATTTCTGAAATAGTATATTAATGGAACTCTTCTTTATTGGTTGATTTGAGGTTGATTATAGAGGTTGATTGGTGGTAAAATTGAAAGTTATTTGAGTGAAGTTGTCTGTATATTTCTTCAAGTGATTTACAAGATATCATTTTGTTTTTGAAAAGAAAAGGAATGCTAGGAAATATCATTATTGTTTGGAGATATTCAAATATTGAAGAATTATGGTGATTTAAGACGAGCAAACAATGTTTGTTGGAAGTTCAAAATAAAATTTTCAATGCAAGTTCATAATGCAAAAATCTCATTATTAATTGTGATCAATATTAAGTTTAAGAAGAGCTGATTTGGTGGAAGGGGTTGCTAATGCAGCTATTGCCAGAATACTATTTATATATGATATTATATTAATGCTCAGTATGGTTGCTATTGCCAGGATATTCTCTATGAATGATATTGTATACTGCTGCCAAATATGGTTGCTCTATCATTGCTGTTATTGAAGAGGGCCTAGATCAGGGAGGGGAGGGAGCCCGTGGTCCCCCACTCCACATCTCTGTGAAGTAAGGGACAACGGGGCTCCACACCTACTCTAAAAACTGTGGGGGTGGAGGAAACTGTCTCGAAATCTAGCTGTGGCAGTCGGAATGTGGATGGGAGTGGGGTGAAATCTAGGGGTAAATCTGGGGAGTAGGGGGGAAGGGGAAGTGAGGTGGAATGGCTGATGAATGAAGACCTGTACATTTGGTCTGTGCAGAAGGCCGGTGTTATGGGGAGGTGTTTGGGCAGGTCATGGGCTCTGAAAACTATTTGTTCGCGTGGGTTGGATGTTGGGGGTGTGGGGATGTTGTCTGCGTGTGCGGGTGTTGGCTTATTCCTGAAACATTCATATGTTTCGTCAGATAGTTTCATAAAATTACTGCTGTAGGATGTCCATTGTAATGTACTATCATTTAACAAATTTTGGGCTGATAGATGTACTACACGTGCGCGGCTATTCTTTGAATAACACCAATTCATTTGTCATACACAACTCTCTAACATCCCATTTAGTACACCTCTGCTTTCTAATAGCTATTTTTAAACTGGACTTCCAGCTTCTTCCTCACTTCATCTTTGCCAATTGATTTTATTCTTATTCATATGTTTACATTTTTGAAAAAAATATATTTTCTGCTTGAGCTTATATGATTAATATCTTTCCAAATATGTTATATCTTTATTATATCGTTTAACAAATACACTGCCTAATATGGAAAATATACGAAGTTGTGGCCAGAAGGTGAAAAAACGTTGAATACAGAGAGACACTGCAGTCATCATTAAGTATGATCTACAGTTGTGGGAAGTAGGCCATCTAAAGATCCCATGAGATTGTTCAAATTTTATTGCCCTAAATTCTATATAATCTGTATGGTTTTAAATATTTGCCAAAATATGTAACTAGAGTTTAATGAGGCTGTTTTGTAAGCCTGAATTCCCTGAAATTAATTATATTGAAAGCAGTTCAAAGACAAATATCGGTCAATCTCTTAACCATTTGGCTAAAAAACATCAACGATAAAACAACTTTTACTAAGATATCTCTCATATACAGACTAATTCCAGAAATCAAATAGAAGAAAAGAGCAAACAATAATAGAAAGAGTCAATAAGTAAATAGGTAATATTGTAATCAGGTATAGTGGAAAGACAGTTTTAACGAAATTATCGCTTTTCTGCTGAATTGGAGAATGGTAATACAAGTTATCAGAGTTCTTATCGGCCAATGAATCAGTAAAAAGGTTTTGTATTGTTTTAATATTTTGTCGATATGGGATATGTGAAACTGCCAATTTGTTTCTATCTCCCTGAAGCTGGGAACAATGAAGACTTCTCTGAGATATCTTATCTTGAATTTAAAATTCGCATAACTAGCATTCGAAATACCAATTTTTCTTCCCATTTTCTGACCAGCCTCTAGAGAAATCGCTAGAGTATCTCTTATTTCTCAAGGATCCTTTCTATTTGAAATGGGAGATTAAAGAGCAAGAGAAATCTTCAGCCATTGATGAGTGTTATAGGTATTTATAGTGGCTGTATTGAGAGGAGTTCTTCATTTTAAATTTAAATTTGAAAATAATTTTCTATTGTGATATTCGTATTGTGTTAGAAATTTATTATTGAAGACCCAAATACACCTCGCAATTTTAAAAAAATAATTACTCTCTATAGTTCTTTTATGTAAATAATATTTGTGTTGAGAGAGAGACCTGTCATCCTCATGTATGTCTTTCTTATATATATACCTTCGACGTGACAATATATATATGCTGTGCGTGAATTAACTAAGATATTTATTTTAACCATTGTGAACTGCTAACTTAACTGCATATATACTTCTATTTTTCAGATAAATAATTTATTAACGATTCAAAATATGGGATGAGGGCGAAAAGCATTTGTTATGCATTTACAGTTGAATTAAAATATCATATAGATTGAAAAATACATTTCTCTCTCATGTAAATATATAATAAGTATACCAATAGATGTATATATACTAGATTACTAGCCAGTAGCCACCATATGTAGTCGATGGCACTTGTTTTATTCATTGTCTTCAGAGAGGCCAAGTCTTTTTATCCAGCCTAATCTCTGCTACTATGTTTCAAAGCACTACAGAAAATTCGTGGTGTCTTTGAGCCTTAGTTAACTTTTATTTTTCTAATAATTATTAATTTTGCTTTACCTACGCTTTAGTTCGCTCTATTTTAATTATCAAACACTTCTATTAATCTGAATTATTGCAGACATTTATTGATATTTTGATGTGAAAACATATTATTGATGATGTGATCTCTACACCTGCCCTTTCTCAATTTCAATTTTGAAAAATAATATATATTTTAATATTTAGGAAAATATTTCTCTTTTCCTATATTAAGGTTTTAATATTAAATCAAAAGATTCATATCGAAATATACATTGCACATTATTTCAAATTATATCAATTGGAAAAAAACCATAGGTAAATATCGGAAATATCTTTATTTACGGGGCTGCTAACCAGAACGGATGATTTTTGAGCCCCTCTTAGGTAAATATATTTTTGTTTATTTTAAAATCAGTTATATATTTATTCTCTTTCTACTTTTAAAATTATATTTTCATATATATATAATCGCACATATTAAATACTTTTTTGAAACTCATTTTTTTATTATCTTGATTTGACATATATATGTATATGTATTAATATGTATATGTCATAATTTGCCTAATGCCCAAGAGATATAATTAATTTTCGCCATAATTAATACAACAAACAACAACAAAAACCTTTATTAAGACACTATTGTCTTACAAGGGTATTCCCCTAAAAGGGTATATATGTACATGAGTGAGGAGGAAAAGCAATTTAGAGTGGAGGGGGAGCAATCGGCCGTTGTCTGTGGAGTTGAGCACTTCTTCCCTCATTTTATCAATCGCCTTGAAAAGTTTAAAATATTTGTAAACAAATGTTCTATCCAGCAGGAGAGTAGTAAAATATTTATATACATGTTGTTAATTGTAGCGAGTTAGCCCCGATATTTCGCGAATTTCCAGTCTCTTTTTATGTAGGAATGGGCAATGGAATAGATAGTGGACCAAATTGTCTTGGATGCCAACATTACAGAAGTAGCAATTTAAAGAGTCGCTGTTCCAAAAACCCGTGATATCCTCGCGGAAAATTAGCCATAGAATCCTTTGACGGGCTATAAATCGTTTAATTTTCAAAGGGAAGTTTGATAGTAAGTAGTCCTCCGTCATGAAGGAGCTACTTAGAGATTTGTAGTGAACAAAATGAGTTGAGTTTTGTATCTTAGCTCGGTCAAATGGGAGTAGCTGGTCCACTGTGGTTTGAACTATTCTAGGCATTTCTCCTCGCACAACCATATAATCTTCACAGTTCTTAAGAAAAGAAAAACCCCTAGAGTCAATGATGTTATTCAGGTCATAAATAAAGTTGTTTCCCGCTTTTCCCACAATTGAAACTTTCCAGAGCTGGGACAAGCAAACATAGGGTAATCTTGTCCTGTCCATTTTTAAAATCCGTATCCAGAACTTTAGAATCAATTTCGTAATGTTTAATTCAAGGGACATCCTTCCGGTTTCTGTTCGTAAGATATAGCCCGCTCACGAGTGTGGAACAAGTTTTTTTTTCGAAGCATACATGCACAACGGTCGCGCCCTTCCATTCGACCACGACGGATACGACATATATATTAAAAGTTATTTACGATTTTAGAGTGCTCTATCAATAATTCTTTACTGATGAAATAGGTATTTAATTAATGAAACTGATTAATATGATTAATATTTATCGGATTATTTGTAATTTATTATATTTTATATTTCTTTTTTATATATAGTATATATAATAATATATATAATTCACATTTGAAAAAAAAATTTTTTTTTCATATTCAACTATTATGTAATTTTACAAATTTAGAGTAATGAATTTTGAAATATAAAACTGATACCAAATATGAACTAGCAATTTTTATGCACATAATGGCTATCAATCGTTTAATAATTTTGAATATTTTCTTCATTAGTTTGTAATCAAAATATTATGAAATCTCGAATGATAATATTTTGTGATACTTTCAAAATATTTATTTATTTATTTATTAACATCATGAAACGCGATGTCCCAAACTCAGGGACATTTGCGTCGATACCTCTCTCTACATCACAACAAATTGGCTATATACAATCCTGTTCAATTCATTATTTTACATAATTAACCAAAGAAAATTGTCCGAAGAGAAAAACAAACAACAAAGCAATACAACAAAGCAAGCATCGCAATCTTCTCCTTCTAAGTTTCCCTCTTCCTTTTCCATTTCAAAAGAAAGTTGTAAATAAATTTGCAAAATTGATCAAAACTTTTACACCTCTCTTTATCGTCTACAAATTCATCAGGCTAGCCAATACGACCAAACTTGTTTTCCTTATAAACCCGGAAAATTGGGCAATTCATTAGTAAATGTTTCGAGTCCTGAATTTCACCCCCGAAGAAGCATCCCGGTTCCTTCACCGCGCCGATAGTTGACAAAAATTTCCCAAAATTACCATGATCTGTAATGAATTGGATATTATAAAAATTTGGACGGAAAAATCTTGGGATTCCAGACACGAAAAAGCTTCTGAAAATTTCATTAGTATTATCAAAAATTTCTTTCATTTTTGCGTGTAAGAATGATTTGACTATACTTGGAGCATGGGGTTCGTAAGCAATTAGATCTTCAGTGGACAGATGAGCTAGATCATATTTGATTATTCTAGATTCTATATAGTCTGTTAGGAGTGGAATTTTTGCCAGACTATGCACACAGTTTGATGAAGTAGTTTTATATGCTCTGACTGCCCATAAAATGATCTGGTACTGCATGGAATCCAGTTTTTGTTTAGAACGATTGTTTAAATATTTAAACCAAATTTCTGATCCGTATGTAAGTACAGGCCTTATTATTGTTTTATATAAAGTTAACCTCTTTTTAGTATCTAAACCCCACATATTGCCGCTTAGTGAACATAATAAATTTTTCATACGCCCTGCCTTACACAGAATATCATTTGCATGCGGAGTAAAGTTAACTTTATTTTTCCATTTGTGATTTGAAAATTTCATTCCCAGAATTTTTACTTGCTTGACCGGCCTAATTATATTGTTAATAACCTTAATAGGTATTTTTTCTCTGTTATGCAGGTATAGCAAATTAGTTTTCTCTGTACTGATCGTTAATTTATTTCTATTACACCATTGGATCACATAATTTAAGATGTATTCACTAGCGGTTTTTAGTCCTTCGATAGTCTTATTCCAGCAAATTATTGTAACGTCGTCTGCATAACATATAATATCTGCATTCATTGATTCAAAATTTATCAACAAATCATTTAGCAAAATATTCCATAGAAGTGGTGATAAAGGTCCACCCTGTGGACATCTTTAGTTAGTTTCTTATAAAAAGTTTCTGATTCGTATGTAAATTTCACCTCCCTTTCATTATTCAAATAAGATTTTATGATCCGTATTAAATCTGAGGGAACATTATCATTATCCATTTAAGATTTGAATTTATATATGAAAATATCTAAAGAGACAAGGGTCGCCTCTTCCGTCAAAATAGACGTCTAAAACCAGGCGCCATCTATTGACCGTCGCCGCAACAAGCGGCCTTTTCCATCTATTTGAAAATATATAATTGATTGATAATATTCTGGAGAGAAATTTGAATGAGAGGATCGTTGAAATTCAGATTTATGATGGAATATATGGAAATTTGAAGCCTGATGAAGATGTTTTAAAATATCTTACTTTTTAAATCTCTTAAAAATCTTGCAGATTTTAAAACATCCCATTTTCGTAGTTTTTGTTCGCTTGATTAGTTCTTGTTATTGATTCACTGGGAAAAAAACTCCTTGACAACCTTAACTTTTTATAATTAATTGTTAGAAGATAACAGAATGAAATCATTTATACATGAATATATATGGTATAAATAATTCAATTTGTACGTATATAACATTTTAAATTGCAATATTTTTCGAGACAAAAATAAAGATATTTAAGTATATATTTTTATTTAAAAAAACTTCAACTAAAAGTAAATGAACTGTGGGTGCATATTTTCTTTCTCTATCAGTATCTTAAAAAATGATATATATATATGTTGTAACACCCCGAGTAAACCGACGTGTGAATAAACTGGCAGTCGTAGACGTGGGGCGAAAATGGGGAGGTTTTTCCCACACTTGGACAACAAGAAGCAGAGGCAGGGCTAGACGTTAACACTGAGCTGGACGGAGACAGCCCATGGGACAGAGGTGAAGGCCATGACACAAACCTGGATGCCTAACACCGAGACAAGGAGAGAGAGAGTCAGAAGCGGCCTGCATAGATGGACACACCATATCCTACTCTCGGTGGGTCGCCTATAAAAGCTCGGAAGGGGCGTCTTCCTGGGCGTCGGCTATGTCCTTTGAATTTTTGCTTCGTAGCTGTCTCCATAACAACTCTTTTGCTGTTTTTATTTTGACGTCATCATTTTGAGTTTGGATACAATAAGGATGATGCAGGTTATAATAATAAATATATAGCATATCATACAAAACATGGGGGTGGTAGCAAATAGGAGCAGTGTACAATTTAATAGAGAGGTATGATCTTATAAATTATTGACTCTAACTTAGCTAATTAGAAGATATGTGAAATTTACTAACTGTATTATTATATTACAATTTAAAATATACTACATATATTGTGAGTATAAGTAAGTATAAATAATGTTACGATGTACTAGAGCGCCATCTGTTATCAAATTATAAAACTATTTTAGAGGCGTAATGTTCTTTTTAAAATAAAACAATTTCTACTGTCCTTACTGCGATGGAGAATTAAAGGGAGGGCCTGGCTCATCAGTGGTGAACCCTCCCAGCGGTTTCGCCAGTTTAATCTACCATACCGCTGTTATATTGCATTTTTGGAACTTCCTTTTATAGGTGACTGTTGTAAGACTCTTGGAATGGTAAAATACCCATTCCAAGAGTCTTACAACAGTCACCTATAAAAGGAAGTTCCAAAAATGCAATATAACAGCGGTATGGTAGATTAAACTGGCGAAACCGCTGGGAGGGTTCACCACTGATGAGCCAGGCCCTCCCTTTAATTCTCCATCGCAGTAAGGACAGTAGAAATTGTTTTATTTTATAAAGAACATTACGCCTCTAAAATAGTTTTATAATAAGTATAAATAAGTTCGTGCGGTTTTGATAAAGATGGCTTTACTAGTTTTTTATTCCACTGTTTCGTCTGGCAACACCATTATTTTGAAGCGTTATCATAAAGCTTCCTTTTTAATTAACCGTCATTTCTCTGAGGTGTAAACAACCTAGTTTCTATTGAATCAATAATCCCTCTTCACTAACTTTACTAAAAGAACAACTTGATGAGGGAAGAGTGTCTTTAATTAAAGATTAATTGTCTTTTATTAAAGACACTCTTCCCTCATCAAGTTGTTCTTTTAGTAAACCTAGTTTCTGTTTACTCCTAAAATGTCAACTTTTGTACCAAATATTTGTTTTTGCGGGGAGTATTAT
Source organism: Cordylochernes scorpioides (assembly GCA_030710605.1). NCBI lineage: Eukaryota > Metazoa > Arthropoda > Arachnida > Pseudoscorpiones > Chernetidae > Cordylochernes > Cordylochernes scorpioides. Next base: position 194,327,607 of record CP092864.1, read on the forward strand.
TTCATTACTTCAATATGAAGAAAAAAGCTGCTGAGAGTCATCGTAGTTCATGATGACCATGCTCTAGCTGATCGAACGTGTTAGAAGTGGTTTTTGCACGGTTTAAAAGTGGTAATTTTGATTTGGAAGACGAAGAAAGACCCGGAGCGCCACCAAAGTTTGAGGGTGAATAATTAGAGGCAAGGCTCGATGAAGATTCAACATAAACGCAAAGGGAACTGACAGAAACACTTGGAGTCACTCAACCAGCCATTTTTCATAGCTTAAAAGAAATAGGAATGATCCAAAAGGTCGGAAAAAAAAGTCCGAAAGGGACGTCGAACGCTGTTTTTTCACGTCTGAACAACTGGTCCAACGTCAGAAAAGTAAGGGGTTTTGTATCGATTTGTAACTGGTAATGAAAAGTGGGTCCATTACAATTATCCAAAACGTCGAGCAACGTATGAAAACCCTGGCCGTGCCTCATCATCGACGGCCAAGCTGAATATTCATGGCGGGAAGATTATGCTGTGTATTTGGTGGGACCAGCTAGGAGTGGTATATTATGAGCTGCTACAACCGAACAAAAGTATCACAGGTGAGGTCTACTGAAGATAATTGATAGGTTTGAGCCGAGCATTGCGATAAAAACGGCTGCAAAACGCCAATAGACACGACAAAGTTATTCTGCAACATGATAATGCTCGTCCACATGCTGCAGCACCCGTTAAAACGTACTCAGAAACACTCGAATGGGAAGTCTTTCCCCACCCGCCGTATAGCCCAGACATTGCTCCTTCCGATTATTATCTCTTCCGACCAATGCAACATGGCCTGGCTGACCAGCACTTCTCCAACTACGATGAAGTAAAAAGATTGATCGATGAATGAATAGCAGCCAAAGAGCCGGTCTTTTTCCGTGATGGGATCCGTCATTTACCAGAAAGATGTGAAAAGGTAGTGGCTAGCGACGGACAATACTTTTAACATTGGAGGGCTAACCATTTTTCACAATAAAGCTCCAAGTTTCGAAAAAAAACCCCGCACGAACTTATTTATACTCCTAATATATATATATTCTAGGTATGTAAATATTTCTCTCCTTTTTTGTTGAGTTCAATGTTTTTCTTTCCTCTTCTATAACCTACGGAATCTAATTATACAAACAAGAGAAGGATAATACCTCTATTAACATATGGGGGTATATGGAATATATAAAAATAATTATAGCTCTATACATTCACATATTTCTTATATAAAATTGTAAATTTTAAAATGCTCTTCTTCTCTTTTATATACCACTCTTAATCTGTATCGCACAAGAGAATCTGTATGAAGGTCTAAATGTGTCTCAAAGGTTTTACTGACTGATTGTTTTGTTTATTTGAGTATTGAGGGAGGGAAGGAGGGTTTAATGCTATGGAGCTGTGGCTATTGTTGTTAATTTACCTTTTGTTATTTGGTTTATAGAGTTGTATATGTGTACAAGTTTCTACAGAAAGGGAGGTTCCTCCACATTGAGAGAGTTCTCCTCCAGACAAGGTCTTTTTGAACACTCCTCAGTTCCACACCGAGGAAGTACTTATAGAATGGTCGTCATCATCCAGGCCTTGCCCGAAGACCCAACCCTGAATTTATTTGGTTTATAGCTGTGTGGAATTTTGAATAAAACAAATGAGACTTTGTACTCACAATTCCTCTAAACTAAAATTTCAAAAACAAAGCATGCAGAACTATTTAAAAAATATCCCTGTAGACTCTCACTTACACCAATATGGCAAATATCTAAAACTTCCAACCCTCTCTCTCAAAATAAAAACTATACAGCGCATTATATATATATTTTAAAACCAAAAGAGGTATATCCTGACCAGGCTCACCTATATGATTCTTTTGTTTTCAATATCAACACCTGACCTATTATATATTTTTTTATTGTTTTCTACATATAATTGAAAAGGCATATATTGGATCAAAATTTCATGATCCAATATCCAATATATGCCTTTTCAATTTAAGGTTTATTTATGGATTGCTCTATTAAATATATATATAATAAAAATAAAGAAGGCATCTCCTGACCACGAGCACATGTGCTTTTTAGATGTAAGAGCGCCATCTAGGGGAGCAAAAATAAACTAAACCTTTATTTAGCTTGCTCCGTGATATTTGGCCAACCCAGGAGATGCCTTCTTTATTTTTAATATCAACACCTGACCCACTTATCTTTTATTTTTTCTATTGTTTTTTTCATATATATATATATATATATATATATATATATATATAGGCTCGAATGAGGAAAGGGTGTTTAAAAAAAAAGAAACACTATCGAGGCTATTAGGTTACAACTACAACATTTTGGCGCGATCACAGTAGTGGGAAGGCGCAGCGAGTAGAAGCAAGATCGAATTTTGAAGGATTAGAGAAAGCTCCTGGCAGTGGGGTTACCAGGGACGTGGTAGGAACTTGACTGGGGCCAGTGGGGGCCGTAGCAGTAGAAACTTCACTAGTTCTACAAGTTTTGACGCCAGAGTCATGGTTGGTTGGGAAACGGACGGGTAGTGGACCGGGATAGGTTTCTGACTGGTCAAATTTTACCTCAAAGTAATGTCTTTTGACCACGGTCTTCCGCCTTGATTTCTTGCCAAGGGCCATTATGTAGTTGACCTCTAGCGGCTGGCTAGGAGGGGAACTGAACTTATTGTGGAGCGTCAAATATTTAGCTCCATCTTCTGTGGCCCATAGCTTCAGTGATATGGGCTCGTCGCGTCTGATCCTTGCGTCATCCCAAGAGATGCTATTCTGGGGCGTTCTACCTCCGTTGTGGCGATCAAGCCGGACGATATTCGCGAAATAGCACCAGTCTCCTGGCCGCCAGAGATGGGGACATGACCCTAATTGGAGGCGATCGTTGTCCCATAGCTCCATATCGAAATCGCTGTTCAATTTTGTTAGGTCGAATTTTTTCAACTTTGGGTGTCGGGGACGAAAGCATGCACAGAAAAGTCGTGAGAAAGACTCCATTCTCTTAGATAAGTACTATCAGAATTTTGTTACAAACAAATAAAACAAATCCTTTGTTGGATTGGATTGACCCATGAAAATTTATATAGATAGATTCTGAAAGGAAATGATCTATAAATATGACAGGCGACCTATATATATAATAAAAAGTAAAAACAAATTAGACTAACGAAGTTTGAACCTTGTCCAGATTTCACATTTCTAAAATATTAGAAAAGTAAAATTTGTAAAATTTAGAATTCTAATAGTTTAAAGGCTTCCATAGACGAGAGAACAAATTAGACAAACATTGAAAAAAACAGCACATCATTGCATCTACTCTATCCCTGGGAACTTTCTCACAGTTGATATTTGACCCACTAAAATTGGTCAACAAATGGTATTTTCTGTGATAGTAATAATATACAGTAGTAATAGTATTGGTAGTAATAGTGGTAGAAGAGATAGTAGTATTTGTGGTATTAGGTATGATATTTGGGGGTAATGGTCTTCTTCTTCTTTCTTATATCCACTCAAACTATAAGAATCGATTCGATGACAAATCCACAATAACAATTCTGGAAAACTGAGAATCCGCCACAATGGGACCCTGGAGGCTACGTTAAAGGATTTTCGATCAAGTGTAAGTGCAGAAAGTGTATGTAAGTGCATCAAGTGAATTGTAAGTGCAGCTGTAATCTGCCATCATGTGGCTGTCCCATTTTCCCTGGTACAGATGATCAATTATAGCTTAGATTTTCTGATGATCCATCATCCTGCTTCGCACTCATATAACACAAAATGTCAAAAATTATTTTAGTTAATGAGCAAGTAATTCATTTTTACTAACAATTTCCAAATACGAAGGACTATTCCAAGTTTTAAGACGATTGTACAAAGTGACTTATGAACTCTCTACATCAGACCAAATCAACCCAACAAGACGCCTCACGGGAGAACCTATAACGACTTTCATCTTTCAACAAAAGACATTTCTCCATGAATATATCAAAGCAGATATTAATGATAATATATAAATATGTCATAATATTTTTAATATCCAAGATATATTATTTCTTTTCGACAAAATCAGTATGTAAATATGTTAAGATTGTGTTAAAATGTAAATATCCAGATTCATCCATCTATAAAAACTGTACAAAAGTTAACATGGCAGACATCGCGGGCGAATGCTACGGCACGTCGCGGGTGCGCTGCTCAATTGGCTGGAACTAATTCTTGATTGCATGCATAACGGTTGCACCCTCCCATTTGATCACGACATATAAATATAATGCGGTAAATATTTGATATCGCAATTTATTATTTTCATATAATTTTAAGATTAGTTACATAAAAATTTATCATCATTATTATCACCACCATCTTTGGTTGTTTACCTTTTTTTTAGTTTCAATAGAAATATGGTTCTTAATAAAGTCATAATTACATACCTTCTCAAAAGTGAATATTTATTTTACATTTAAAACAGGTAACAAGGTACATACAGAAATTAATACGCAAAAATATTTGTACACCTGTGCAAAATTTTAATGATGATTTATTTCAAAATTTGTGAGGCATATATTATGTAAATGTTTGTGGATAAAAATTCCTTAAAATTTTCGCTGATGTAAATATGTTTCCTGCAAAAATGAAACAAGGGCAGGTAAATGTAGTCTTGGTTATTCCTATTATCAAGTATGTCCCCATCGCTTTTAACTCTCCTGACCAATAATTGAATAATTGGATCGGTCATATTAGAATAATCAATTCAATTTAGAATTAATTTCAGAGTGTTATACTAGTTATGTAGAGATTAATGAAATGATGTGAAATAATCAACATTAGGCTTGAATTCCAATAGTTTTATTATAAAATTTTGAGTTGACACCAATCTTTAAGAAAAAAAAAATATTTGTTAAGAATTTTGAATCATTGGTTAAATATAGATTTTATATAAAATTGGATAAATATTGAGTATATATTATAATGGTTGAATATTGATTATATACGTGTACACACACCAATTATCCACGTGATAGACGCCAGACATGGCTCAGGTAGAAGACAACGTGGATTGTAGATGCTCCAATTAAAAGAAGCAGAATATGAAGAGTACGCCATAAGACAGGAAGCACCATTGTCGAGGCGTATCGAATGTTAGGTGCCGAAGGACAAAGCGTCATGAATGTTAGGTGAGTTAGACAGGAAGCGCAGAAAATAACAGATGGCTAGACAGAAGAACCGTAGATGGAAGATGATCAATAAAGGAGCATTCAGAATGGTAGATTTCCCCCCAAAAGCGGCGCTATGGATGGAGATGTCCGAGGACGGAGGCGTCATGAATGCTAGTTAGCCCAGGATGAAGATGAGGTGAATCGGTGGCAGCTCAAGATGGAGGTGAATAGTTTGTTGTTGGCTCAGAATGGAGACGCTGTAAATGGGTGGCGGCCCAAGTGGAAGCGTCATGGATACTGGTTGGGTCAGGAGAAGGGGGATATGGTTGGGTGGCGGCCCAAGATGGATAAGTAATGGATTCTTTTTAGCCTAAGATGAGGGTGACATTGATGGGTGGCGGCCCAAGATGTAAGCGTCACATAGGTTCAGTTGGCCTTGGATGAAGACGAAGTGGATGGGTAGCGGCCCAAGATGGAGTTCTCATGGATGTTAGTTTGCTTAGGATGAGGGTGACGTGAATAGGTGGTGGCCCAAGATGTAAGCGTCACATAGGTTCCGTTGTCCCAGGATGAAGACGAGGTGGATGAGTGGCGGCCCAAGATGTAGACTTCATAGATGTTAGTTGGCCCAGGATGAATATGACGTTGATGGGTGGCGGCCCATGATGGAAGCGTCATGGAATCTACTTGGCCAAGGATGAAGGTATCGTTGATGGGTGACGGCCCAGGATAATGGTACTTCGCATGTCAGGACGTGCAAAGAATGGTAGGTTTCTCAAACATGAGTAGCTGTGGATAGATCAAGGCAGAGAATTCTCAGGATGCTTGATGTGGTCCTAGGGTGATCTTTTGATGGAAGTGACCTAGGCAGACAACAACTAATAAGTTATCGAATTATATAAGTGCTTAGAAAAACAAGTAGACTAAGTTATAAAGCCATAAAATTCACTTAATCTCTGAAAAAGGAACTCAATTCTAAGAGTTAACACCGCTTATTACAAATGCCCATTGCTCTATCTGCATGCGCCAATAATAAGCTGCCAAAATAGGAAGGCTTATAAGCTTCTACTCACCAGCATTGCTATTGGTTGGCATCCCAAAAGGCTGTAGCTGCACTGTCTTGTGCCCCAATCAACAGGCAGCACAGCTCTTGGTTTGTCCAACTTATGGCGACGCAGGTATTGATGCTCCGACCAGCAGGCGTCGAAGATTCTCTGATCAATATGCGCTAAGTTCTTGATGTTGGATCAACAGGCACTGAAACCAATAATGCCACACGAGGCAGGTTTCACAGAGCTTGATGCCTCGATCACTAGGCACGGCTGATTCTGATGCTCTGACCGGTCAATGCTCCGCAATTCGGGCATTAAATATACTCCATAGATATGTCCTCTCGCATCTAAACACCAAAGAAACTTGTTTTAAATATCCAATTCAACATATATAGCTTATAGAAATAATTATCAACTACTTATATATGTGTTGCTATTTTTTATCTGCATTCTTATTTTCAAAGAGTTTCACAAATCAACAGCCTAATCCTTCATAACATTACTCCTATTTTTGAACATAATTCCTGCGCCTTATATTTATAGAGTCGTCAATATAGGATGCCTCGACATGAAACTGACCGTGGGCTCTAACGGCCATTCTGCCTTATTTGAGTAGAAAAACATGGTAGAGAGATAATGACCATGAAAAATAAAATACCCTAATCTATTAGAGCTATATCATAAGACATATATTAGGTGATGGTCGAGTCGCTTTATGGGACTTTAGGATCCTGTGAGGCAATCAGTTGTCGAGAAGGATCAGTAAACCTATCCTTTACCCTATTTACACAATTGTTGCTGAATCCGCAACCGTGTACAAGTCCTAAATGTACTCTCACATACAATAATAACATTAGTGTTTCGATCTCCTTTATTTGAGTTACCTGTTTAACAATCCCAATTTGAGGTCATTCAGCATACATTTCAGAACAATTTAATTTCTTTCGCCATTGTTCAAAATGTCATTCGAATTGAAAACGCAAAACATGCGAATTATAATATGAGAGGCATTACTAGCGTTATTTCATGACTTGTGACAAACAGCATAACAATAAAATATGCTATATGAAGTTAAATAATATTTCAAAACTTTATATCATCATAGTTCAGTTTAAATAAGATTTGAATCTTCTTTCACGTTCAGTGCTCTAACAACTGCGCTCTCTAGGTTAGTTACCCCTATTTTTAAATATTCCAAGTCATCATATTTTCTAAATAATTATCTATTTATATATATATATATATATATATATATATATAGAGAGAGAGAGAGACAACTATATTCACTACTCATATCATAGAATTTGCCTTACAGTTTCAATTATTCTTAAAGAGCGAACAGCTTTGATGATATTTTTTTTTAGTGTTAATAAAATAATTAAATATAATGTAACTGTTCTGTATAATCGGCATATTAAATTATATAATTTCTTAAATGTTGTTCGTATCTAAAACACTTATTTAAAGTCATTTAACGTTTATTAAAGGTATTTCACTATGTCTTCAACATTTTCAAATAAAACCTGCTAAACCCTATAACTTCTATGTTGATTTGTATATAATTTTGGATAGTGAGTAAACCAGTACCTAATTTATTTTTCAGGTTTGTATATTTTATGAAGAGATAATTAAAAAGTGAAGGAGAACAACATAAGTGATTAAGAAATGAAATTCAAACAGTAGGTACTTACTTATCAAGAGGAACGATGTCCTTCCAGCCAGAGAGAAGGAAGTGTGGGAGTATGTGGATGTCAGTATCCAGGTCTGTGAGGATGTCGGTGGATGTATGGAGCTGGTATGGGGGAGAATATGGTCAGGCGAATGGGTATAATTACATTGGTTGGTAGTTTATCTTAAAGTTGAGATTGATTTCTGAGAAGGTCAATGCATAATAGATTTCAGTAATTCTCATGAATATTTCTTTAGTTATAGATTTTCATGGATGAAAGGTAAGAGATGAAGAAGTAAATGTTTATTCACACGTTTTATAAATACAATGAAAGTTTTGTTATTATTCCAGATTATAAATTATAGCACAGCTCTAATTTAAATCAAATTTGATGGGGTACACGATATAGAAATGGAATAATCGAGGTATTGATAGTCTTTCATTACTGAGAAGGATGTTATAAAAATGGGTTATCCAGACTTCTGATAGGATGTTTCTTTGATTATTAGGGACTGAGTGATGTGGGCGAGCATTAATAAGTGAGGGGAGGGAGCTCGTGGATATGAGATGAGCTATTAGGGTTGCCATTGCTGTAATTGCCAGAATATACTTTATCGATGATATTATACTGCTGCGCAATACGGTTGCTATATTGCTGCTGCTTATGGAAGTGGGCCCAGATTAGGGAAAGGAGGAACCTGTGGGTTTGAGATGAGCTATTGGGGTTGATATTGCTGTAATTGCCAGGATATACTTTATCGATGATATTACTTTCTGCTCGATATGGCTGTTAATTCATTGCTGCTATAAAGTGGGCCTAGATCAGGGAGGGAAGGGAGCCCGTGGTCCCCCACTCCACATCTCTGTGAAGTAAGGGACAACGAGGCTCCACACCTACTCTAACAACTGTGGGGGTGGAGGAAACCGTCTCGAACTGTAACTGTGGCAGTCGGAATGTGGATGGTAGTGGGGTGAACTCTAGGGGTAAATCTGGGGAGTAAGGGGGAAGGGGAAGTGAGGTGGAATGGCTGATGAATGAAGACCTGTACATTTGGTCCGTACAAAAGGCCTGTGTTATGGGGAGGTGTTTGGGCAGGTCATGGGCTCTGAACACAATTTGTTGGCATGGGTTGGGTGTTGGGGGTGGTGGGGTGATGTTTTCGAGTGTGGGTTTTGGCTTTTTCCTGAAACACCAATATGTTCTGTCAGCTGTTTTGTTCAATTTTTCTTGTGAGGTGTTTATTGCAGCACATATATTAGACAACAAATCTGTTCTACTTGTTTTTATTTGGGATGTAAATTCTTGGACTAAGAACTACAACCATTATATTAAACCAACAATAGACCGCAAGTTTACTCTCGATTTAGATTTATTTAGGATGTAAATTTATGGTCTAAATATTTGAACATCTAGTATATCGCACAATAGACTACACACAAATTTATATGGTCCGATACTCCATAATTTATTGTAACACACAACATACAAAAGTTTATTATCTTTAGTTTAATTTAGGATGTAAATTTATGGACTAAGTACTACAGCCATTACATTGACTCACAATATACTACAAGTTAACTCTCGATTTAGTTTTCTTTAGAACGCAAATATATGGTGTAAATATTTCAGTATCTAGTATATCGCACAATAGACTTCACACAAAGTTTCCTACATTTGATTTTGTTTGGTATTCAAATTTATGGTCAAGTATTACAGTATTTAGTAACTCACAATCTACTATAAATTTGCCATCTTAGGTTTTTTGAGATGTAAGATTATATGGACTGAGTACTACAGAATTTATTTTGAGAAAAATAGCATTTCCTGATTATGCAATTAAAGGTTGCTAATGGCTTGCGTCATCTATCGGAATAAATATCAACTAATCGTTGATTTTTAATTATTTAATAATTGACCAAATAGATTTTATTTTATGACTCTAAGATAAACCTGATGTTGCAACATATACATTGTAATTTGTATGTCTCTTTGTAGAAACATTTTTATTTTTGAAGCTGACTCCATGTAAAATTGCCACATATAAGATCATTTTTCAAATGAATATACCATGAAGGAGAGTATTAAAAATGCATAAGACCGCCTAGAAGTTTGAAAAATCAGTCCTGAAATTTATGTTTCTGGTACCCGAAGATTCGAAGATCAATTCCCATAAGGATGTGCAAAATATGCCATTAACATGTTGAAGATTTGCATAGAACAACTGAGAAAGGATCGCTTGACTCAGAGGAAGAAGCCTAATTCAAATTTGTATATTTTCATATTGACTATATTGTAGCAAAGTATTTATTATATTTTATGTACAGATTATTAATTTTTGATATTTATATTATTTATAATTTGTTACTCTGGAAACTTCCCCATAATGCCTAACTTGTATCTTATAAATGTGTATTTTGTTCTTGCCTTAAATAAATTGCCGCGTCATTCTGAAGTTTATCTTTAATAATTTTCTACATGACAATATAATACTTTGAGTAAATAAGCATACATATATAGAATGTATGTAATGTATTCCATCCTTCATTTACAAATTAACATTTTTTAATCTACTTTTCATAATTACTTTTGTTGCATGTTGTAATATATTTGTATATATGGTGTGTGTATCTAAAGAAAGAAATGCATCTTCAATTTACATAAGAACGATGCCTCCTTATGTCTATGACCCTGGTAAAAAAAAACGTTACTAGTGGCTGTAAGGAATAGGCCCCACAACACATGAGAAGAATATTTATATACATGAATATTATCCTATATCCCGCAACTTTTTCTAATAATTTATATATTTATAATTGTATGCAATTCTGCTGTCCTCAAAGTTTATGTCCATAATTCATCTAAAATACCCATTCCAAGAGTCTAGCATCAGTATCACTATAAAAGGAAGTTCGAAAAATGCAATATAACAGCGGTATGGTAGATTAAACTGACGAAACCGCTGGGAGGGTTCACCACTGATGAGCCAGGCCCTCCCATTAATTTTCCCATTGCAGTAAGGGCAGTAGAAAATTGTTTAATTTTTAAAAGAATCATACACGTCTATAATAGTTTCGAATTTTCATAACAGATGGCGCGCTAATGCATCATGGTATTTTTTTACCAATATTTGTTTACAAAAATAAAATTTTAAATATTATGAAAATATTTTCTTCAGAGCAGTGGAGAAAGTATCGTACTATTTTGATTGTATCATTGACGATTTAGGCGTTTTATAAAACTATTTGTTTTGTAAATTCTGTTGGAAAAAAAGAAGAATAGTAAATCAATGATCTTGAAACACTTTTAGACTGACAACACTGTAATATAAAAACGAGAACAAAGGAGTGTTTTGTTTTACAAAATTAGTAATTGTAATGTAAATTGTTGAATGTTCTTTTCTCTCTCTCTCTCTTTGAAAATAATAAATTTAAAATACTTTCTTAAAAGGTAAAATTGCCTAATTCTTTAAAACCACTTCAGCTGTAAGTAAACTAGTTATTTGTTGTTTCATTGTCTGAACCATAAGAGATTCCCAACAAATTATTCTTTCCAATTTTATCCAGATATTTGATAATTTGGATTTCAAAGTTCGAAGATTTCTGAAGTTGTTTTAAAATCATTTTTATAAAAATTACTGAAATATACTTTATGTAAAAATTTGAAATTATTTCGTATAAAAAATGTGGATTTTCTATTTGATTTCAATAAATAATTCTAATACATATATTTAAAAATATAATTTTCATGATATTATTATATATTTTATATATATTATAAAATATATTAAATATTTTTCTCTATATAAATAAAAAATATGTAGATTTATCAAATATGAAATTTATCAAAAAATGTTTGAAAATTCGTTTGGAAAATATTTTCGATATTTGAATTTGAGGATCAAGTTACTCTCTCACTGAATTTGTCAAATAATTATTTCTGATACTCATCATTTATCAAAACGGAATTCGACATCAAATATATATATTAACACAGCATTAGCTGAATGAGTTCCATTATGTACTCACTTTTTAAAACATTTAAAAATCTTTCCAAGTTTGAAGCAACCCATTTTCGTCAGCTTTCAATAACTTATTGTTATTTGTGAGAATTATTAGACACATAAAGTCCTTAGAAACCCATATTTTGACTCTCAATCAATTTTATCATCTATTTAAATAAGGGACCCCGGGTAGTTATCCTTATTGAACACTTAAATATTACTTCGATTTCTGCAGATTTTTTCTTCTTATCCCTAGTACACGTGGTACAGGCTATGATATTCATGGTGGGCAGTAGTATGCAACTGCTTTTACTGTAAGTGCAGCACATGTCTACACATGTGAAAAGCAGTTCGACTTCGCACTTACAAATGTGTCAGAGCCCCATTTGGTTACTTGCACTCGCTATATTGTTGCAGATACTTCCACAAATCCAGAGGGTACAATTACTCCAATGGGATTCTGACATCTAGTTAGTACAAGTTCTAACTACTTTCTACAAGTGTGGACAGCCACGTGGTATTCTAGCGCTCAGAGCGATCATTACACCCCATGGTTATTATGTCCTATATTCTGCATCTTTGTGGAGTATAGGTTAAATAAAATACTATATATACTATATTATTATTGTTATTATGACTAATGAATTTATCAGTGTTAATTTAAAGCAAAATTTATTATTATGAACGTGTTATTGTTACAATTAGATCTAAATACGTGTAAAACATTTAAATATTCATAATAAATGAAGCAAAATAAGAGATGCAATATTCTAGTCTTAATCAATTTGTAATCAAAATTTCAGTCAGGTGGCAATTTTTAAGGTCTAAATTGAAAAAAAAGGTTTTTAGTACAAGAACTAGCTAATTTACATATTTACATAATTGCTGGAACTATGATAATATCTCCAGCAGAACCTATCGTAGCTAAACTTCATTGAGTTAGGTCGAATCCTGGAAAAACATTAGCGGGATCAACAGACGAGCAAATTAATGTTATTGACCATCATTTAAACATCTATAAGAAAGAAGCGACGCTCCGTATTTTGAAAATTAATTTTAGTATTCAATTTTAATATATTTGTGTTTAAATATAAAAATGATGATATATAAATTTGTCCATTAAGTTCATAAACCTAATTTTTATGAGTATTTTAACAATAAAAGTTTATTAAGAAAAAGACATCTTCTGATCGTGACTGTACAGCACATATTCGCCCATATCAAGCCCCAAAAGACTGTCGGAGCGTTTTTTTACATCGGAAGTATTCTGTTGGTTTCCAATTTTCTTGTCACTGGAGCTCCTCTATTTTTCAAACTTTCTATACTTGAGTTTCCTTTCCGTTTCCGCACCGAACCGTGTACTCTGCGAGCCTGCTGGAAACATCGAGCAGCAAAGTAGCCTCAAATACAACATAATTAATTCCAAGTGATGGCTGTTTTGCTTGCATCTTGTTGTACAAAGGAGCGAAGATGGCGGACAAAAATCCGTGGTTTATCTCAGTTACTACATGGGACGTCCTGGTCGCAGACATTGTTTTCGGACTTTCCTGGAGCGCCAAAGGCTCCAACTGCGATGTACCTCGACCATCCAGTCTTGTCCCACTCCCACGATGCGACCAGCACCATCACGCCCAATTGGATATCCACTGTAGTCCCAGACAGTCTGGACTCGACGCAGAAGTCCGTCACGCCGTCGTATTGCTGCTCACCATGATTGCCGATGATCTCGCGGAGATTGTCAGATGGGATTCCCGGGGGTAGGATTCTTTTTAACGGTACATCTGGGGGACATTCTCCTTCCGTCTACCTGACTTGAATCAGAGCACTCGTGCCACAGCAGTTGTCGGGGGCGATCCGTTCGCTATTATCCATTACACAACAGGTCTAAATCATTTCTTTCTCCATTAACCATTTCCAGTGATATCAATCACACCATATATCTTCCGTAGAGCGCTCTTCATCTTGACAAGCTCGTCCTCTTGAGCGTTCTGCTATCTAGCGACTTTCTCATTAAACACTACACATAGATGCTCTTTATCTTTCCATGAAAAATTTAAGTGCAGAGAGTAGAGCGTGAAAGAAGTCTGAATTCCCCATCACCACTTTATGGTTTCACTTGAATCAGAATTGTCTTCACGAACAGAGGACCCCAAATCTGACACCATTTGTTACGTCGCCGCCGTGTCAGGGAATGCGAAATGAGAAAGCGGGATAAAGATATCTGTTCAAATCTTCCTTATTTAACTTCGTTCATTCACAGAGGACAGAGTGAGTAACACGCAGAGAGCATCATCAAACAACTGTATTTAACAATTTGGAGGACGATTCCACTCCTGGCTGTCATAGTTGGGCTTCTTCCTTCCTGACGGTTCCGTCCGTCCCATCAGCTATTCTTGGGGTCAACATAAGTGGTTCAAATGACCCTGCTTACAATCAAGGAGATATCAAATCTTTCTTTCGTACATTGCCGCAATGCTATTTTTGAAGGCCTGGGAGTCTGAGAAAACAAAGAAGAAAGCATTCACTTTCTTTTTATTCTTTTTTTTTTCAATATTTCGCATCAATATATTTGTTACTTTTATTAATCTTTAAATGCATTTGATATATCTGCGCGCTCTACGCGTGTTTGAATATCTTCATAAACTGGCAAAGATAACCATTGTGAATTTTTTTTCTCCTTGAAAAGATTTACAAAGGGAAACTGAAACTTTGGAAATAAATATTTGAAAAGTTGTGGTTGGCGTTAAATGTTATTTATTCCTCATAATTACATAGTTAATTCTCTAATATTTTAAGTGAATAAATGTCGCCGTTTATATAAGGCTGTTTTGAAGTCCAAAAGAGGAATGGAACAAAAACAACTGTTCGGAGGAGATTAATAGAATCGCTTATGTCGTGGTCCATTTGAAAGAGGAAAGCGAAGACTAGAACGCGTTGATTCCACACTCTCCTTTTCAGTCATATGTTAACCTATGCACAGTGGATTCTGTATCAACTGGAGATGCGTCGGACCTGGAGGCTGTTGGGTTCTGCGCTGCCTGGAGTATAGGAGCTCCATCTACGCTTACTTCCTTGGTGATTCTGTATAAGACCTGTGGTCTTAATAAGGTTGTATGTGTGTGTGTGTGAAACAAAAACAGAATTATAATAGTGAGCTTAACCTAGATGTTGCCTACTTTTTCAAACTATTCAGTAAACATTTTGAATATTTTCAGCGCACTGATATAAATATTATTGTTTTGTTTTAATCATAAACTGACAGATTTATTTAGTCATCATGTAATTGGTGTGAAAATGATCGAGAATATTTTGCTAATCATTTTATTATAGAATTTTGATTACAATCCAATGAGGTAATGCGCTAGAATTTTGAAATATAAGTTCTATGCTTCTCATACAAGCATAGAGGTACGCTAACACCACATCCACGAATCTGAAGGAGGTGCCATGGATGGTGAGTAGCCCGGGCATTAGACGTTGCTGGTGGTGAAGGCTTCAGGCAAGAGGTGCGACCAATGGCGGAGTCCGTCATGAGGGAAAGTCCAGGATGATAGGTGCAGTGGTCAGTGGTTGCTATCAGACAGGCGATGGTGCAGATACTGCAGATGGTCAGTGTCCTAAACAAATAATTTATCATTCACCCCAGCTGTTTAGGACAATAGGAGAAAATGTTATAAATATAAAAGGATAAAAAATAATTAACGCCTTAATAAATTCCAAAACATTTATAATCAAATAGACTAGGGCAAGTTATAAAGACGATGGTAAAGCTGGAGGCAGCTATTTCTCATGAAAATGTACGGCAACCATAATTTATGAAAGAAAAAGAAGTTGGACACTCACCAGAACTGATGTTGGTTGACATTCCAAGAAGCTGTAGATACGAGTGACTTATGCCCCTTTCAACAAGCATCACAGTTCTTGGTTTGTCGACCAGCAGGCGTTGCAGTTCTTGGTGAACTAAACAATAGAAACCGCAGTTCGTTTTACTCCAGCCCAACAGAAGCGGCAGTTATTGGTGCCCCGTCCAACAAAAGCCGACTTCCTGGTGCCTTGATGAGTTGAGGTGGAAATTTGCAGTGCCTTGAATAACAAAAGTGGCAGTTCTTGGTGCCACTGCCAATAGAAAATCCAGTTTTATGTGTCCAGATTAAGAAAGAACAGGTCTTGTTCTACGAACAATAGAGAGGCAGGTTTTCACACTCCGATCAATAGAAAGCAAATTTTGGTGCTTAAATCAACAGGAATCTCAGTTATTCAGATTTGAAAATCAGGCAATCGACGTTTCATGGCCTTGTCCAGTAGATGTGCCGTAGGTTTTGATATCACCACCAGCAGACGTCTTAGATATTAATGTTTCAACTAAAAGAAACACAGATCTAGATGCTCCAGGCATTAAAAATTCTTCCATGGGAAGCTGTGCAAGGCTTCCCAAGATTTTGACATCTAAATAAACAACAAAAAAACCAATTATTTATAAATACTTTAAAATATCATATAATACCATGTGAATAGTTAGTTTATTATATAATAATATTGGTTTGTTTTTAAAATATACTTATATGAAGTACCTTTGGATCATTGATAAATATATGTATCATTGATAATATATATGTTATATATATATATATATATATATATATATATATATATATATATATACATATTAAATATTACATCAAAAGACACATTGTAAAAAATTACAATTAAGATCTGACATGGGTTATCTGAAAACATTTTCAATTATTTTATTAAATACTAGACTGAACGTATATATATAAATATTGCAAGTAGCTAGTGCAGTTAGATACTATACACTAGTGAGCTAGAGTAGAAGCCAATAAAGTAGGTACTTACTTCTCTAGGAAACGACGTCGTCAATTGTCTCCGTTGAAGGAGATGGAGGCATGGGGATATGTTGATGTAGGTGCCCATGTTTGCGGGGATATTGTTGGTGGATATATGGAGGTATGGGGGAGAGAGGGACTATTGGTTTATTTAAAAGTCTATTAAAGAACTCTTCTTTATTGGTTGATGGTTGATTGTGGAGGTTGATTGGTGGCAAAATTGGAAGTTTTATTCAAGAGATATCGTCAGTATATTTCTTTAGGAAATTTGGATGAAATCATTTCGTTTATGAGAAGGAACAGGACGATGGGGGAAAATATGATTATTGATTGTTTGGAGATATTTAAATATTAGAAATATGATGATATAAGATGAAATTGATTGTTTTTACTAAAAGTTTGGAATATCATTTTTTTGGAGCCAAGTTTATAAATTGACAATAATGTTATTATTCATTTTACCATTTTTGGGTTTGATATAAGATGAAATGTAATGAAAGCGATTTCTGCTATTTCCTGGATATTATCTATGGATTATCTTATATTGCTGCTGAATACGGTTGTTACTTCATCGCTATTATTGCCTGGATATTAACTGTAGATGATATTATACTGCTGCTCCATATGGTTGCTATTTTACTGCTGCTATGGAAGAGGACCTAGATCAGGGAGGGGAGGGAGCCTGTGGTCCCCCACTCCACATCTCTGTGAAGGAAGGGACAACGGGGCTCCACACCTACACTAAAAACTGTGGGGGTGGAGGAAACTGTCTCGAACTGTAACTGTGGCAGTCTGAATGTGGATGGGAGTGGGGTGAAGTCTAGGGGTAAATCTGGGGAGTAGGGGGGAAGGGGAAGTGAGGTGGAATGGCTGATGACTGATGACCTGTACATTTGGTCCGTGCAGAAGGCTGGTGTTATTGGGAGGTGTTTGGGCAGGTCATGGGCTCTAAAGACTATTTGTTTGCGTGGGTTGGGTGTTGGGGGTGGTGGGGTGTTGTCTGCGTGTGGGGGTTTTGGCTTTTTCCTGAAACATTAATAAGTTCTGTCAGATAGTTTCACAAAATATCCAGCTATGGGATGTCTATTCTAATGTAATATCTGCCAAATATTCGGTTGATAGAAGTAGAAAGAATATTCTTCAATCAACACCTTCAGTTGCGGACCATCCATAATTACTTTTTGAGATATTTTCAATTTCATAATTGTAATTTATTTATAATCCTAGAGGACGGGGAATATTTGTTAAGTTATGAAAACAGAATTTGATGAGGTTATTTTAAAGGCCTGGATTGCTTGAGGAATGATATGTTATTGAAATGATATTTTATGTTTGGTTTTATATCGATTATATTAACAAATTAATAAACATTTCATAATAATTGTTTACTATAATGCTATTCTTTCGAGTAATTAATCCTCATTTACAGAAAGAAGTACAGACACAATTGTTCAATCAATCACATCAGTTGTGGGATAATGCAACAATGTAGCAGCTGGGAATAACTGTTGTAGTTATTATAATCTAAAGTATAGAATATATATTAATTTTTCTTTAATTAAATATAAAAATTTAATTAATCTGAATTATAAAAAAGAGTAAAAATGTTTTGAATAGGAATAATACTTAATATGTGCTAGCTTGATATAGTTTTGAATGGCTGAAAAAACATAATTTACATGTGTTGAATAAAAAAGTTTTCTTTTAATCAACGGTGTTAAATGAATTCTGATTACTGGATCCCTGATAACACTTATAACAACAACAACAACAAAACCTTCTATCTATGATATTGATCCAAGATGAGACAGTAAACAATAGTAGAAAGTATCATTGAGTGTGAATAGGCATACAGTCTTATAATGGGAAGACAATAACAACCATTGCGTGTCTTCTAGTTATTTATCTTTTAATTTCTAGAGATTTTCTCAGCTTATCTAATGAATTGTAAAATTTAGTGAAATTATGTAAAATGGTATTTGATTTCAAATTCGTGTTCTATTGGTGATTTATTGTATCGTGTTTACTCTCCTGTAGAGAGAAGGGATTGTATATTAATGTTTTAACAGAATATTATTAACATATTATTAATTTTGATTATTTTTAATACTCCATAAAATTATATTAATGCAGCGTTCAAAATAAATTGATTTGAAATATCCTCACACACCTTTGTCTCTCTTCTACCTATATTATTCTACGTGAAAATAAAATATATAAATTGTTTCTATTAAGATATTTATTCCAACCAATATTTTAAGGTGTTATTTTGTAGTTTATTTAACACATAAATATACTACAAATTAAGATAATATCTTATTTTATTATCTTCACCAATATTACAAACATATTAATTAGAGAATTATTTACAACACACTAACCCTTAAGCGGTCGCAATGGGTAAAAATTACCCAGAAGGAACTTTTCGAAAATATTTCTATATTAAAAAATATATATATTTAAAATATATTCTCAGTACCTTTCTAAATCTCTATCTAAAGATTATTATAATAAACCTATAATTTTAATTTTATGACATATATTCATTTTATTAGCATGTTTGGGTCAATTTTACCCAGTGCGACCTTTTGAGTTCTCGTCATTGGGTAATTTTTACCCAGCGCGACCTTTTAACGCTTTTGGTTTTGGTTTGCGTAATTAAGTTTCGAGTTACTTTCTGGCTTCTTGTTGTTTGGTTTTGCTGCCCCAAGTGCAATAATACAATCTATTCTTCCAACAATAAGGTAGGATTTATATTTTATTTCCTCTTTTTACATTATTTTACATAAAATGCTTTCAAATGCTGATTTTCTCCGTGATGATAATAATATTCCAAATCCCGATGATGAGGAATCAGAAACTGATGATTATATAGAAGAGAGGAATTGGAGTACAGACACTGAACAGTATACATTATCAGAAGAAGAAAACAATGAGGATCCAAGCTTCAATTACTATATAGGAAAGGACCAAAAGACTAAATGGAAGAAAGCTCTTCCCCCAAAAAATGTTCGAACTCGCAGTGAAAATATTATCACCCATCTACCAGGGGTAAAAGGCGAAGCAAAAAATGCTAAATCGATATTAGATTGTTGGAATCTCTTTATAGATGACAATATACTTGAATGCATAGTTACAAATACTAACATTTACATTAGGAATATTCAGCAGAACTATAGCAGAGAAAGAGATGCTAATTTGACAAACCTACATGAAATTAAAGCTTTATTGGGAATTATTTACTTTCTTGGGGTCATGAAAGCGAATAAATTGAATACAGATGATGCATGGGCAAGAGATAGTACTGGATTTGAATTGTGTAGAATAGCTATGTCTGAAAACAGATTCCGATTTCTTCTCAGAGTAATTCGTTTTGATGACAAAGCTACAAGAGATGAAAGACTTCGTCAAGATAAATTAGCAGCTGTGAGATTGATTCTTGATACTTTTGTAAAAAATTTCCAAAAGCATTATTCTCCTTCGGAATATATAACGGTGGATGAAAAGCTTGACGCTTTCAGAGGGAAATGCAATTTCAGGCAGTATATTCCGAGTAAACACAATAAATATGGAATAAAATTATTTGCTCTCGTGGATTCAAAAATGTTTTATACTTGTAACTTGGAGATTTATTCAGGAAAAAACCCTGAAGGTCCTTACAATGTCAGAAACAGTCCAAGTGACGTTGTGGAACGATTGTGTGAGCCAATCAAGGGAACTGGCCGCAATGTAACAATGGATAACTGGTTCACCAGTTATTCTTTAGCTCTAAAACTTTTATAACAATTAAGACTATCAATTGTTGGTACCTTAAAAAGAAATAAAAAGGAAATCCCCTCAGAGTTTGTCATCAGCAGAGGTAGAAATGTACACACTAGTGTTTTTGGCTTTCAAAGTGAAATGACACTTCTTTCATACAAGCCTAAAGAGAATAAAGTTGTACTTATGCTTTCAACTCTGCACCACGATGCAAATATAGATGATTCAACGGGAGAATTGAAAAAGCCAGAGATGATAATGTTTTATAATATGACAAAGGGTGGTGTAGATATGATGGACGAAATGACAGCTACATATAACTGTGCTAGAAATTCAAGAAGATGGCCCATGGTTATTTTTTATTCACTTTTAAATATTGGGGCAATATATTCCCAGATAATTCATTTTGCAAATGGCAACGCATCAAAGGTTAAATCAAGACGTCATTTTTTGAAAACCTTATCCTTAGATCTTATTGAAGAGATGGTCAAAGTTCGCACAGTAAGCGGAAGAATGCCATGTGAAATAAAGGAAAAGGCATCCGATATTTTTAATTTGTTAGAGCCTGGTCCATCTAAAAGGCCAAAAATAGGAGAAAGACATCGATGCAAGAAATGCCAGAAAGAAAAAAAGGACAGAAAACTATTCAACATTGCCAGTACTGTTTTGCTTTTTTGTGTAAGGAACACTCTGTAATAATTTGTCAAGAATGTCATAAAGGACGAAACAAGTCCTAATTTCTATGAAAGGAAGTGATAACTTTCATACAAATTTATATTTTATAACCTATCTTCAATATATATTTTTATTTTCATAAAATAGTCAAATATATCATAAATATTTGGTATTTTGATTTGTTATTAATAAAATAAATAAAAAATGATTTTTATATCTCAGGATTTTATGTAAAGTTATTTAATAGACAAATCATTATTCTAACATAGAAAACAATAAAAATATTGAAAAGAATATTTGATTTATTTAGGTTTTTAAAAGTGGGTAAATTTTACCCACCGCGACCTTTCAAGGTATAAAAGAGGGCGCGACCGCTGCCGGGAAGGTAAACATTAGGGCTAAACACTTTCCTTTGTTCTGTACTGCCAGGGTTGCTGAAACACATTTATTTTAACACCCCCCCTCAATTGACATTTTCACAAATGTCAATTGCAGAATTTTCACCCCATGTTGGAAAGTTTCATGAATTTGTTCAACATGTCTTTACATAAGGGTTTAGTTAACATGTCTGCTATGTTTCTGCATCCCTCAATTTAATTTATTTTGATTATCTCTTTGGCCAATAAATCCTTTATGTAGTGAGTTCTTATATCAATGTGTTTACTTCTTTTGGAGTTTTCAAAGGTTTTGGCCATGCAGATAGCACTCTTGTTGTCCACTAGCAAAGTTGTGTCCTCAAATGATGAAAAGTCCTTATTTATTTCCTTCAGATGAACTAGGTCTTGTATAGAAGCAGCAGCTGCTACATATTCTGCTTCTGCAGTCGAAAGAGAAACACATCCCTGTTTCTTAGAAAACCAAGACACTGCATTTGATCCATGTAGTACTATGTTTTCACTTGTACTTTTTCTGTCAATTTTATCTCTGGTCCAGTCAGAGTCTGAATATGAAATCAAATTGTTGGATGATTCTGTATATATCAGTCCAATATCTTTGGTTGCCATCAAATATATCACTATTCGTTTCGCAGCTTTCCAAGTTGCTTGAGTGGGTTTATCCAGAGTTCTACTCAAGTACGACACTGGGAACATTATGTCTGGTCTTGTGATAGTTGCTACATATAAGAGACTTCCGATCAATTGACGATAAGGAACTTTTATATCTTCTTGATTTTGTTCAGTTTGAAAGTTTAGTTCCATAGGTGTATCCACTCTTTTGCATTCTGTCATATTGAACTTTTCTAAAATTTTGTTAATGAACTTTGTTTGTTTGATCATTAACTTGTCACTTTCTCTTGATATTTCCATTCCCAAGAAATTTGTCACTTTTCCAAGATCTTTTGCATTAAATTCTTGTTTGAATATTTCTATTACTTTATCAATATTGTCTCTTTGTCCAGTAATCAGTAGATCATCTACATACAACACTATCCATGTATTATCATTTATATATAAACATGAGTCATTTAGAGATCTTGTGAAGTTGTATTTACTAGCTATTTCATTGAATTTATTGTTCCAAGTTTTTGGTGATTCTCTTAATCCATATAGAGCTTTATTTAGTTTGAATATTTTTCCATTTTCTTGTTTCACTCCTTGTGGTGCTTTGATGTAAATGTCCGATTCAATATTTCCATTTAAAAATGCTGTTGGAATGTCCATTTGATTAACTTCCCAGTTTTTGTTTGTTGCATGAGAGAGTAACATTCTTATTGTTGATATTCTAGCTAATGGAGCGTACATAATATCAGATGATTCTTCCATTTGGAATCCTTTTGCTACTAAGCGAGCCTTTTTGGTTCCATCCTCTTTGGTTCTGAAAATCCATTTTGTATCAATTGGTTTGATATTTGATTTTTCTCCTAATTTTATTGAAGACCATGTTTCTCAATTCCTCATGAAATCGAAATTCTTTATCCATAGCTTCTTTCCATTCCTTTTGCCTAATTACTTGATTGTAAGAAACTGGATCTTCACCATTTGTAAACAAGCAATATACTGAATATAGTTCATAATCTTCTTGATACCTTGGTGGTTTGATTATTAGACCCGATCTTGTAGTTACACTTTCTTCTTTGTCTGATTGTTCTGATGTTTGTAGGTTTTCTTCCTCATCTTGAGATTCAGTTATTATTCTTTTAGGTTCTGTTTGGTCTGAGATGATTTCCTTATCAAATTTAGTTAATGTTTCATCAAATGTTACATCTGTTGAAATCATTACTTTATCAGTTTCCGGATCCCAGATGCGATATCCGCTTCCACTGTATTCAACCATGATTGTTGATTTTGCTCTAGCATCTAGTTTTCTTGGTTTGGGTAGAATTAGTCTCCAAGCTCTTGAGCCAAAAACCTTAAGTTTGGATAGGTCATTTCGTTTATACCATATGCTAGCCGGAGGTATTCCTTTGTTCGCACTTGTTGGACTTCTGTTTAATTCGTATGCTGAGCAGTAAATGGCTTCTCCCCAGAGATATTTTGGTAGATTTGTTTCTGCCAACTTTGTTCTCACTTTATCAATAAATGTTCGGTTCATTCTTTCAGAAGTGCCATTTTGTTGTGGTGTGTAAGGTGAGGTATATATCGTAATATGCTATGCTGGGAAACCTTACTCTTGGGGTTGGTGATTGTTGAGGTGGTGGCGCAGTCGTGGTGTCTGAATGGTAAAGGTTTACACACAAGGGAAATAAGCCAGGACACTTGATGGGTTGAAAATTAAAGGCAACTGGTTGGAGGAAAGAAAGGCTTGAGAGAAGGCGGAGCGGGTTTGATTAGTGGCCTATTGATTCACATGGCGGTGATTGACTTAGCTATGGGATGAGCGGAGTTGACTAGCGATTATTCTATTGCATGATTAAGCATCGGACTTATCTGAGATTTGGGGAGATGGGATTGGCTCCAAGCTGGTCTCAAGGCGGTCCAGGTGCTAACTCGGTGGTAGCGAGTCGAAGACTAGGTCCGAACTCGGTGGGAGCGAAAGAGCTACTTTTCTAGGTGCTGTCTCGGTGGGAGCGAGTGAACAACTGACAATCCTTGCTTCTCGATTTAACACCAAGACCTATCTCCTTTCCCATTGGAGGAAAGCTGGGACGTGGCCTTTTTCTATTGGTTGACCTTTGGGAAGGTGTTCCCTCATTGGTCCTTGCTCATTTCTTTGTCTTTTGGACTTGTTCTGACACGACCAGGAAATACTGTGTCGTTGAACTCAACTTTTATTATTTCCGCGATCATAAAATCGGCTGTAATTTTGCTAATGGTTGTGCTGACTCTTAAGCCTTCTTTCTAGGCCTTGTTTCTCTAAGTCGTTTTATCCTCCAGTTACCTTATTCTTTATTAAGTCTTTGAAAACATACATTGCATACATATTGGGTCGGGGTTGCATACAACTATTTACAAATTATGACATATATTCAATTTGAATTCCTTTTGTTCTGCAAAACTGCTTGAAGTTTCCAGATGAAAATTCCTTACCATTATCTACTCTAATTTTTCTTGTTTTCTTGTTATGTTGAGTTTTTATCAACTTGATAAAATCAATTAGGTTCTGTTCGGCTTCACTTTTTGATTTGAGAAGTCTCACTACTACAAAGTGTGAGTAGTCATCTATTAGTACCTGAAAATATATTTCTCCATCATATGTTGGTGGATCAATTGGTCCTGATAAGTCTGAATGTATCAGCTCTCCAATTTCCTTAGTTGTTTTCCAGGTTTTCTCAAATGATCTTCTTGTGCTTTTTCCTTTGATACAGGTTTCACATTTCTCTTGTGAACTTGGTAGCCCTAATTTCTTTAAACTGTATCTATTCAGATGTCCCAATCTTCTGTGCCACAATGTGTCATCAGTTTTGACTGCATGCGCTGTAACACTTTCAGGGTTACTGTCTATTTCTATTTTAAGTGAGTACAAGTTTCTATAATTATTACACTTAAAATTATGGTTTCTTGTAATTATAATTACTTCATCTTGTTTAAATATCACTTGGTGGCCCTGTTGTGTAATTTTTCCTACTGACAACAAGTTCTGTTTAATACCATCAACTATTAGTCCATGGATTGCTATTGGGATATTATTGATTTTTACATTTAAAGTTCCACTTTTATTAGCTGACATCTTTTCACCATTTGCCATATGAATTTCAACCTTATGTTCTAAAATCTTCACATCTGTCATATATTTTTCTAAATCAGTTTTGATCAGGTTCTGTGTTGCTCCTGAGTCTAAAATAAAATGATCATTTTCATAGCAATCTATAGCATTCATTGCTACAAATGATAGTTTGCCATCCATCTGATAGGCTTGTTGTCTAAGTTGACTCTCTCTTTGTCTTTCATTTCTCTCTTTTTGTGTTTGATTCTTTTCTCTTTTGAAAAAATTCTTTTTATTTCTAGATTCTGTAGCCTTGTGACCTTTCTTGCCACAATTATAACATGTAAATGTGAATGATCCAAATGTCATTTCTTCATTCCTAGGTTCCCCTTGTTTATTTTTCCTTTTGAGTTCTTCATCCAGCAATCTTGCCTTAACAAATTCCATTTTGATTTCAGTATTTATTGTTTCTATTGCTGTGATTACATTTTCATACTCTTCATTCAATGACAATAACAGATGACATATTTTGTCAGATTCATCCATTTTGGAACCTATATTATCCAATTCACGAATTATAGAATCAAATTTAAGAAAATATTCCTCTAAATTTTCATTATGTTTGCATTTTAAAGTCAACAACTTTCTTTTTAGTGTTAGTTTTGTAAATACGCTTTTTCTTTCAAATATATTTTCGAGCGCTTTCATCATTTCTTTAGCTGTTTTTGCATCTTTAATTATGTCTAGATGTTTATCAGTTAAACATTGAACAAGCGTAGATTTTGCCTTTGCATCTTTAATTGTAAATAACTCGCGTTCTTTTTCATCGACAAAATCATTAATTTCCTTTTCTAATGTTAGATGTATTTGTTTTTCTTCTAACAATAGTTTAACTCTAAATTTCCAGCTGTTGAAATTTGTGCCAGTCAAAATTGGCAAATTAGAATTAATTACGCTCATTTTAAAATATATTTCAAGTTGTGCTTACTAAACACGTTCTTGATATTTCTTTGTTATTATTTAAACTTCAGTCTCATAATCTGTTATTTTGTAGTTTATTTAACACATAAATATACTACAAATTGAGATAATATCTTATTTTATTATCTTTACCAAGATTACAAACATATTAATTAGAGAATTATTTACAACACACTTAAAAGGTAAACATTAGGGCTAAACACTTTCCTTTGTTCTGTACTGCCAGGGTTGCTGAAACACATTTACTTTAACATAAGGGATAAATCGACTACATATATAATTCCATCTCTTTCTCAAAAAATCTTGTTTACGATTCAAACAGAATCATGTGCTATGGGTGAGCCCCACTTGCTATGCAATACTGATGTTTAAAGACCATATGAATTGGAAAAGTTATAATGATAAACCTTTTAAGATCAATTTTTTAAAATAGTAAAAATAAGTAATGAATATATATACAACTAAATGTGTACTAGAGATTATACTATTATGAGATAATAGATAGTTTCTAGCCACTTTATGTTAATCACAGATGTCTGCTATATTCACTATGATCAGAAAGATAGAGTTTTTGTCCATTATAACCTCTGCTATCTTTGTCAAGTCACTACTGTCAGATAGCTATTCTGTGTGTTGTATAGGAGAGAGAGACTCAATAGTTTAACCTCTTTGCAAAAATAATTGATTTTTCTTTATCTATGTTTTCTCTGAAAATATTGGTAGAAAACTTTTATGTGTTTCGAAATTTTTCATTTTTTGGTTTGGTTTTGGTATTATTTTGAGCAAGCACTTCTATATATTTGAATACTACCATAATCACAAACATTTATTGACACTTTTATAAGAAATTCGGTGTAATGTGTGATACAAGTTTTATCTTCTTTTATCATGTTATTGATGATGTGATATATGCTCCTGGTGTTTTTTCTATATTTAGTTTTGATATATTATATTTTATTGTTTATATATATATATATCAATATATATATATGAAATGTAAATAATAAAGTTTATCAAATAAAATTATAAATCTTAAATATAATTTAAATTAAGTTGATATTATAGAGTGATTTAAGATGGATTTATATATTGATATAACTATATTTAAAACTTTTAATAATAGTAATATTTATATATAAAAAGGAAATTCTATTAGATTAGCAAGCTAAATCTAAATTAATTATATAAGATAAAAGTTGATAATTATTTTTGTGTTTAAGTTAGATGAGATTAAAAAGTTCTTTATATGTATTATATTTATATCTTATTTAGGAGAGAAAAATGTAATAAAAGTAATTATATGTTAGAATAATATGTTTTTATTTTAGATAGAAAAAAAAAAATTTTTGAAAAATAAAAAGAAAATTTAACAAGAAAAGAAGATTTAACAACGTAACGTCTTTTAGCATCGGCTTTAACCCGTCATTTAGACATACTCTTAAAATAAATAGGAATAAAGAAGAGATTTATAATGATTATATATTTATTTTTTAGTAAAAGAGAGGAAAGAGATAAAGAAAGAACCATACACTTTTATTTCAAACAGGTAGAGAATTGAAAGGTTGTTAGTATTTTTTTAGTTAATTAATAGTTTTTGTAATTTTTTTATATAATTTTTTTTTTCCTATATAATTTTAGATTTTTTTTTTTCCTAAGAGTAAGAATAATATGAAATAATGTTTTTGCCTAGTTAAGGATAGATAAACATATTTTAAATCTGTGCCTATTAGAAATTATTTTTTGGAACCCTAATGGTAAACCAGGACATTACACAAAAGGAGATTTGGAAAATCTATTGGAGAGAGAAATCTGTGGTACCAGGGCTCTTCAGATGAAAATACCACAACCCATTTCACCCTTACTTCATTATGGATTGTTTTCTCTTCGACCATTAAACTGTATAATTAAATTAATATTAGATATCATAGAAGGAGGTTGTTTACTTACTTATTCAAAGTGGCGTCTGCCGCTCCCTCGAGACAGCGCACATGTGTGGATGTAACATCTGTCCGTCAGGGACCCGCGACACTGTTCTAAAAGTAACTTTCCCTTTTCTAGGAAATCTTATTTTTAAAATTGTTAGAAGTTAGAAAAGCTGTAAGAAAAGAATCATTAGAAATTTTAAAGATTGTGAAAATATGTATTAAAATTTTGTTTTCATTGATATAAGTTACATTTTTATTAAAATTATAAATTAATTGAATAATAAAACATTTATTATGCTTCAAATTCATTTATATTTGTTTTCCAGTTCCCTCCCACAGTAACTGGAGATCAAATTGAATGAATTTAATGCTTTATAATCGTTATCATATAATTAATATATTTAAAGTCATAGGAAATATATTCAGTAATTCTATCATTTGTTTTAGTATAAGAGTAGAATATAAGTTGTTGGTTAGATTAATTGGAGAAGTTTGAAGTTTCAAATTTATAATTATATTTATTATTGCTTAGGTATT
Organism: Cordylochernes scorpioides; assembly: GCA_030710605.1. Taxonomy (NCBI): domain Eukaryota; kingdom Metazoa; phylum Arthropoda; class Arachnida; order Pseudoscorpiones; family Chernetidae; genus Cordylochernes; species Cordylochernes scorpioides. The sequence continues at coordinate 194,356,301 of CP092864.1, forward strand.
TGTGTATTGACAGCCTATTGTAAAACTTTACTGTTTTGTATTTAAAACCATTGTTTAAATACTCTTTATTAAGATTTTTAATGTCTTTAATAAAGTTTGTTTTAATGTTGTTGATTCTATAAAATCTTAAAAATTGACCAAAATATATGCCTTTGCAGCAATTTGATGATATGTTGGAATTGACATTACAGAATTTAATAATTTTAAAATTATAACAATTTCTTTTGTCATATGTTCCAATTGACTTGTTTGCAAGGTTTATATTTAAGTCTAAAAAGTTAACCTCCTTGTTATTAGTTATCTTTTCATTATTTTTAAGTTTCAAATATTTAGGGTATATTTTGTAAATGACATTATTGAATTTTGGGTTATTCAAGATAATGATGTCATCTACATAGCGGAACATATGCCAATTTACATCATTCTGTAGGAAGAACTCTCTTTCATACCAAAAAAGTAATAAGTTTGCTAGTAGAGGACTGGATGAAGTTCCCATTGGAACACCTTTAGATTGAATGTATATTTTGTTTTTAAAATTAATATAATTAAAGTTTAAGAAGGTTTCAAGTAATGTTTTTGCTGTTTTGTTATCTAATTTAAATGTTTTGTATTTGTTGTGAATAATTTGAATATGGAATGTTTTATCATTAATGAATTCATTTATTAAGCTGTGTATTTTATTATTAAGGTCTTCTAAACGTATGTTAGAGTAAAGATCTTCAAAATCAAATGTATGAACTGTATTGATCTTTTGTAGGTTATTTGTTAGGAAGTTAATGATTTTTTTATTAGAATCTATGAATTTATAATTATGTTTGTTAGTTATTTTATTTATTATGAATTGAAGTGTTGAAGCTAGTCTTAAATCTATGTTTTTTATGACTGAGTTTATTCCTGATGTGATTGTTCTAAATGAGATTGGTGTTTTATGTAATTTAGGAATAATATAAAATTTCGGTATGTTTGTGTTTTTGTTGAAATTAATGATTTTTAGTGTGTTTTCTACATTTTTAATATCTTTTTTGATTTTAGTTTCAGTTGTTTTTATGAAAGTGTATTTACTGTTGTTATTAATTTCATTTTTTAGAAGGTCATGATATAAGTTTTTACATATAATAGATAAATTATTTGAACATTTATCTATTGGACATATGATAAAATCTTTTTGTAAGTTTTCAAAATTGTCTTTTAAGGAATTAATTTCCGATTCATTAGGGATTGTGTATTTTAGTGTGTTGTTATAATAGTTTTTTATTTCTTTACTTAATTTATATTTCCATTCTAGGAAAGTAAATTCAGGAATTCTGTGTTTTATACTAGTTTTATTAATGAATATATCGATGTCTTTTAATATAGATTTAATTGTATTATTGAAATTGTGTTTGATCTGAGGTATATATTTATATCCTCTATTTAAAATGTTTTGGAGTTTTGGTTCCAAAAAAGAATAATCGCTAGTTAAAATATGTCCTGTGAATTTATATTTATCTAGAACATTGTGGCAATTACATTTAGATTTTTTAAAATTTGTTAGATTATTAATAAACGGGTTATAATTGCATAATATACTGCCAATATTCTTGTTATATTTCCAGGTAGTTTTAAAATTTAAACCTTTTATAGGAAATAAACTGTTAATAGATTGGTCATTAAATATATCATTAAATTTGAAATGATCAAATAATTTGTTATTGAATTTAATAATAATGTTAATTTGGTTATTATTTTGTTTAATTTTTCTGTATTTGAAGATGTCGTTTGTGATATCTGTTAATCTATTAGAAAGATTGTGAATTTTAATGTGTTCTACAAGTTTTATAAGTTTGCTATTATTTAATTTGAATAATGTTTTAATAAAATTTTCAATGAAATTTTTTGTGTACATTTTGTTTGTGTCTAATAAGTTATTAAAGTTTATGAAGCCTAATTTGTTGGTAGTTTTACCTCTGGTTTTGACTGAGTTATTATTAGAGTTATGTTTTTTGTATTTATTACTAATTTCATAGATTGATATTTCAGATGGTTGTGGTGTGTATGTGTGGTTAAGTTCGTCGTTAAGTTAACATTTCTTCCTATATATATGTAACATTAATTCACGTTTAAATATGTTTTTTTCATATTCATCTATTGTATATTTTCAATATGTTATTATATGAGGAATTTGTTTTTGTTTTCAATATTTCAGAAAAGAACTAGTACATTTTATACACCATCAATTTTTATTTGGTATAATCTTTTGATAATTTTGTTTGGGAATATTTTTTTCCATTAGAAGTTTTCATTATTTAAAAATATTGAATGATATTGGAATATTTTCTGAAGATTCAAATTTAGCAATTAATATAATTGCTTGATATAATATTTTCTAGTGATTATTTTGAATGAAAAAACCCTGAAATATAAAGCTATAAAGGAATATATGGCAATTTGTAGCCTGTTGAAGTTGTTTCAAAATTAGAGATATCTTACTTTTTAAATCTCTTGAAAATCTTGCAGATTTTAAAGCATCCCATTTTCGTTAGCTTTCGTTTGCTTGATTAGTATTTGCTACTTATCACAAAAACTCCTTAGAAACCTTTTTAACTATTATAAATTATTAATTCTCTCACATATATATATTTATAAAAATAAAAAAAGGCATATCCTGACCAGGAGCACATCTGCTTTTCAGAAGGCAGAGCGCCATCTGGTGGAACAGAAATCAACTATTCATTGATTTAACCTGTTCCCTTATATTTGACCAACCCAATTTTTTGACAAATCAAGAAAAGCCATCCACGAACGAGTTTCGCGCTGTTGACGCTCGTCAGCGTGGAGTAGGCTGTACCACTGAGACCAAAACGATTTCCGGTCCCAGTGGCTTCCTGAAAAACCAAGATTTTTTTTCTATTTTTTTTTCATGTGTTAAGCGTATTTACGCAAGTTTGGTCTTAAATACTCATTTCTTGGTTTTTCAGGAGGCCACTGGGACCAAAAATCTTTTTGGTCTCAGTGGTACAGCCTACTCCACGCTTACAAGCGCCAACAGCGCGAAACGCGTTCGTGGATGGCTTTTCTTTATTAATCAAGAAATTGGGTTGGCCAAATATCAGGGAACAGGTTAAATCAATGAATAGTTGATATCTGTTCCACCAGATGGCGCTCTACCTTATGAAAAAAAAAACGTATGCTCCTGGTCAGGATATTTCCTTTTTTTTTATCCCTATATATATAAAAGTCAGTGTATGTATGTATGTATGTATCTATGTATGTATGACAATTTTTTGACAATTGAAATAAATTTATTGACTGCTAGTCAATTTTTACACTCCGAAGAGTAAATTACATCAAAAAGAACACTTTTTCAACAGGGGGTACCCTCGGAGAGGGTCACGGGAAGGCGGCTCTGATCTCTGACAATCTCCGGCGAAGAGAGGGATCCATGTCCTGAGTGTGCTCAATTACCGCCTCCAAGAATTGGGGGAGCAAGATTTGCTGCTTTGGCATGCGAGGAGGCTCTCCCTCTTCTCAGGGCATTGGACCGCCTCCACGATATCGTTCACGGAGATCGACGTGTCGTACACAAAATCCGAGAAGGGTCCTCGCATTGCTTCTTTAACTCTAATCTTCAACACCTTCCAACGGTCCGGCACCGGATCAACCTTCGCATGGGCAGACGGCGGAGGCGGAGGTGCCGCCATGGCCGACGCCGACTCCCTCCTCTGGGGAGCGGGCGGCGTGGGCTCAGCAGGCCGAGGCGCAGGCAGTGGGGGTGTTGAAGGCACTGCGGTAGGGGCGGTCCTCAGCTCCGACAAGACCTGTCGCAGGACTTTATAAATGTTACTATCTCCTCCGGGCCTCTGGCCCAAGAGTTGACGGATTAGGCCGACGAGAGCGCCGCCCTGCGAAGGTGACAGGAGGGGTCCCCGCTTCCGAGCCTTGGTCTTCGAGGAGAGGATGTCCAAGACCTCCTCCCGCCCGAGGCCAAGGGCGTCCGTCTGGGCAAAGGAGACGCCTGGGTTCCTCTCTATGAAAGTCACGAGGCTTTCTCTCGTTGATGTTTTTGACGAGGATGTGGAGGATGTTGATGTTTCCTCGACGATGGACATCTCGATGTCCGGTGTAGGGGCTGCAGGCTCGCGACTCCCAGGTGCTCGCAGGGACGGAGCAGGGGTCACAGGTGGAGGGACAGGAGGCGCCATCTCCATAGGTACGGCCGAGGCCACTGGTGTAGATGGCCGAGGTGCTGCAGATGGGGTCACAGCTCGGGCCGCGTGAGAAGCGCCGGGGATCTCCATGGCTGTACTGGAGGGCGCCGGTGCAGGAGGCTGGGCCGCTGACCGCTGAGGTGGGGCAGAGGTGGTCGTTGATGGGACACCAGCAGGAGAGGTTGGTGGGGCCAATCTGGAGTTTTTGGCTCGCCCTGCAAGCAGGGGGCAGTTGGCCCTGCGGTGCCCCTGCCCGTGGCATCTGGAACACCTGATGCCATAGGACAGGTATGCGGGCCAAACCTCGCCTTTGAATTTTATCTCGAGGCGGGTGGAGAGCCTCTCGGTGGTTACTCCTTCGTGGAGGACAATGAAAGCGTCTCGGCGGCCGTCGTTGTAGATGTAAGGGCCGGCTTTCATTAGTTTGGGCGCGATTGAAGTTACGCGCCCGTAGGGTGTTAGGGCGCTGATGATGGTAGAGTCCTCCACGAAGAAGGGGAGGTTGCCCACGGTGATTTTCATCGCTCTCTTGCTGAACGGGAAGGCCCTGAATAGAGTGCCTTCAACCTCGAGGCCCTCGCTGATGAGGCGCTCGGCCAGGCCTCTGTTGTTCAGTCCCATCAGGTAGTGCCCGTTGATCTTGGATGGTTCCACCGATCATCCTGTCGACGGCCCTTATGTAGTGGTAGGGCTCAAATTCGGGGCTGTACTCCACGTAGACGCAGTTGTCTTCGGCGGAGGACGCCTGCCGCGCCCTGGCCTCCGCGATATGCGCTCGAGTGGTCTTGATCTCTTCCGCCCGCGGCACCCATCCCGTGGACGATCGTGGCCGGGAGTTGGCTCCTGCGCCCCTGGGGTTAGAGTGATGTTTCGCCGCTGTGGGTGAATCCGCCGAATTTCGGCGCCTTTTCCGACTCTTGATGACGGTGAAGTCTTCGTCCGCTCCAGGGCTTGGGTCTTCGGTGTAGTCCGCCCAGTTTCCCAGGACACGGGCAGCGCCATTAGATGACGTAGCAGCTGCCGAGCCGGTCGTGACGTCACCGCGCGCGGCGGCCAGATTTGCATCTCTAACGCCTGTCGGCGGATTTGCATATCTTTGATCTTCGCAAGAAGAATTTGAAAATTGCTTCTGAAGATCTTGTTTCGCTGTTAATTCAGCACATGGTTGCGCTTGCATGCCGTGCCTTACAGGCCTGTTTTCGGCTTTTGAAGGGCTTTGAGCCCGTACCAAACTCGCCGCCATTCGCGACGCTATTCCGCTCGCCAGAGGCGAAAAATACGGAGCTCGCGCGACGCGTGGCCGCACGGCCGAGTATGTATGTATGTATGTGGGTATCTATGTCGGCTATACACGTCCACAATACGTAACTAATCTGACTGAAATTTTAACAGTATATAGAGTAGAATCTGGAAAAACCTATAGTGAAAATTTCAGGTCTCTATCCCGAATATTGCGTTGCAAATTTGCCTTTTCGCTCGCAAGCAGCGCCTCTAGCGGTGAAGATGGGAGGTAATATCAGCTGACCAAATGTACATGTAAAACGTGTTTTGACAGGACAGAGAGAAAAATCTGGAAAATATATTTATCGGATTTTTAGCCAATAAAAAATAAAATTGACAGGTTCTGGGCAAAAATAGTTGTTTTTTTTAGTCAGAAAATGATAATGACAATATTGCTGTTTCATGTTTGATTATCAGAAACAATATTATATCGGGAAAAATTCCAAAAAGCTGAGACCACGGGTGAAGCCAGTTCATTTTTAGTGTGCAGGAACAAAATTCTAACAGAAAAACATTCATTCGAGCAGAAGACACAAAAAGCCAGATAATCTCTTTATAAAAATATCGCTTCTCAGACACAAAGTTTGGAGCGGGACGTTTCACAAGAGTGACATCCACGGCGCCAATTTATAATTGTAACGAATAGTATTTGAATAAAAACATTTAATCGGGTAAACCCCAGGCGTTGCCCGGGTCATTTGGCTAGTTTTTAATATCAACACTTGACCTTTTTATTTTTTTATTTCATAAAAATAAAATAAAAAAATATATATATATTCATAGAATAACAGAGTATAAAGTTTCTCTCTTATATATGCCTAAAAATATCTGAAAAACATAAAACTATTCACATGTATACTAATCATATTATTGTAACGTTTAAAATTAGGGAAGACATACTTCAGAATCACATGGCAATTTATTTAATATAAAACCAAATTAAAACTAATAAAATGACAGAGAGGCAATGAGAAAATTTTACAGCGTATCAAAATACAAATATCAAAATTTAAAATCTTTTCATAGAATAATAAATAATCTGCACCAATATTTATTGGTTTGGTTAACTTGAAAGAGTATACATTTTTGAATTAAAGCTTTCTGGAAAGTTCACAACTTATCATGGGAACTAATGACATTTGTTTAAGAAGGTAGTAAATGGATACCCTTTTCCTCCTGGACCGTAAATGTCAATGAAGTTCACTCGAAGCAGAACAGCTTGAAAGACTTGGCTGGTAAGAGCATTTGTTTCCTCCCTCAGACATCGGTGGTACTTCTCTAGCTGCGTCGGACTTCTTATTTGGCTAATGAAGTAGGCAGTGATGTGACCTGTTGCAACCTCAAATGCCAGAGGTTTTCTTTCTCCAGCATGCTGCCATTCGACATCTAGGATGTGAGTAGGCGATGTAAAGTTCCCACTGTCTTTTAGCCTTCAGTTGGCTCCCTTTTACTCTAATGTCTTTTTCGTAAAACCCATGCTCATGGTTTATGTCCCTTATCCTTGTTGTGGAAACGACCATGACCATGTTAGATGCGTCGGCCTTGATGTCTATCCAGGCGCTGAAGTCTTCAAACCTGACTGTCCCTAATCTGAACCCTTCTTCGCCCCATTGTATGGGGTTATCTTCCTAATAGATTATCCACCTAATCTTTCAATATCTGCGAGTCGTTAAAATGGTTGGCAGCCCCTAGACTCCTCATGGCGGTGCCTAAATTTGTGACAGAATCACTAAATTTTTAAACGGAGTGGAGGTTTTTTTAGTTAACGGCGTTTTCTTGTCATCCTCGACAAGTGTCTGGATGATGTACTCTGGATGCCCATAATGCTGTTCCAAACATGCATCACTGCATATAGAATGAATAATGCAAACATGAGGAAAGCTGCATTATCAGATGATTTTTATATGATGGCTGAATTTAAAAAAAGACATATCAACCAGTTAAGGGAAACCAAATGCCAGAAAAAACCGTTACATTTACTCCAGATATAAACAAGAAAACTACTGAACTTCAAGCCAATCTGGATTCAAATGGAAGGACTCTATTGTAAAGATCATTCCAAAATCTGATAAAATAAACTATGAAATAAGCAAAAGCTACAGATCAATATCATTGACGTCAAATATTTCTAAAATAATTGAAAACATAATTAAAAACAAAATCAATAAATATTATGAAGAGAACAATCTAATGAGTGCAAGGCAACACGGATTTACTAAACATAAATCAACGAACAGTGCAATGGAAGATATAATGGAAACCATATTGAAACACAGGCAAGGTAAACTGAATTCTTTGATTACAGTGGATATAGCAGGCGTATTCGACAACGCATAGTGGCCAGTAATTATTAGAAGACTTGATTTAGATAACATTCCCTCCAAATTAATAAGAATTATACAATCTTTTTTTTTTTTTTTTTTTATTCAAGCAGTGAAAGAAGGGCAAATTTCTCAAATGAAAATACAAATGTTACAAAAAATCTGACAAAAGGATGCCCTCAAGGCGGTCCATTATCCCCAAAATTATGGAATATTTTTTAATCGACTTGCTGAAGAGTTTCAAACATCCGAACGCAGAAATAATTTGCTATGCAGACGGCCTTCCTATCATTTTCTGGAGCCAGTCTGTCGATGATCTCAAAATATTAGGTGAATATATTCTATGCTATGTGATTCAATGGTGTAAAAGGAATAAATTATCAATAAGCCCAGAGAAAACGAATTTACTTTACTTGCATAATAAACCTAAGGTTCCAATTGAAATAGCGAATATTATTTCAAACCCAGTAGGTCAAGTTAAGATATTTGGCATAAAATTCTCAAATCATAGAATAAAAAAGATCAATTTTATCTCACACTAGCCGAATGACCCGGGCAACGCCCGGGTTTTACCCTATTAAATGTACCCTGTTTCACCCGTGGTCTCTGTTTTTTGGAATCTTTCCCGATATAATTTTGTATCTGATAATCAAACATGATACAGCAAAATTTTTAAAAAGCAAAATTTTTAAAATAGCCTATCGTCTTCCCAGTATTCTTTTACCTATGTATGGAAATTTTGGTTTGAATTAGTGAACTACTGAGAATTTGTAGACGAATGACCCGGGCAACGCCCGGGTTTACACGATTAAATGTATATTACATATGGAAGATGGACGTAATTCCCGGAGGGCACCCGCGAGGCCACTCTGCCCCCCGCGCAACTGTCCAACTGGGAGCGCCCCGCGCCGTCAAAATCGTCACGCGTTCTAGAGGGCGCTGCTCCGGCCGTCAGCCGGGAGATCTCATTTACTCGGCGGGGGGGGGGGGGGGCAGGGGGAAGGGAAGTCACGTGCTGCGCCGGCAGCCAATCGTCGCGCGCCGCCATCCTCCGCCTGAGTGTTCTAGAGGGCGCTGCTCGTGAGCTAATTTTAATAATTTGAATATATAGTTTTAATAAATGATTTATATATATTTTAAAATAGCCTATCGTCATCCTCGTTCTTTTTTACCTATGTATGGAAATTTTGGTTTGGATTAGTGATCTACTGCGAATTTGTATAGGAGTCATACAAACAAAGACACAGACAAACAAACATACAAACATACAAACATTCATTTTTATATATATAGATATCAACGACATTTTGTACAGGATCGTAAAAATGAAAGATTTTCTGTTTTCATTTAGTGAAAAATGTGGGAAATAAATACTAAAAAAAAAAAAGATTAATTTTGTATAAAACAATTATCAGACCAGTTCTTATGTATGGTTCAGAAATATGGTATAAATTTATAAATAGTCGATGTAAAGAAAAACTAAATTCTATTCAATATCAAATTCTTCTTTGGGCGATTAGAGCCTACAAAACTTAATCTTCCAACTGTGTCCATATTCTTGCGAATATCTCCCTTCTCACAGATTATATTGAATCTAAAAAATTGAATAGGACTTGGCTCAACTTTCGATAGAGGTTCAAAATGATTTTAGACCACATGCTCCAAGTATAATTAGATCATTTTTAAGTACAAAAATGGATGAATTATTTCTAAAAAACAAATGAAACATTCCAAAGCTTTTTGCCGTTTGGAATTCCAACATTTTTCCGTTCCAATTTTTATAATACCCAGTTTACATCGAACCATGGAAATTTTAAGGGATTTTTATCAAAATTTGGAGCGGTTGAGGACTCAAGCTGTCATTGTGGCAACGAATTCCTGGAATCGAGACACCTACTGCTGGAATGCTCACTCTTCTTTATCGCTAGACAACAGACAGTAAATAATGATGTAGATCTATGTAAATTTGTAAATAGCAGAGAGAATTATCATAGGTTTAACTATTTATGTAAATATATTTATAATTATATTTCTAAGCTTCAAGGTTCAGGTTTCTAATATATATTATTTTTTCTCTTTTTAAATTAAAATTAATTTTTATTGTATAATATGTTTATAACTGTTTCTGTTTTAAAAAATGTAAATCGACGCAATTTTCCTAGCCGGGATATCGCGCTTTGTGTGTTGAAATAAATAGAAATAAACTGGGGATTCAATAATATAATCTTGGAGCTAATAGGCATTATCAAACGGCAGGTACTGGCGACGATGACGAGTCAACCCTACGAAACAGCTCCAGAAGAATTCCGCTCAAAACAGGAGTCTCAACTTTGCAGGTCTTCACGGCAACACAAGCTTCCAGCCTACTTGAGTTACTATGTTGTAAATAAAATGTCACAGCCCACAATCCTATAAGTTCCCATTAAGCGTGGGAGAACTGTTGTAACAAAATATATTTAGAAACGCTGCTTTTCATCATACGCTTTGTTAGAAACTATAATGTTTACTCAATTACTGTTTTGTATTCAATAAATAATCACTATGTATCCAAAATAAACTACTCATTATTTCTATCAACTCACAACACCACGAGTATGCACCACAAGGTCAAACAATCACCAGAGAGTACTACAGGGATGTCCTTCATCACATGCGTGATGCTGTGCGACGCAAGAGATCGGAGTTGTAATCAACAAGCAATTGGCGCCTCCATTATGAAAATGCTCCAGCCCATTCCTCGCACTCGATTCAGACATTTTTGGTGAAAACAAGACTCTTGTGGTCCCAGCCTTCTTAATCTCTTGATATGGCTCCATGCGACTTATGGCTGTACCCCAAACTCAAGAGATCATTGAAAGGAGAGCGATTTCAGACAAGAGAGGACATTGTGACAGCAGCGAAAGCCGAGCTAAACACCATTACAAAAGAGGCTTTCTCGGAATGTTTACAACATTGGTGGCACCACTAGAAGAAGTGTGTGGAGTTCCAAGGAGACTATTTTGAGGGTGATTAGGTTTACGAAGCTCCAAGTATACCTGCTTTTTTTTTCGCCCGAAGGATGTACGCTTTTCTAAAATATTTCATATAATAGTAAAAGTTTTTAATCTTAGTTTCCTTTTCACACCTCTGATATTTTAATTAAATAAATGGCACCATTTATATCAGGTTGTTTTAATAAAAAGTCCAAATTAATGATGGAACAAGAGCAAAATGATAATAGTCATATTATCCCCTAGATGTTTTTTCTTTTTCCGACTCATCCAGTCTACCTTTGAAGATTTGTTGAGCACTGTTTTAAAAACGCTGTTTGTAATCATTATATTGACAGTTTTATTTGTTCATTGTGAAATTGTGTAAAAATGATCAAGAATATTTTGCCAATCATTTTATTACAGAATTTTGATTACAATCCAATGAGGTAATGCGCTAGAATTTTGGATTATTAGTTCTATGCTTCTCATCCAAGCATAAAGGTGCGCAAACACCACATCCACGAATCGGGAAGGAGGTGCCATGAGTGGTAAGTAGCCTGGGCATTAGACGTTGCTGGTGGTGAAGGCTTCAGGCAAAAGGTGCGACAAATGGCGGAGTCTGACGGGAGGAAGGGTTCAGGATGATAGGTGAAGTGGTCAGTGGTTACTATAAGGCAGGCGATGGTGCAGATACTGCAGATGGTCAGTGTCCTAAACAAATAATTTATCGAATCATCCCAGCTGTTTATCACAATAGAAGCAAATGCTCTAATTATAGAAGGATAGCAAATAATGGACGCCTTAATAAATTAAAAACATTTGAAATCAAAGACTAGGGCAAGTTATAAAGACAATTGTGGAGCTAGAGGCAGCTATTCCTCATAAAAATGTACTTTAACTATAATTTATGAAAGAAAAAAAAAAGAAGTTGGAGAAATCACCAGAACTGAATGTGGTTGACATTCCAAGAAGCTGTGATGCGAGTGACTTGTGCCCCGTTCAACAAGCATCGCAGCTCTTAGCTTGTCGATCAGCAGGCGTTGCAGTTCTTGGTGAACTGGACAATAGAAACCGCAGTTCGTTTCACCCCAGCCTAACAGAAGCGGCAGTTATTGGTGCCCCGTCCAACAAAAGCCGACTTCCTGGTGTCTTGATGAATTGAGGTGGAAATTTGCAGTGCCTTTATTAACAGAAGTCGCAGTTCTTGGTACCGCTACCAATAGAAAATCCACAGTTTTAGGTGTCCAGATTAAGAGAGAACAGGTCTTGGTCTCCGAACAATAGAAAGGCAGATTTTAGCTCTTCGATCAATAGAAAGAAAATTTTGGTGCCCAGATCAACAGGAATCTCAGTTATTCAGGTTCGAACATCAGGCAGTCGACGTTTCATGGCCTCGTCCAGTAGATGTGCCGCAGGTTTTGATATCACCACCAGCAGAGGTCTTAGATAATAGTGTTTCTACTGAAAGAAACACAGATCTTGATGCTCCAAGCATTAAAAATGCTTCAATGGGAAGCTGTGCCAGGAACGGCTGCCCCAGATTTTTGAAATCTAAATAAACAACAAAAATACCTTTAATTTATAAATACTTTTAATTCTCATATAAGCTAGTAGTTTAATATAAATTTAATGGTTAGTTGTAAAAATATACTTATATGAGTACCTTTGTATATATATATGTGTATTATGTAATTGTGAAAAAATTATAATTAATATTACACATGTGTTATCTGTAAACATTTTCAATTCATTAATAAATACTAGAGAGTATGTAAATATTATGTAAATGGCTAGTGCAGTAAGATATTCATACACTTTTATAAAATATAAAAAAAAACTTACGCAATATTTTTATTTATTCCTAAAAAATTTTATATAAAAGTAAATCGCAATTTTTGCATAACTGAATATCTATACACTTCACTAGATAGCTAGAGTGGAAGTCAATAAAAAGGTACTTACTTCTCTAGGAAACGATGTCGTCAATTGTCTCCGTTGAGGGAGATGGAGGAGTAGGGGTATGTTGATGTAGGTGCCCATGTTTGCGAGGATATTGTTGGTGGATGTATGGAGGTATGGGGTGGGACTATTGATTACTTAAAAAGTCTATTAATGGAATATTTCTTCACTGGTTGATGGTTGGTTGTGGAGGTTGATTATTTGTAAAATTGAAAGTTATTTATATGGGGAATCGTTGGTATATTTCTTTAGGTATTCTGGATGAAATCATTTCGTTTATGAGAAGGAAGAGGACGATGGGGGAAATATTTGTATTGTTTGCTTGGATATATTTAAATTTTAGAATGATGATGATATAAGATAAAATTAATTGTTTTCGTTAAAATTTTACAATATAAATTTTTGAGCCAAGTTTCTAAAATGAAAAAAATGTCATTATTCATTTTACCATTTTTGGATTTGATATAAGATGAAATGTGATAAAATCAATCATTATTGCTTCGATTTCCTGGATATTATCTATGGATTCACTGATATTTCTGGTAAATATGGTTGTCAGAGTTCATTGCTGCTATTGCCAGGATATTCTCTAAGGATGATATTATAGTGCTGCTCAATACGGTTGCTATTTCATTGCTGCTATGGAAGAGGGCCTAGATCAGGGAGGGGAGGGAGCCCGTGGTCCCCCACTCCACATCTCTGTGAAGTAAGGGACAACGGGGCTCCAGACCTACGCTAAAAACTGTGGGGGTGGAGGAAACCGTCTCGAAATGTAACTGTGGCAGTCGGAATGTGGATGGTAGTGGTGTGAAGTCTAGGGGTAAATCTGGGGAGTAGGGGGGAAGGGGAAGTGAGGTGGAATGGCTGATGAATGATGACCTGTACATTTGGTCCGTGCAAAAGGCCGGTGTTATTGGAAGGTGTTTGGGCAGGTCATGGGCTCTAAAAACTATTTGTTCACGTGGGGTGGGTGTTGGGGGTGTGGGGATGTTGTCTGCGTGTGGGGGTTTTGGCTTTCTCCTGAAACATTAATAAGTTCTGTCAGCAATTTTCACAAAAATGATTGCTTTGGGATGTCTATTCTAATGTAAGATCGGCCAAATTTCCGGCTGATAAAAGTACAGAGACATTCTTTGATCAACACATTCAGTTGTGGACCATTCACAATCACCTTTTGAGATATTTCTAATTTATAGTTCTAATTATTTATAATCTGTGAAGATGGAATATTCGCTAAATTATCTAAACAGAGTATGATGAGGCTATTTTGAAGGCTTGGAGATTGCTTGAAGATTAATTTGATATTTATATGAATTTTTTATGTTCGCTCATATTTCGATTATTAACAAATTATTAAACATTTCTATAATAATTGTTTTTGATATAATTATATTATTTTGATCAATTAATCCCATTTTACCTACAGAAGGAAGTATTGAAACAATTGTTTGTTCGATGCACTCAGTTGTGGGCTATGCAACAACAACAAAGCCTTCTATAAAGACAATTTTACTTATATAGACTATACCCTGAATATTCAAGATGAGACAGTGAACAATATTAGAAAATATCATTGAATGTGTAAATAGGTATACAGTCTTATAATGGAAAGACAATAACAACTATTTTGCGTGTATTTTAGTTATTTTTCTTTTAATTTCTACCGATTTTCTCAGCTTATCTATTGAATTGTAGAATTAAGTGAAATTATGTAAAATGGTATTTGATTATATTTAAACTCGTGTTCTATTGGTGATTTATTGTATCGTGTTTTCTCTCCTGTAGAGAGAAAGGCTTGTATATTTTAACAGAATATTATTAACAGATTATTAAAATATTGATATTTTATTACTCCCCACAAAATCATATTAATGCAGTGTTCAAAATAAATTGACCTGCTATATATCTTCACCATTGTCTCTCCTACTTACATTATTCTAAGTGACAATATAATATATAAATTGTTTTTGAAAAGGTAGAAATAGAATTCGGGTAAAAGGTTTCTTCAATTTAAGTTTTGCAAGCTTTCGAGAAAATATTCTGTTCTTTAACGAGCAAATACTTTTTTTGTATAATATCAAAAGCATCTTTCTACAATGTTGAACGTATATACGCAAGTTTGGCCTTAAATACCCATTTTTTGGTTTCTCAAGAAGCCTCTGGGACAAAAAATATTTCATGTCGCAGTGGTACAGCCTGCTCCACGCTGACGAGCGCCAACAGCCCGATACACGTTCGTGGTTGGATTTTCTTGATTTATAAAGAAATGGGTTGGCCAAATGTATCAGAAAACAGGCTAAATTAACCTTTATTTGATTTCTGTTCCATTAGATGGCTCAGCCATCTAAAAAAGCACATGTGTTTCTGGTCAGGATATGCCTTCTTTGTTTTATTTTTATATCAACACCTGACCTTTTTAATTTTTCCCATTATTTTTTCACATTTATATACAATATAATTTTCCATATTCATTAATTATATATTTTCAAAATGTTGTTATATAAGGAAATTTTTAAATTATCAATATTTCAGACAATAACTATTGCATTTTATACACCATCTATTTTTATTTTGTATAATCTTCAGAAATTTTTTTATGTTTGGGAATATTTTTCTTTATTAAAAATTTTCAATTAAAACATTGATTGATGATATATTGGAATATTTTCTGAGAAGATATAAATTTAGTAATCGATATAATTTCTTGATGTAATATTCAAGTAATAAAATTTTGAATGAAAGATCGTTGAAATATAAAGTATGATGGCAATATGTAGCCTGATGAATAGGGTTTAAAATGACAGAGATCTTACTTTTTAAATCTCTTAAAAATCTTGCAGAAGGTAAAACATCCCATTTTCATTAGCTTTAGTTCGCCTGATTAGTATTTACTATTGATTCACTTGGAAAACAAAGACTCCTTAGAAACCCTTTAACTATTAAAACTAATTTATTCGATATATATAGAATGACAGAGTATAAAGTCATATTTATATATATATATATATATACCTAAATATATCTGAAAAAACATAATACTCTTTATACATATATGTCATATTTTATATGTTATATGTTGTATATATAAAAACAGCAAACCCTTGTGTTACTACAAAATGGCGTCAATATAACGGATATACGAGAAAGAAAGGGACCGTGAGCCGGGAAGGATGATATAAACAAGAGAGACTTATAAACATATTGGTCGTGGCAGTCTCTGATTGGACGTCCTCCCCCTCTGACGTCACCATTATGATATAAGCTGGGTTGCACTGAGCCCAAAAGACTTGTAGCAGAAGTGTAGTTAGGACGCTATGCTGCCCGATTGACCAGAGCAGTTTCAGGGGGGCCTCACCCTTAGTCTCACTCTCCCTGGGAACCACCCCTAAACCGAGGTAACCATGTTCCTATGCGTGTGGTCTTCTCACGTCTTCACGCTAGTGCGCCTCCACTTCCGGCCCATGACTGTATATTGGATGAGGAGCCCAATGTGACATTGTCAGATCCACTAATTTACAAAATATATATATACAGTGCGGCAAATAATTTTTAAGACTCGCGCTAGATAAAGGCCAATAGCAGAGCCAGTTATGAAATTGCGCATGCGTATATATATTCGAAGCCTTATCTAGCGCGTGGCTTTGTTTCAGCCATTTTGGTTAACTCTTTAAAAACATACAGGCGATTTTTGAAAAGTAAAAATTTTTGTTCATCGGAATTCTGAGATGGAACAGAGAGCGGTCATTAAATTTGATGCAAAACTTGGTAGAAGTGCATCGGAAACATATATTTTTATGAAGCAAGTTTATGGTACGTTATGTTTGAGTAAATCAAATGTTTTCATTTGGCACAAACGTTTTTCGGATGGAAGAAATACGCTAGAAGATGATAAGCATACTGGACGACCAAGTTCTTCAAAGACACCAGAAAGTATAGAAAAAGTGCGAGAATTTGTTGAAAACAATGATGGCAGAGGTTTTACACATCAACAAAGAAACGATTCGAACCATTCTGCATGAAGATTTAGGTAAAACTAAAGTCTGTACTAAATTTGTTCCACACACTTTAACGGGCGAGCAGAAATCAGTGTGAATTGCACATTGCAGGGACATCATTTCTGCCTATGAAAATGATTCAAACTTCCTGAAATCAATTGTTACGGGTGATGAAACATGGTGTTTTCAGTATGACCAAAAGACAAAGCGCCAAAGTGCCGAATAGAAGTCAAAAAACTCTCCACAAGCCAAAAAAAACGCGAAAAGTGCCATCAAAAATCAAAACAATGCTGATTACCTTTTTCGATAGTAGAGGTATTATCCACAAAGAATTTGTTCCCGCTGGACAAACCATTACTGGAGAGTATTATTTAAACGTTTTGAAACGTTTGATTGCTAGAAATCGTCGCATTCGTGCATAATATCGCGATGAAGACAGTTGGTGTTTGCTGCATGATAATGCACCGAGTCACTCATCACTCACTGTTCGTCGCTTTTTGGCCAAAAATAACGTCTGTGTGTTGAATCATCCTCCGTACTCGCCTGATTTAGCACAAGGTGACTTTTATTTATTCCCAAAAATAAAATTGAAGTTAAAAGGTTGCTTTTTTTATGATATCCCGACCATCCAGACAGCTGCGACGAGCACTTTGGAGGCAATTCCTCAAAGTGGCCTGCAAGAGGCATTTAATTCCTTATTAAATCGTTGTAACATATGTATTGAATCCAGAGGGGATTATTTTGAATAAAAAAATAGTAGAAATTGAATTAGCTTGTTTCTTTTTTATTTTACAAACCCATTCTTAAAAATTATTTGCCACACTGTATATATATCTAAAGAGGCAAAGGTCGCCTCTCCCGTCAAAATACACGTCAAAACCAGACGCCATCTATTGACCGTCGCAGCAAACTAGCGGCTTCGGGTCGGTGACAAAGCCGCAACACCAGCTTCGGCAAACTAAAAAGCGTCCATTGGCGCGCAATCAGTTATAAGAAATTTAAACAATGTTCAAGGCTATGATTCTTTTAAAAATAAATTCTTTTTTACTGCCCATACTGTAATGATAAAATAATGGGAGGGCCTGACTCATCAGTGGTTAAACCTCCCAGACGTTTCGCCAGTTTGATCTACCATATAGCTATAATAAATTGAATGGAGACTGTGATTAAAACCAAAAGGGCAATGTATTAAACTATGAACTATGTGTTTACTATGAATTAGGTATGTATTAGTCTGGCAGAGTTCGATGCTTCAATTATTAAAATTAGTATTTTCAGATACTATTAATTCTAATATTAAGCGTTGGTGTAAGTGCAAGCCATACCCCATATCCATTTTTTTTATAAATTATTTAAAACATATAATAACACTTATTGCATCTATTATACACAAATGTTTATTATATGTTGAGGAATTGAATGAAAAAGTAAAAACTAAAATAAAAGATTAATAGTAATATATTTCCAGTGTGTGTAGTAAAAACCTATCTATTATCCTATGGTATGTAAACATGCTACTGGTTAAGCTTAAACTCTGATACTCTCCCATTACATAAGTCAATTATAGGGAAATGTTTCATCAATATAAAAAATAACTGTTGTTTGAAGCTTTAATTCGACTGATTAAAAAGTAGGTCGTTTTGTTTGTTATAATCAGATGAAAGTCTTATTTAACTTATATGAGATGGTGGGAAAATGATGAAAAACACATTTTACCAATCATTTTATTATAAAATTTTGATCGAATTCCAATAAGGTAACGGCGCTAAAATTTTGAAATTAGTTCGAGGGTTTAACACATCAGATAGGTGCGCCAAACATAGGATCCATGACTCAGGTAGGAGCGGCCATGGATGGTAAGTAGCCTAGGCGAAGACGTTGCTGCTGGTGGTGAAGGATTGAGTCAAGAGACGCCATCAATGATGAAGTCTGTCAGGAAGGAAGAGTCCAGGATGATTGGTGCAGCAGTCATTAGTCGCTGTCAGGCAGGCGATGGTGTGCAGATGGTCAGTATCCTACACAAACGAATCTTTAATCACTCGAGAAATTCGTGTCAATGAGATCAAAAATGTGTTCTAAATAGGATAACAAATAATGAAAGCTTTCAAAACTTCCAAACATTTGATATCAAATCGGCAAAATAATATTCTAAAGAAAGTGGTGAAGATGAAAGCAGCTATTTCTCATAAATATTTACGGCAATAATTATTTGCAATAGAAAAAGAAGTTGGAGCACTCACCACAGAACTGATGTTGGTTGACATTCCAAGAAGCTGTAGATGCGAGTGACTTGTGCCCCGTTCAACAAGCATCTCAGCTCTTGGTTTGTCGACCATCAGGCGCTGTAGTTCTTTATGTTTCGAGAAGCGGCAGTTATTGGTGCCCCGTCCAACAAAAGCCGACTTCTTGGTGCTTCGATGAATAGAAGAGGTTGATGATGCCTCGGTTAACAGCAGGCGCAGCTCCTGATGTCCAGACTGATAGAAGTGGAAGTCTTGGTGCTCTAATCAATAAGAGCGCAGGAATAGATGTTATGGGTAGGTCTAGGTGGCCCAATCGATGAAGGCTGTAGTTCAAAGTGCCCAGACAGGTCTCGGTGCTCCAATCCACAGAAGGACAGGTCTTGTTGCCCAGATCAACAGAAGCATCAGTTATTCAGGTTTGAACATCAGGTGTCGATGGTTCAAGGCCCTCACAGTAGATGCCGCAGGTTTCAATATCACCACTAGCTAACGCCTTATATCTTTTCGCTCCAACTGGTAGGAACACAGGTTTAATTGCTCCAGGCATTACAAATGCTTCGACGAGAAGTTGTGCCAGGAAAGGCTGCTCCAAAATTCGACATCTGAATAAACAACAAAAATTTTATTAATAAATACTTTATGTGGAGAGGTAGTTTAATATAAATTTAATGGTTAGTTTGAAAATACTCTTATATGTGACACTCTTTTCTGATTAATATATTATTAAATATGACATCAAAAACACATAATATTAGAACTATAAAAGATATCACATTTGTTGTATACGCTCACAAAAACATTTTTCAATTTATTATTAATACTAATATATATTGAAGTATATATTGTGTGAGTGGCTAGTGCAGTCAGATACGTATACACTAGATAGCTAGAGTAGAAGTGAATAAAGTAGGTACTTACTTCTCTAGGAAGCAGTTTCGTCAATTCTCTCCGTTGAGGGAGATGGAGGAGTGGGGGTATGTTGATGTAGGTGCCCATGTTTGTGAGGATATTGTAGGTGGATGTATGGAGGTATGGGGGAGAGAGGCACTATTGGTTTCTTAAAAGGTCTATAAATGAAATATTTATTTATTGGTTGATTGGTGGTAAAATTGAAAGTTATTTAAGTGAAGTTTTCTGTATATTTGTTCAGGTGATTTACATGATATATTTTCGTTTTTGAAAATAAATTGATTTGATGGGAAAATATCATTATTGTTTGGAGATATTCAAATATCGAAGAATTATGATGATATAAGATGAGCATACATGTTTGCTGAAAGTTCAGAATATCCATTTTCAATGCAAGTTCATAATGGAAAATCTCATTATTAATTGTGATCAATATTAAGTTTGAGATGAGCTGATTTGGTGAAAGGGGTTGCTAATGCTGCTATTGCCAAAATACTATTTATATATGATATTATAATTATGTTCAGTATAGTTGCTATTGCCAGGATATTCTCTATGAATGATATGATATACTGCTGCCAAATATGGTTACTATTTCATTGCTGCTATGGGGAGTGGGCCTAGATCAGGGAGGGGAGGGAGCCTGTGGTCCCCCACTCCACATCTCTGTGAAGTAAGGGACAATGGGGCTCCACACCTACGCTAAAAACTGTGGGCGTGGAGGAAACTGTCTCGAACTGTAACTGTGGCAGTCGGAATGTGGATGGAAGTGGGGAGAAATCTAGGGGTAAATCTGGGGAGTAGGGGGGAAGGGGAAGTGAGGTGGAATGGCTGATGAATGAAGACCTGTACATTTGGTCTGTGCAAAAGGCCGGTGTTATTGGGAGGTGTTTGGGCAGGTCATAGGCTCTAAAAACTATTTGTTTGCGTGGTTTGGGTGTTGGGGGTGTGGGGATGTTGTCTGCGTGTGGGGGTTTCGGCTTTTTTCTGAAACATTAATAAGTTCTGTCAGATAGTTTTACAAAAATTACTGCTGTGGGATGTCTATTCTAATGTAAGATCGGTCAAATTTCCGGCTGATAGAAGTACAGAGACATTCTTTGATCAACACATTCAGTTGTGGACCATTCATAATCACCTTTTGAGATATTTCTAATTTCATAGTTCTAATTATTTATAATATGTGAAGATGGACTATTCGCTAAATTATCTAAACCGAGAATGATGAGGCTATTTTGAAGGCCTGGAGATTGCTTGAAGATTGATTTGATATCAAAATTAATATTTATGTTCGCTACATATAACGATTATTAACAAATTAATAAACATTTTATAACGATTGTTTATTATATTGCAATATTTTGAGCAATCCTTTTTTAAAGAACGAATTACACAGACAATTGTTTGATCGATGTACTCAGTTGTGGGCTATGCAACAACAACAAACCTTCTATTAAGATATTTTTACTTATAAAGACTATACTTTGAATCCAAGAATGAGACAGTAAACAATAGATGAAAGTGTCATTAAGTAAATAGGTATAGAGTCTTATAATGTAAAGACAATAACAACTATTGCGTGTCTTATAGCTATTTTCATTTTATTCCTAGTGATTTTCTCAGCTTATCTATTGAATTGTAGAATTTAGTGAAATTATGTAAAATGGTATTTGATTTTATTTCAACTAGTGTCCTATTGGTGATTTATTGTATCGTGTTTTTTCTCTGTAGGGAGAAGGGCTTGTATATTAATATTTTAACATAATTACCAGATTGTTAAATTTGATATTATTTTATTACTGCATAAAATTATATTAATGCAGTGTTCAAAATAAATTGACTTCCTATTTTCTCACCCTTGCCTCTTCTTCTTATAATATTATATTGTATTATGATCCATATAGCATGATGGATTAAACTTGCGAAACCGCTGGGAGGGTTCACCACTGATGATCCAGGCCTTCCCATTAATTTTTCCATTGCAGTGAGGGCAGTAGATATTGATTTATTTGTAAAAGAAAAATATGGGTCTGAAATAGTTTCGAATTTTTATTTTATTCTAAGTGACAATATTAAGTCGATATTGTTTTTAGTAAGATATATATTCAAACCAATATTTGAAGGGATAAATCGACTAGATATATAGTTTCTATATTTCTCATAAAATGAGAAACTCATGTTGTGGGTGAGCCACATTCGCTATGCAATACTGATTTTTTTAAAGATCATATAGATTGAAAAGTTAAAATGATAAAACTTTTAAAATTCATTATTTATAAATAGTAAAAATAAGTAATTGATATATATACTACTAAAAATGTGTACTAGAGATTATATGCAGTTATCAGATAATAGATGATTTCTGGCCACTTTATGTTATCGCAGGCGTCTGCTATATTCACCATTATCAGAAATGTCAAGTCCTTTTGCCCAGTATAACCTCTGCTATCTTTGTCAAGTCACTTTACGGCGAGATAGTAAATCTTTGTGTTGTACTGAACTCAATAGTTTAATCACACTTTTGATTGAACTATTTTGATAAAACACTTCTATATTGGTTTCTTGAGAAATCAAGAATTGGGTATTTAAGTTCTGACCTTTTTATTATTTATTTTTTCTATTATTTTTTTCACATGTTAAGCGTATTTACGCGAGATTGGCAGTCGCAGTGGTACAGTCTGCTCCAAGCTGACGAGGGCCAAAAGCCCGAAAGGCGTTCGTGGATGGCTTTTCTTGATTTATCAATAATTGGTTATATAAGTGAAAAGGCCAATTCAAGGTTTAGTTGATATCTGTTCCACTAGATTGCGCTCTGCCATCTAAAAAGCACACGTGCTCCTGGTCTTAATATGCCTTCTTTGTTTTTGATATCAACACCTGACCTTTTTAATTTTTCCCATTATTTTTTCACATTTATATACAATATAAAATTTTAATTCACGTTTAAAATATTATTTTCCATATTAATTAATTATATATTTTCAAAATGTTGTTATATAAGGAAATTTTTAAATTATCAATATTTCAGACAAGAACTATTGCATTTTATACACCATCTATTTTTATTTTGTATAATCTTCAGATAATTTTTTATGTTTGGGAATATTTTTATCATTAAAAATTTTCAATGAATTAAAACATTGATTGATAATATATTGGAATATTTTCTGAGAAGATATAAATTTAGTAATTAATATAATTTCTTGATGTAATATTCTAGTAACAAAATTTTGAATGAAGGATCGTTGAAATATAAAGTATGATGGCAATATGTAACCTGATGAATAGTGTTTAAAATGACAGAGATCTTACTTTTTAAATCTCTTAAAAATCTTGCAGAAGGTAAAACATCCCATTTTCGTTAGCTTTAGTTCGCCTGATTAGTATTTGCTATTGATTCACTTGGAAAACAAAGACTCCTTAGAAACCTTTTAACTATTAAAACTAATTTATTCGATATATATATAATGACAGAGTATAAAGTCATATATATATATATATATATAGATGGAAAATTTGCCGGGAGGAAATTAATCCATAGAAGCAATGGGCGCCTCTCCCGTCAAAATAAACGTCAAAAACTGACGCCATCTATTGACCGTCGCCGCAACTAGCGGCCTCGGGTCGGTGACAAAGCCACAACACCAGCTTTGGCAAACTGAGAAGCGTCCACCTAGAGACCATGGTTTCGGGCTAATGGCCCTCGTCAGTCTAGGGCGGACTTTATTCCATGAGATCCACACGGGATCTAATGGAATCTTCACAATCTACCAAAGAGGTGTTTTGCTGGCAATGTGGCTGGGCCAAATCTATGGCTAGAATATAGATGGAAAATTTGCCGGGAGGAAATTAATCCATAGAAGCAATGGGCGCCTCTCCCGTCAAAATAAACGTCAAAAACTGACGCCATCTATTGACCGTCGCCGCAACTAGCGGCCTCGGGTCGGTGACAAAGCCACAACACCAGCTTTGGCAAACTGAGAAGCGTCCACCTAGAGACCATGGTTTCGGGCTAATGGCCCTCGTCAGTCTAGGGCGGACTTTATTCCATGAGATCCACACGGGATCTAATGGAATCTTCACAATCTACCAAAGAGGTGTTTTGCTGGCAATGTGGCTGGGCCAAATCTATGGCTAGAATATAGATGGAAAATTAATCCATTGAAGCAATGGGCGCCTCTCCCGTCAAAATAAACGTCAAAAACTGACGCCATCTATTGACCGTCGCCGCAACTAGCGGCCTCGGGTCGGTGACAAAGCCACAACACCAGCTTTCAGTTTGCCAAAGCTGGTGTTGTGGCTTTGTCACCGACCCGAGGCCGCTAGTTGCGGCGACGGTCAATAGATGGCGTCAGTTTTTGACGTTTATTTTGACGGGAGAGGCGCCCATTGCTTCTATGGATTAATTTCCTCCCGGCAAATTTTCCATCTATATTCTAGCCATAGATTTGGCCCAGCCACATTGCCAGCAAAACACCTCTTTGGTAGATTGTGAAGATTCCATTAGATCCCGTGTGGATCTCATGGAATAATGTCCGCCCTAGACTGACGAGGGCCATTAGCCCGAAACCATGGTCTCTAGGTGGACGCTTCTCAGTTTGCCAAAGCTGGTGTTGTGGCTTTGTCACCGACCCGAGGCCGCTAGTTGCGGCGACGGTCAATAGATGGCGTCAGTTTTTGACGTTTATTTTGACGGGAGAGGCGCCCATTGCTTCTATATATATATATATATATTAGATAATAAAAGGCATATATTGGATTTAATAAATTTAATAAATTTAATAAATCTAATAATTTAAATATGGATTGCTCTATTTTCAAAAAAAAAATATATATATATACCTAAATATATCTGAAAAAAAAAATCATAATACTCTTTATACGCATATGTCATATTTTAAATGTTATATGTTGTATATATAAAAACAGCAAACCCTTGTGTAACTACAAAATGGCGCCAATATAACGGATACACGAGAGAGAAAGGGGCGGTGAGCCGGGAAGGATAGTATAAACAAGAGATACTTATAAACATATTGGTCGTGGCAGTCTCTGATTGGACGCCCTCCCCCTCTGACGTCACCAGTATGATATAAGCCGGGTTGCACTGAGCACAGAAGACAGGCAGCAGAAGAAGTGTAGTTAGGACGCCATTCTGACCGATTGACTAGAGCTGTCCCAGGGGGAACTCTCTCTTAGACCCAAACTTCCCGGGAACCACCCCTAAACCGAGGTAACCATGTTCCTATGCGTGAAAAAACGTTGAATACAGAGAGACACCGTAGTCATCATTAAGTGTGATCTACAGTTGTTGGAAGTAGGCCATCTATTGATATAATGAGATAATTCAAATTTTCTTGATATAAATTCTATATATTTTGTATGGTTTTTAAATATTTTCCAAAATATGTAACCAGAGTTTAATGAGACTGTTTTGTAAGCCTGAATTTCCTAAAAATACCTTTTATTGAAAGAAATTCAAAGACAAATATCGATCAATGCCTTCACCTTTTAGAAAAACAACAACAACGACAAAACACCTTTTACTAAGATATCTCTTCATATACAGACTCGTTCCAGAATTCAAATAGAAGAAAAGATCAAACATTAATAGAAAGTTCAATAAGTAAATAAGAAATCAGCTGTATTGTAATGAGTTTTAGTGGAAAGACAATATAAATCATTGTGCGTGCGTGTTTCTTCTAGTTATTTTGTTTTTACATCAAAAAAATTCTCGCTTTTCTTCTGAATTAGAGAATTGTAATACAAGTTATCAGAGTTCTCATCGGCCAATAAATCAGTAAAAAAGTTTTGAATTGTTTTAAAAATTTTAGTCGATATGTATGTGAAACTGCCAATGTTTGTCTATCCTCCAGAAACTGGGAACAATGCATAATTCTCTGAGATATCCTCTTTTAAATTCACATCCGCATAACTAGCATTCAAAATACCAGTCTTTCTTCCCATATTCTGACCGGCCTCCGGGGAAAATCGCTAGAGTATCTTTTATTTCTCGAAGATCCTTTCAATTTGGAATGGAAGATTAGAAAGCAAGAGAAATCTTCAGCCATTGATGAGTGTTTTAGGTATTTATAGTGACTGTATTGAGAGGAGTTCTTCATTTTAAACCTAAATTTGAAAACACTTTTCTATTGTGATATTCGTATTGTGTTAGGAATTTATTATTGAAGAGAAAAATAATTCAACTATTGGGCGTCATTTTACAAATTTAGTGTAATGAATTTTAAAATATAAAACTGATATCAAATGGGAACTAGGAATTTTTAGGCACATATTGGCTATCAATCGTTTAATAATTTTGAATATTTTATTCATCAATTTTTAATTAAAGATATATAGATTGATAATATTTTGTGATACTTTTAAAAGATTTGAATTTATTTATAAAAATATATAATCGCTTGATAATATTCTGGAGAGAAATTTAAATGAAGATCTTTGAAATACAGAATCATGATGGAATATATAGAAATTTGAACCCTGATGAAGATGTTCTAAAATATCTTACTTTTTAAATCTCTTAAAAATCTTGCAGATTTTAAAACATCCCATTTTCGTAGTTTTTGTTTGCTTGATTAGTTCTTGTTATTGATTTATTTGGAAAACAAAAACTCCTTGACAACCTTAACCTTTTATAATTAATTGTTAGAAGATAACAGAATGAAATCATTTATACATGAATATATATGGTATAAATAATTCAATTTGTAGGTATATGACATTTTAAATTGTAATATTTTTCGAAACAAAAATAAAGATATTTAAGTATCTATTTTGATTTTAACAAACTTCAACTAAAAGTAAATAAACTGTGGGTGCATATTTTTTTTCTCTATCAGTATCTTAAAAAATGATATGTATATATATATATATGTTGTAACACCCCGAGTAAACTTACGTGTGAATAAACTGGCCGTCGTAGACGTGGGACGAAAGTCGTGAGGTTTTTCCCAAACGTGGACAACAAGAAGCAGAGGCAGGGCTAGATGTTAACACTGAGCGGGTCGGAGACAGCCCATGGGACAGAGGTGAAGGCCATGACACAAACCTGGATGCCTAACACCGAGACAAGGAGAGAGAGAGTCAGAAGCGGCCTGCATAGATGGACACACCATATCCTACTCTCGGTGGGTCGCCTATAAAACCTCGGAAGGGGCGTCTTCCTGGGCGTCGGCTATGTCCTTTGAATCTTTGCTTCGTAGCTGTCTCCATAACAACTCTTTTGCTGTTTTTATTTTGACGTCATCATTTTGAGTTTGGATACAATAAGGATGATACAGGTTATAATAATAAATAAATAGCATATCATACAAAACATGGGGGTGGTAGCAAATAGGAGCAGTGTACATTTTAATAGAGAGGTATGATCTTATAAATTATTGACTCTAACTTAGCTAATTAGAAGATATGTGAAATTTACTAACTGTATTATGATATTACAATTTAAAATATACCACATATATTGTGAGTATAAGTAAGTATAAATAAGTTCGTGCGGTTTTGATAAAGATGGCTTTACTAGTTTTTTATTCCACTGTTTCATCTGGCAACACCATTATTTTGAAGCGTTATCATAAAGCTTCCTTTTTAATTAACCGTCATTTCTCTGAGGTGTAAACAACCTAGTTTCTGTTTACTCCTAAAATGTCAAATTTTGTACCAAATATTTGTTATTGCGGGGAGTATTATTTCATTACTTCAATATGAAGAAAAAAGCTGCTGAGAGTCATCGTAGTTCATGATGACCATGCTCTAGCTGATCGAACGTGTTAGAAGTGGTTTTTGCACGGTTTAAAAGTGGTAATTTTGATTTGGAAGACGAAGAAAGACCCGGAGCGCCACCAAAGTTTGAGGGTGAATAATTAGAGGCAAGGCTCGATGAAGATTCAACATAAACGCAAAGGGAACTGACAGAAACACTTGGAGTCACTCAACCAGCCATTTTGCATAGCTTAAAAGAAATAGGAATGATCCGAAAGGTCGGGAAAAAAAGTCCGAAAGGGACGTCGAACGCTGTTTTTTCACGTCTGAACAACTGCTCCAACGTCAGAAAAGTAAGGGGTTTTGTATCGATTTGTAACTGGTGATGAAAAGTGGGTCCATTACGATTATCCAAAACGTCGAGCAACGTATGGAAACCCTGGCCGTGCCTCATCATCGACGGCCAAGCTGAATATTCATGGCGAGAAGATTATGCTGTGTATTTGGTGGGACCAGCTAAGAGTGGTATATTATGAGCTGCTACAGCCGAACAAAAGTATCATAGGGGAGGTCTACTGAAGATAATTGATAGGTTTGAGCCGAGCATTGCGATAAAAACGGCTGCAAAACGCCAATAGACACGACAAAGTTATTCTGCAACATGATAATGCTCGTCCACATGCTGCAGCACCCGTTAAAACGTACTCAGAAACACTCGAATGGGAAGTCTTTCCCCACCCGCCGTATAGCCCAGACATTGCTCCTTCCGATTATCATCTCTTCCGATCAATGCAACATGGCCTGGCTGACCAGCACTTCTCCAACTACGATGAAGTAAAAAAATTGATCGATGAATGAATAGCAGCCAAAGAGCCGGTCTTTTTCCGTGATGGGATCCGTCAATTACCAGAAAGATGTGAAAGGGTAGTGGCTAGCGACGGACAATACTTTTAACATTGGAGGTCTAACCAATTTTTCACACTAAAACTCCAAGTTTCGAAAAAAAACCCGCACGAACATATTTATACTCCTAATATATATAGATTCTAGGTATGTAAATATTTCTCTCCTTTTTTGTAGAGTTCAATGTTTTTCTTTCCTCTTCTATAACCTACGGAATCTAATTATACAAACAAGAGAAGGATAATACCTCTATCAACATATGGGGGTATATGGAATATATAAAAATAATTATATCTCTATACATTTACATATTTCCTATATAAAATTGTAAATTTTAAAATGCTCTTCTTCTCCTTTATATACCACTCTTAATCTGTATCGCACAAGAGATTCTGTATAAAGGTCTAAATGTGTCTCAAAGGTTTTATTGACTGATTGTTTTGTTTATTTTAGTATTGAGGGAGGGAAGGAGGGTTTAATGCTATGGAGCTATGGCTATTTTTGTTATTTTACCTTTTGTTATTTGGTTTATAGAGTTGTATATGTGTACAAGTTTCTACAGAAAGGGAGGTTCCTCCACATTGAGAGAGTTCTCCTCCAGACAAGGTCTTTTTGAACACTCCTCAGTTCCACACCGAGGAAGTACTTATAGAATGGTCGTCATCATCCAGGCCTTGCCCAAAGACCCAACCCTGAATTTATTTGGTTTATAGCTGTGTGGAATTTTGAATAAAACAAATGAGACTTTGTACTCACAATTCCTCTAAACTAAAATATCAAAAACAAAGCATGCAGAACTATTTCAAAAATATCCCTGTAGACTCTCACTCACACCAATATGGCAAATATCTAAAACTTCAAACTCTCTCTCAAAATAAAAACTATACAGTACATTATATACATGTCGTGTTCTCTACCTAACAAAATAGCAGTTGACGAACACCACACGGTATAAAATATTTATTTCTATAAAATGGGATCCTTTCACTCTCCTCTTATACTCTATATATATCCAATCATTTTTACATAATTAATTTTCTATCAGAAAATTAATACATATTTACATATATGCTGCACTTTTTTCTCCAAGAATAAAATCTGCATATGGAATCATTACAATATATATTTTAAAAACAAAAGAGGTATATCCTGACCAGGCTCACCTATATGATTCTTTTGTTTTCAATATCAACACCTGACCTATCATATATTTTTTATTGTTTTCCACATATAATTAAAAAGGCATATATTGGATCAAAATTTCATGATCCAATATATGCCTTTTCAATTTAAGGTTTATTTATGGATTGCTCTATTAAATATATATATATATTAAAAATAAAGAAGGCATCTCCTGACCACGAGCACATGTGCTTTTTGAATGGCAGAGCGCCATCTAGTGGAGCAAAAATAAACTAAACCTTTATTTAGCTTGCCCCGTGATATTTGGCCAACGCAGGAGATGCCTTCTTTATTTTTAATATCAACACCTGACCCACTTATTTTTTATTTTTTTCTATTGTTTTTTCATATATATATATAGGCTCGAATGAGGAAAGGGTGTTTAAAAAAAAAAAGAAACACTATCGAGGCTATTAGGTTACAACTACAACATTTTGGCGCGATCACAGTAGTGGGAAGGCGCAGCGAGTAGAAGCAAGATCGAATTTTGAAGGATTAGAGAAAGCTCCTGGCAGTGGGGTTACCAGGGACGTGGTAGGAACTTGGCTGGGGCCAGTGGGGCCCGTAGCAGTAGAAACTTCACAAGTTCTACAAGTTTTGACGCCAGAGTCATGGTTGGTTGGGAAACGGACGGGTAGTGGACCGGGATAGGTTTCTGACTGGTCAAATTTTACCTCAAAGTAAAGTCTTTTGACCACGGTCTTCCGCCTTGATTTCTTTCCAAGGGCCATTATGTAGTTGACCTCTAGCGGCTGGCTAGGAGGGGAACTGAACTTATTGTGGAGCGTCGAATATTTAGCTCCATCTTCTGTGGCCCATAGCTTCAGTGATATGGGCTCGTCGCGTCTGATCCTTGCGTCATCCCAAGAGATGCTATTCTGGGGCGTTCTACCTCCGTTGTGGCGATCAAGCCGGACGATATTCGCGAAATAGCACCAGTCTCCTTCCCGCCAGGGATGGGGACATGACCCTAATTGGAGGCCATCGTTGTCCCATAGCTCCATATCGAAATCGCTGTTCAATTTTGTTAGGTCGAGTTTTTTCAACTTTGGGTGTCGGGGACGAAAGCATGCACAGAAAAGTCGTGAGAAAGACTCCATTCTCTTAGATAAGTACTATCAGAATTTGTTTACAAACAAATAAAACAAATCCTTTGTTGGATTGGATTGATCCATGAAAATTTATATAGATAGATTCTGAAAGGAAATTGATCTATAAATATGACAGGCGACCTATATATATAATAAAAAGTAAAAACAAATTAGACTAACGAAGTTTGAACCTTGTCCAGATTTCACATTTCTAAAATATTAGAAAAGTAAAATTTGTAAAATTTAGAATTCTAATAGTTTAAAGGCTTCCATAGACGAGAGAACAAATTAGACAAACATTGAAAAAACCAGCACATCATTCCATCTACTCTATCCCTGGGAACTTTCTCACAGTTGATATTTGACCCACTAAAATTGGTCAACAAATGGTATTTTCTGTGATAGTAATAATATACAGTAGTAATAGTATTGGTAGTAATAGTGGTTAAAGAGATAGTAGTATTTGTGGTATTAGGTATGATATTTGGGGATAATGGTATTCTTCTTCTTTTTTTCTTATATCCACTCAAACTATAAGAATCGATTCGATGACAAATCCACAATAACAATTCTGGAAAACTGAGAATCCCCCACAATGGGACCCTGGAGGCTACGTTAAAGGATTTTCGATCAAGTGTAAGTGCAGAAAGTGTATGTAAGTGCATCAAGTGAATTGTAAGTGCAGCTGTAATCTGCCATCATGTGGCTGTCCCATTTTCCCTGGTAATCCCCTGGTGATCCATCAGCCTGCTTCATACTCATATAACACAAAATATCAAAAATATTTTAGTGGATGAGCAAGTAATTCCTTTTTACTAACAATTTCCAAATACCAAGAATCATTCCAAGTTTTGAGAAGATTATACAAAGTGACTTATGAACTCTCTACATCAGACCAAATCAACCCAACAAGACGCCCCACAGAAGAACCTATAGTGACTTTCATCTTTCAACTAAAGTCCTTTCTCCCGTGAATACATCAAAGCAGATATTAATGATAATATATATATGTCATAATTTGTTTAATATCCAAGATGTATACTTTTTTTTCGCCAAAATAAATATGTAAATATGTTAAGCCTGTGTTAAAATGTAAATATGCAAATTCATCCATCTATAAAAACTGTACAAAAATTAACGTGGCAGACATCGCGGGCGAATGCTACGGCACATCGCAGGTGCGCTGCTCAATTGGCTGGAACTAATTCTTGATTGCATGTATAACGGTTGCACCTTTCCATTTGATCACGACATATATACAAGGTATGTCCCATAAGTTCCCGGACTGGGTCCATAAAAAAATAAATAAATGAAAAATGTAATTAAATTTGACAGTTTATTATAGAAAAAATATCTGGCAACACGGTGGTACCAATATCGAGGCGGTACGTGCGCGTGCGCCAAAGTTATTCTAATTTATTTAAAGGTTACACCTTGCGCTGCGGCGATTTTACGATGGAACAAAAATTGAAGCAGATGATTTGCATAGAAATTTGTGTGAAACTTCAAATATCAGCAACCGAAACTTTTAAAATGCCTAATAAAGCATTCCCCAATGACCCCCCAAAAAGAACAACTGTTTTTGAATGACATTCTAGATTTAAATCTGGCAGAAATTCTATTGAAGATGATCCTCGGCAAGAACGCCCAAAATGTGCAAAAAATCACCGATTTGATAAAAGAAAATCCTCGAACCACTTTGCTGGAGCTAGAGCAAGACACAGGCATCTCTAAAACAACGATTGGAAGGATCGTAACCAAATCAAAAAGACTCCTGCAAAATTCATCCCAAGATTCCTCACTAATGAGCAAAAACTGTGTCGGCTTGCAACCTGTGAGAACATGTTGGAAATGACAAGAACGGATCCGGAATGGAAAGACAAGATAATCACAGGCGACGAGACATGGGTCTATGACTATGACCCTGAAACCAAGCGTCAATATGCCGAGTGGAGAGGTCAGGGTGAGCCTAGACCAAAAAAATCCAGGATATTGAAATCCAGAAACAAGTTGTTGCTGGTCGCTTTTTTGGATAACAAGGGCATTGTTCATCACGAGTATCTTCCTGCAGGCCAAACGGTTATTAAGGAAATGTATTTGGACATTCTTCGCCATCTAAGGGAAGCGATTCGAAAATAAATGCCAGAAAAATGGCCAAATGGTGACTGGATCCTACACCATAACAATGCCCGCCCTCACACAGCGCACTTGGTGACGAGTTTTTTGGCTAAAAACGGGACAGAAATCCTACCTCAACCACCCTATTCCCCAGACATCGCACCAAATGACTTTTTCCTGTTCCCCAAACTTAAAGCAGTTCTAAAAGGAAGACATTTTGACACCAGGGATGACATAATAGAAAAATCGCTGTTGGCATTGAAGAGCATTCCAAAAGAGCTCTATAAAAACTGTTTCGACAATTTGGGGAAACGATGGCGCTGGTGCGTTGAAGCAAGGGGGGATTACTTTAAAAAGTTTTAATAATTTTTTTAAAAAATACCTTACCTTTTTTTTTATGGACCCAGTCCGGGAACTTATGGGACACACCTTGTATAATGCTATAGATATTTGAAATCGCAATTTATTATTTTCATATAATTTTCAAATTATTTCATTTAACATAGATATTTAACATCATTATTAATACGCACCATCTTTGGTTAATTACCTTTTGTTTTTGCCCTACACTAGAAATATGGTTCCGAATAAAGGCATAAATACATATCTTCTCAAAAATGAGTATTTATTTTACACTTTAAAACAGGTAACAAGGTACATACAGAAATTAATACATAAACATATTTTTACCTATTTTCAAAATTTAAATGAGTTTTTCAAAATTTGAGCGTCATATATTATGTAAATGTTTGTGATTAAAAATTCCTTCAAATTTTCGCTGATGTAAATATGTTACCTGCAAAAATGAAACAAGGGCAGGTAAATGTAGTCTTGGTTATTCCTATTATCAAGTATGTCCCCATCGCTTTTAAATCTCCTGACCGATTGTTGAATAATTGGATCGGCCATATTTGAAAATCAATTTAGAATTAATTTCTGAGTGTTAAACTAGTTATGTAAATATTAATGAAATTATATGAAATAATCAACATTAGGCTTGAATTCCAATAGTTTTATTATAAAATTTTGAGTTGACACCAATCTTTAAGAAAAAAAAATTGTTAAGAATTTTGAATCGTTGGTTAAATATTGGTTATATATAATATTGGATAAATATTGAGTATATATTATAATGGTTAAATATTGGCTATATAGGTCTTCACACACCAATTATCCACGTGATAGACGCCAGACATGGCTCAGGTAGAAGACAACGTGGATTGTAGATGCTCCAATAAAAAGAAGCAGAATATGGAGAGTACGCCATAAGACAGGAAACATCATTGTCGAGGCGAATCGAATGTTAGGCGCCGAAGGACAAGGCGCCATGAATGGTAGGCGAGCTAGACAGGAAGCGCAGAAGATGACAGAAGGCCCAGTCAGTAGAAACCGTAAATCAAAGATGATCAATAAAGGAGTATCCAGGATGGTAGATTTCCCCAGAAAGCGGCGCTATGGATGGTAGGTGCCCGAGAACGGAGGCGTCTGGATGCTATTTAGCCCAGTATAAAGATGAGGTGAATAAGTGGCAGATCAAGATGGAGAAGAAATTGTTTCTTGTTGGCCCAGAATGAAGACGCTGTAGATGGGCGGCGGCCCAAGATGGAAGTGTCATGGATACTGGTTGGGTCAAGAAAAGGGGGAAATGGTTGGGTGACGGCCCAAGATGGATAAGTCATGGATACTAGTTGGGCCAGGAGAAGGAAGACGTGGTTGGATGGTGGCCCAAGATGGATAAGTCATAGATTCTTGTTAGCCTAGGATGAGGGTGACGTGGATGGGTGGCGGCCCAAGATGTAAGCGTCACATAGGTTCAGTTGTCCCAGGATGAAGTCGAGGTAGATGGGTGGCGGCCCAAGATGTAAACTTCATGGATGTTAGTTGGCCCAGGATGAGGGTGACGTTGATGGGTGGCGGCCCATGATGGAAGCGTCATGGAATCTACTTGGCCAAGGATGAAGGTATCGTTGATGGGTGACGGCCCAGGATGATGGTACTTCGCATGTCAGGACGTGCAAAGAATGGTAGGTTTCTCAAACATGAGTAGCTGTGGATAGATCAAGGCAGAGAATTCTCAGGATGCTTGATGTGGTCCTAGGATGATCTTTTGATGGAAGTGACCTAGGCAGACAACAACTAATACGTTATCGAATTATATAAGTGCTTAGAAAAACAAGTAGACTAAGTTATAAAGCCATAAAATTCACTTAATCTCTGAAAAAGGAACTCAATTCTAAGAGTTAACACCGCTTATTACAAATGCCCATTGCTCTATCTGCATGCGCCAATAATAAGCTGCCAAAATAGGAAGGCTTATAAGCTTCTACTCACCAGCATTGCTATTGGTTGGCATCCCAAAAGGCTGTAGCTGCACTGTCTTGTGCCCCAATCAACAGGCAGCACAGCTCTTGGTTTGTCCAACATATGGCGACTCAGGTATTGATGCTCCGATCAGCAGGCGTCGAAGATTCTCTGATCAATATGCGCTAAGTTCTTGATGTTGGATCAACAGGCACTGAAACCAATAATGCCACGCCAGGCAGGTTTCACAGAGTTTGATGCCTCGATCACTAGGCATGGCTGATTCTGATGCTCCCACCGGTCAATGCTCCGAAATTCGGGCATTAAATATGCCTCCATAGATATGTCCTCTCGCATCTAAACACCAAAGAAACTTGTTTTAAATATCCAATTCAACATATATATAGCTTATAGAAATAATTATCAACTACTTATATAAGTTGCTATTTTTAATCGGCATTCTTATGTTTAAAGAATTTCACAAATGATCAGCGTAATCCTTCATAGCATTACTTCTATTTTTGAAAATAATTCCTGCGTCTTATATTTATAGAGTCGTCAATATAGGATACCTCGACATGAAACTGACCGTGGGATCTAACCGCAATTCTGTCTTATTTAAGTTTTAAAAAATATGGTAGAAATATAATGTCCCTTAGAAAGAAAATGCGTTAATCTATTAGCGCTATATCATAGGAAATATATTAGGTGATGGCCGAGTCGCTTTATGGAATCTTTAAGATCCAATGAGGCAATCAGTTGTCGAGAAGAAGCAGTAAAATCTATCCTTTACCCTATTTACACAATTGTTGCTTATTCCGCAACCGTGTACAAGTCCTAAATGTACTCTCACATACAATAATAACATTAGTGCTTCGATCTCCTATGTTTGAGTTACCTTTTTATCAATCTCAATTTGAGGTCATTCAGCATACAACTCAAAACGTTATAAATTCTTTCACCATTGTTCAAAATGTCATTCGAATTGAAAACGCAAAACATGCGAATTATAATATGAGAGGCATTACTAGCGTTATTTCATGACTTGTGACAAACAACGTAGCAATAAAATATTATATATCAAGTTCAATAATATTTTAATAACTTTTTTATCATCATAGTTCAGTTTAAATAAGATTTTAATCTTCCTTCACGTTTAGTTCTCTAACAACTGTGTGCGCTAGGTTACCCCTATTTTTGAATATTTCAAGCCCCATCATATTTTATAAATAATTACCCAAATAGCTATTTACTACTCAAACGATTAAAAAGCGATCATAGAATTTGCCTTACAGTTTCAAATATACAGTATTTAGATAGCAAACAGCTTTGATTATCTTATTTATTGTTAATAAAAATAATTAAATATAATGTACGTGTTCTGTGTAATCGGTATATTAAATTATATATTTGCTTCTCAAAAATTGTTCTTATATAAAAACACTTGTTATCAGTCATTTAAATCTTTATTAAAGGTGGTTCAGTATGCCTTAAAATTTTCAAATAAAACCAGCTAAGCCATAATAACTTCTATGTTGATTTGTATATAAATTCGGATATTAAAAAAACCGGTACCTAATTTATTTATCAGGTTTTTATATTTGAAAAGAGATAATCAAAAAGTGAAGGAATTGGTACATAAGTAATTCAGAATTAAAATATAAACAGTAGGTACTTACTTATCAAGAGGAACGATGTCCTTCCAGCCAGAGAGAAGGAAGTGTGGGAGTATGTGGATGTCAGTATCCAGGTCTGTGAGGATGTCGGTGGATGTATGGAGGTGGTATGGGGGAGAATATGGTCTATTAATTGGGTGAAATTACATTAGCTGATCGTTTATCTTAGAAGGTGATATATTGCTGAAAAGGTCAAGACAGAATAGATTTCAGTAATTCTCTTGAATAATTTATTTAGTCATAGATTTGCATGGATGTGTGTGTGTGTGAAAGGTAAGAGATGAAGTAAATTTGTATTCACACATTCTATAAATCCGTTGATATATATTGTCAATATTCCAGATTTAAATGATATAGTATGGCTCTGATGGGTTGTGAAGTTGATGGGTTTACACGATGGATACATGGAATAAAAAGGGTATTGATGTTCTTCCATTACTGCGAAGGATGTTATAAAAATGGGTTATCCATACTTCTGATAGGATGCGTCTTTGGTTATTAGGGACTGAGTGATATTGGTGGGCCTAAATAAGTGAGGGGAGTGAGCTCGTGGATATGAAATGAGCTATTGGGGTTGCCATTGCTGTAATCGCCAGGATATACTCTATATATGATATTATACTGCTGCTCAATACGGTTGTTATATTGCTGCTGCTATTGGAAGTTGGCTCAGATTAGGGAGGGGAGGAACCCGTGGGTTTGGGATGAGCTATTGGGGTTGCTATTGCTGTAATTGCCAGGAAATACTTTATAGATGATATTACGTTCTGCTCGATATGGCTGTTATATCATTGCTGCTATGGGGGGTGGGCCTAGATCAGGGAGGGAAGGGAGCCCGTGGTCCTCCACTCCACATCTCTGTGAAGTAAGGGACAACGGGGCTCCACACCTACTCTAACAACTGTGGGGGTGGAGGAAACCGTCTCGAACTCTAGCTGTGGCAGTCGGAATGTGGATGGGAGTGGGGTGAAGTCTAGGGGTAAATCTGGGGAGTAGGGGGGAAGGGGAAGTGAGGTGGAATGGCTGATGAATGAAGACCTGTACATTTGGTCCGTGCAGAAGGCCGGTGTTATGAGGAGGTGTTTGGGCAGGTCATAGGCTCTGTACACTATCTGTTGGCGTGGGTTGGGTGTTGGGGGTGGTGGGGTGTTGTCTGTGAGTGTGGGTTTTGGCTTTTTCCTGAAACACCAATATGTTCTGTCAGCTGTTTTGTTCAATTTCTCTTGTGAGGTGTTTATTGCAGTACCTATAACACAATAAATCTGCTCTATTGGTTTTTATTTGGGATGTAAATTCATGGGCTAAGTACTGCAACCATTACATTAACTCACAATAGACTGCGAGTTTATTCTCGATTTAAATTTATTTAGGATGTAAATTTATTATCTAAATATTTCAGTATCTAGTATATCGCACAATAGACTACACACAAAGTTTCTTACATTTGATTTTGTTTGGTATATAAATTTATGGTCTAAGTAATACAGTATATATTGTAACTCACAATAGAGTACAAGTTTGCTCTATTTATATTTTTATTTTTTGTGATATATATGGTCCGATACTCCATAATTTATTGTAACTCACAACATACTCCCTTTAATTTTTCCTTTGCAGTAAGGACAGTAGAAATTGTTTTATTTTAAAAAGAATATTACGCCTCTAAAATAGTTTTGTAATTTGATAACAGATGGCGCGCTAGTGCATCGTAATACTAAGGTTTGTTATCTTTAGTTTTATTTGGGATGTGTAAATTCATGTGCTAAGTACTACAACCATTACATTAACTCACAATAGACCACCGCAAGTTTACCCTCGATTTAGATTTATTTAGGATGTAAATTTATGGTGTAAATATTTCAGTATCTAATATATCGCACAATAGACTTCACACAAAGTTTCCTATATTTGAATTTGTTTGATATGTAAATTTATGGTGTAAGTATCACAATATTTTTGTAACTCACAATATACTATAAGTTTGTTATATATATATATATTTTTTTTGGGGATAAAAAATTATATAATATTCAGTACTACAGAATTTATTTTGAGAAAAAAGGATATTTCCTGATCGTGTAACTAAAAGTTGATAATGACTTGCGCCATCTATCGGAATAAATATCAACTAATCATTGATTTTTAATTATTCCAGAATTGACCAAATA
This sequence comes from Cordylochernes scorpioides, assembly GCA_030710605.1. Taxonomy (NCBI): domain Eukaryota; kingdom Metazoa; phylum Arthropoda; class Arachnida; order Pseudoscorpiones; family Chernetidae; genus Cordylochernes; species Cordylochernes scorpioides. The sequence continues at coordinate 194,395,329 of CP092864.1, forward strand.
GATTTTATTTTATGGTTCTAAGATATTGCAACATATACATTGTAATTTGTTAGAGTATTTGTATGTCTCTTTTTAGAAAATATTTCTATTTTTGAAGCTAACTTCATGTGAAATTAACACATATAAGATCATTTTTCCAAAGAATATACCACGAAGAAGAGTTTAAAAAATGCAGAAGGCTGCCTAAAGGATAAGAAAATACAGTCCTGAAATTAATATCTTTGATAGATGGAAATTGAACGATCAATCCCTTAAGGTAATGTAAAATAAGACATAAACATGTTGAAGATTTGCATAGAACAAGGAGAAAAAGATCGCTTGATTTCAGAGGAAGAAACATACCTCAATTTTGTATATTTTCATATTGACTATATTGTAGCAAAGTATTTATTAAATTTTATGTACAGATTATTAATTTTTGATATTTATATTATTTATATTTTGTTACTCTGGAAACTTCCATCATTGCTTATCTTGTATCTTATAAATGTGTATTTTGTTCTTGCCTTAAATATATTGCCGTGACATTCTGAAGTTTGTCTTTCCTAATTTTCTACGTGATAATATAATACTTTATGTTAATAGGCATTCATATATAAAATGTATGTAATGTATTTTATCTTCCATTTGAAAATTAACATTTGTTATTCACCTTTCATCATTAATATTGTTACATATTGTAATATACTTGAATATATGGTGTGTTTACTTGAAGAAACACCGAGATCTTCAATTTACATAAGAACGATGCCTCCTTATGTCTATGACCCTGGTAAAGAACTTTAATAGTGTTGTAAGGAATGGGCCCCACAACACATGAGAAGAATATTTTGATAAATCAATATTATCCTATCGTAATATTATGTAATAAATATATATTCTCTTGCCAATAAAATTTGGAATTCCAACATCTTTTCGTTCCAATTTTTATAATACCCAGTTTACAACGAACCATGGAAATTTTAAGGGATATTTATCAAAGATTGGAGCGGTTAAAGACTCTAGCTGTCATTGTGGCAACGAATTCCAGGACTCAAGACACCCACTGCTGGAATGCCCACTCTCTTTCACCGCTAGACAGCAGACAATAAATAATGTTGTAGATCTATATCAATTTGTAAATAGCAGAGAGAATTATCGTAGGTTTAAATATTTTTGTAAATATATTTATGATTATCTTTCTAACCTGAAAGGTTCAGGTTCCTAATATATATTATTGTTTCTCTTTTTATTTTTAATTACTTCCTTGTGTAATATGTTAATAACTGTTTCTGTTTAAAAAATGTAAATCGACGCAATTATCCCTAGCCGGAATATCGCGTTTTGTGTGTTGAAATAAATATTTTTTTTCTGAATATTCTTATGTATACATAAATATCAAATAATTTATTTTTAAAAATATATATAGATTTATCAAATATAAAATTTATCAAAACAATTCTGTAAATTCGTTTGGAAAACATTTTCGATATTTGAATTTGAGGATCAAGTTACTCTCTCACTGAATTTGTCAAATAATTATTTCTGATACTCATCATTTATCAAAACGGAATTCGACATCAAATATATATTAGATTAGCATTAGCTGAATGAGTTCCATTATGTACTCACTTTTTGAAACATTTAAAAATCTTGCCAAGTTTGAAGCAACCCATTTTCGTTAGCTTTCGATAACTTATTGTTATTTGTGAGGATTATTAGAAATAAAAAGTCCTTAGAAACCCATATTTTGACATCTCTATCAATTACACCAGCATCTCTATTTGGATATAGACCCCCGGGTAGAAATCCTTATTGAACACTTTAAAATTACTTCTGCAGATTTTTCTTTTGCTTATCCTTAGTACGCGTGGTACAGGCTATGATAATCATGGTGGGTAGAAGTTGGCGACTGCTTTTACTGTAAGTGCGCTACATGTCTACCACATGTGAAAAGCAGTTCGACTTCGCACTTACATATGTGCCAAAGCCCCGTTTGGTTACTTGCACTCGCTGGATTTCTGCATATACTTCCACCAATCCAGAGAGTACAAATAATCCAACAGCAACACCTAGTTATTACGAGATCCAACTACTTATTACATGTGAGGACAGCCACTTGGTATTCTAGCACTCAGAGCAATCACAACACTCCTTGATTATTATGTCCTATATTCTGCAAATTTGTGGAGTATAGGCTAAATAAAATACTATAACACATACATATATATATTGCCACGTGGAAAATTAAGGACGACAAACTTCAGGATGAGACAGCAATTTATTCAAGACAAGAACAAACTATGAAGGATAAACAAAAGATAAGGAATGAGGGAAGTTTACAGAGGAGTAAAATATAAAGAAAAAATGCATACTTTGTTTATTTAAGTTAAAAATAATAAATGCTTGTAAAATAATAAATACTTCGCTACAATATTATGACTAAAGAATTTATTAGTGTGTGTTAAAAAAAATTATCTATTTTTATTATTATAAACATGTTAATGTCACGATTATAGCTGACACGTGTAAAACATTTCAATATTCATAATAATTGGAGAAAAATGAAATATTAGTATATTTTAGTCTTGATCAATTTGGATTCAAAATTTTAGTCAAGTGGCAATTTTGAAAGTCTAAATTGAAAAAAAAAAGTTTTTAGTACGAGAACACACTAGCTAATTTACATATTTACATAATTACTAGAACTATGATATTATCTCCAGCTGAACCTAACGTAGCTAAACTTCATTCCAGTTATCTCGATTTCTGTGAAAACATTAGCGGAATAAACAGACAAGAGAATCAATTTTATTGACCATCATTTAAACATATATTAAAAAAAAGCGACACTCCGCATTATAAAAAAATAATTTTAGTATACTATTTTAATAAATTTGTGTTTAAATATAAAAATTATGATATAAAAATTGACCATCAAGTTCATAAACCTGATTTTTATGAATATTTTAACAAGAAAAGTATATTAAGAAAAAGGCATATTCTGATCGTGACTGTACAGCACATACATAGGACGTCCTTGTCGCAGATATTGTTGTCGGACTATCCTGGAGCGCCAAAGGCTCCAACTGCGATGTGATTTGACCATCCAGTCTTGTCGCACTTCCACGAAGAGTCCAGCTCCGTTACGCTTAGTTGGATCTCCTCTGTAGTCCCAGACAGTCTGGCCTCGTCGCATCAGTCCGTCCTGCCGTCGTATTGCTGCTCATCATGATTGCCGATGATCTCGTTGAGATTGTCAGATGGGATTCCGAGTGTAGGAATCTATTTAACTCTACATCTGGGGGACATTTTCTCCTTCCGTCTACCTGACTTTAATAAAAGCACTCGTGCCACAGCAGTTGTCGGGGGCGATCCGTTCGCTATTCTCCACTACACAACCAGTCTAAATCATTTCCTTCTCCATTAACCATTTCCAGTGATATCAACCACACCATCTATCTTCCGTAGAGCATTATTCATATTGACACTCGGCTTCTTGAGCGTTCTGCCATCTAGCCACTTTCTCATTCAACACTGCATATAGATGCTCGAGATATTCCCATGAATAATTCAAGTTAAGATGCATTAGCGCGCCATCTGTTATGAAAATTCGAACCTATTATAGACGCGTATGATTCTTTTTAAAATTAAACAATTTCTACTGCACTTAGTGCAATGGAAAAATTAATGGGAGGGCAGAGAGTAGAGCTTGAATGAAGTCTGATTGCACTACCGCCACTTTCTGATTTCACTGGAATCAGAATTGTCTTCGCGAACAGAGGATTCCACATTTGACACCATTTTTTACGCCGCTGCTGTGTCTGTATGCGAAATAAGCACGCGGGATTGATAAGAATCTCGATTCAAATCTTCCTTATTTACCTTCGTGCATTCAAGAATAACAAAGTAAGTAACATACAGGGAGAATCATCAAACAGCTGTCTTTAACAATGTGGAAGATGAATCCACTCCTAGCAGTCATAGTTGGGATTCTTCCTTCCTGACTGCTCCGCCCGCCCCATCTACTATTCTTGGGGTCAACACATGTGGTCCAACTGACCCTGCTTACTACCACGGAGATATCGAAGCTTCTTTCGGACATTTTCGCAACCCTTTATTTGGAGGGCTGGGAGTCTGAGAAAATAAACGGAAATTTTCTCAATAAGAAAAGTAATGTTCCTGAAAACCTCATCCAAGAAATTATATGAAAAGCATGAACATTTTAAAGAAAGAAATTCAATTGCAAAGCTTTTAAAATGACATTTGAAAGCATTCACCTTCTTTTTTATTATTATTTTTTTTGTAAATATTTCGCATAAAAACATGTTACTTTTATTTTTCCCTTTCAATGCATTTTATATATCTGCGCGGTCTACACCTGTTTAAATTTCTTCATAAACTGGCAAAGATAGCCATTGTGAGATTTTTCCCCACGAAAGGATCAATAGCGGGAAACTGAAACGTTGGAAAAAAAAAAGATTTGAAAAGTTGTAATTGGCATTAAATGATATTTGTTCCTCATAATCTCACCTATTTAATTCTCTGATAAGTTGAATAAAGGGCACCGTTTATATCAGGCTCTTTTGAAGTTCAGTAGGGGGGTGGAACAAAAACAACTGTTCGGAGGAGATTAATAGAATCGACGAATGTCGTCGGTCCATTTGGATGAAGAAAGCGAAGACTAGAACGCGGCTGATTCCACACTCGCCTTTCAGTGATACGCTAACCTATGTACGGTGGATTCTGTGGCCACTGGACATGTGTCGAACCTGGAGGTTGTTGGGTTCTGCGTTGCCTGGAGTATAGGAGCGTCATCTATGATTCCTTCCTCTGGTGAATCTGTATAAGACCGATGGTCTTAATAAAGCTGTATGTGTGTGGAGTAAAAAAATAATTATAATAGTCACTTAAAATAGATGTTACCTGCTTTTTCGAACTCATTAGTATACTTTTGAAGATTTTCTGCGCACTGATAAAAGAATTGTTGTTTTGTTTCTATCATAAGCTCACAGATTTATTAAGCCATTATGTAATGGTGTAAAAATGATCGAGAATATTTTGCCAATCATTTTATTATAGAATTTTGATTACAATCCAATGAGGTTATGCGCTAGAATTTTGAATTATTTGTTCTGTGCTTCTCATCCAAGCATAAAGGTCCGCAAACAGCACATCCACGAATCAGGAAGGAGGTGCCATAAGTGGTAATTAGCCCAGGCATTAGACGCTGCTGGTAGTGAAGGCTTCAGGCAAGAGACTCCACCAATGGCGGAGTCCGTCGGGAGAAAGTGTTCAGGATGATCGGTGCAGTGGTCAGTGGTTGCTATCAGGCAGGTGATGGTACAGATTACACAGATGCTCAGTGCCCTAAACAAATAATTAATCGAATCATCCCAGCTGTTTATGACAATAGTAGCAAATGCTCTAAATATAGAAGGATAACAAATAATGAACGCCTTAACAAATAAAAAAAATTGAAATCAAAGACTAGGGGAAGTTCTAAAGACAATGGTGAAGCTGGAGGCAGCTCTTTCTGATAAAATGTATTTCAACTATAATTTATGATAAAAAAAGAAATTGGACCACTTACCAGAACTGATTGTGGCTGGCATTCCAGGAGGCTGTGATGCGAGTGACTTGTGCCCCGTTCAACAAGCATCGCAGCTCTTGATTTGTCGACCAGCAGGCGTTGCAGTTCTTGGTTAACTGAACAATAGAAACCGCAGTTCCTTTTACTCCAGCCAAACAGAAGCGGCAGTTATTGGTGCCCCGTCCAACAAAAGCCAACTTACTGGTGCTTTGATGAGTTGAGGTGGAAATTTGCAGTGCCTTGATTAACAGAAGTCGCAGTTCTTGGTGCCGTTACCAATAGAAAATCCGCAGTTTTAGGTGTCCAGATTAAGAGAGAACGGGTTTTGGTATCCGAACACTAGAAATACAGGTTTTGGCGCCCGATCAATAGAAAGAAAATTTGGTGTCCAAATCAACAGGAATCTCAGTTATTCAGATTTGAACATCAGGCAGTCGACGTTTCATGGCCTCGTCCAGTAGATGTGCCGTAGGTTTTGATATCACCACCAGCAGACGTCTTAGATATTAATGTTTCAACTGAAAGAAACATAGATCTTGATGCTCCAGGCATTAGAAATTCTTCCATGGGAAGCTGTGCAAGGCTTCCCAAGATTTTGACAACTAAATAAACAACAAAAAACCAATTATTCAAAAATTACTCAAATTCTCATATAATAGCATGTGAATAGTTAGTTTATTATATAATAATATTGGTTAGTTTTTTAAATATACTTATATGAAGTACCTTTGGATCATTGATAAATATATGTATCATTGATAATATATATGTTATATATATATATATATATATATGAATAAACGTATCATTATATATATATATATATATATATTAAATATTACATTAAAATACACATTGTAAAAAATTACAATTAAGATCTGAAATGGGTTATCTGAAAACATTTTCAATTATTTTATTAAATACTAGACTGTACGTATATATATAAATATTGCAAGTAGCTAGTGGAGTTAGATACTATACACTAGTGAGCTAGAGTAGAAGTCAATAAAGTAGGCACTTACTTCTTTAGGAAACGAAGTCGTCGTCAATTGTCTTCGTTGAGGGAGATGAGGAGTGGGGGTATGTTGATGTAGGTGCCCATGTTTGCGAGGATATTGTAGGTGGATGTATGGAGGTATGGGGGAGAGAGGGACTATTGGTTTATTTAAAAGTCTATTAATGTAAATCTTTTTCATTGGTTGATGGTTGATTATGGAGGTTGATTGGTGGCAAAATTGGAAGTTTTATTCAAGAGATATCGTCAGTATATTTCTTTAGGTAATTTGTATGAAATCATTTCGTTTATGAAAAGGAACAGAATGATGGGGTGAAATATTGTTATTGTTTGTTTGGAGATATTCAAATATTAAAATGCTGATGATATAAGACGAAATTAATTGTTTTTTGCTAAAGGTTTGAAATATAATTTTTTGAGCCAAGTTTATGAAATGACAAAAATGTTATTATTCATTTTACCATTTTTGGGTTTGATATAAGACGAAATGTAATGAAAGCAATTGCTGCTATTTCCTGGATATTATCTATGGATTATCTTATATTGCTGTTAAATATGGTTGTTACTTCATTGCTGCTATTGCCAGGATATTAACTCTAAATAATATTATACTGCTGCTCAATTCGGTTGCTATTTCACTGTTGCTATGGGAAGTGGGCCTAGATGAGGGAGGGGAGGGAGCCGGTGGTCCCCCACTCCACATCTCTGTGAAGTAAGGGACAACGGGGCTCCACACCTACTCTAAAAACTGTGGGGGTGGAGGAAACCGTCTCGAACTGTAACTGTGGCAGTCGGAATGTGGATAGGAGTGGAGTGAAGTCTAAGGGTAAATCTGGGGAGTAGGGGGGAAGGGGAAGTGAGGTGGAATGGCTGATGAATGATGACCTGTACATTTGGTCCGTGCAAAAGGCCGGTGTTATTGGGAGGTGTTTGGGCAGGTCATGGGCTCTAAAGACTATTTGTTTGCGTGGGTTGGGTGTTGGGGGTGTGGGGATGTTGTCTGCGTGTGGGGGTTTTGGCTTTTTCCTGAAACATTAATAAGTTCTGTCAGCTAGTTTCACAAATATTACTGCTGTGGGATGTCTATTCTAATGTAAAATCTGCCGAATATTTGGTTGATAGAAGTACAGAAAACATTCTTCAATCAATACTTTCAGTTGTGGCCATCCATAATCATCTTTTGAGATATTTCCAATTTAATAGTTGTGATAATTTATAACCTGTGAAGAGGTGGAATATTTGTTAAGTTATGAAAACAGAATTTTGAAGGCCTGGATTGCTTGAGGAATGATATGATATTGAAATGATATTTTATGTTCGCTTTTATATCGATTATATTAACAAATTAATAAACATATTTATAATAATTGTTTACTATAATGCTATTCTTTCGAGTAATTAATCCTTATTTACAGAAAGAAGTACAGAGACAATTGTATAATTGATGCCCTCATTTGTGGGATAATGCAACAATGTAGTAGCAGGAAATAATTGTTGTAGTTATTATAATCTAAAGTATAGAATATATATTAATTTATCTTTAATTAAATATAAAAATTTAATTAATCTGAATTATAAAAAGAGTAAAAATGTTTTGAATAGGAATAATACTTAATATGTGCTAGCTTGAAATAATTTTGCATGGCTGAAAAATATATAATTTACATGTGTTAAATAAAAAGGTTTTCTTTTAACCAACGGTTGTGAATTAATTCTGATTACTGGATCCCTGATAACACTTACAACAACAACAACAACAGATCCTTCTATTAAGACATTTTTACTTCTATAGACTATAGCTTGAATCCAAGATGAGACAGTAAACAATAGAAGAAAGTATCATATATTGAGTATAAATAGGTATACAGTCTTATAATGGGAAGACAATAACAACCATTGCGTGTCTTCTAGTTGTTTATCTTTTAATTTCTAGAGATTTTCTCAGCTTATCTATTGAATTGTAGAATTTAGTGAAATTATGTAAAATGGTATTTAATTATATTTAAACTAGTGTCCTATTGGTGACTTATTGTATCGTATTTTCTCTACTGTAGAGGGAAAGGCTTGTATATTAATATTTTAACAGAATATTATTAACAGATTTTTAATTTTGATAGTTTGTATTTATCCATAAAATTATATTAATGCAGTGTTCAAAATAAATTGATTTGCAATTTTCTCACCGTTGCCTCTCCTTCTTATAATATGATATTGTATTATGATCCATAGCATAGTATATTAAACCTGCGATACCGCTGGGAAGGTTCACCACTGATGAATCAGGCCTTCCCATTAATATTTCCATTACAGTAAGGGCAGTGGATATTGTTTAAATTTTAAAAGAATCATACGCGTCTGTAATAGTATCGAATTTTTATATTATTCTACGCGACAATATAAAATAGATATTGTTTTTATTAAGATATTTATTCCAACCAATATTTTAAGGGATAAATCGACTACATCAACAACAACAACAACAAAAAGCCTTTATTTAGGGTCACTGACCCTATACAGGATTCAACAGAGATATGCATAAGAACAAAGCAGTGAGACAAAGGAAACAACGATGTAGACAGAAGAAAAAGAAAAAATAAAAACAAGAAAGAGAAAGAGGGAAGCAAGAAAAACAACACAAAAAGAGTAGAAGTAAGAAAGTGAGGAGTGAGTGTCACTTGGCCTTCTTCTGAGATATGGACTTGTGGAAACCATAAAACGCCGTAGCAATACACTTATTCTGGGTCATATTGTCAATTATTGATGGAAGTGAAGCACAGAGTTGCCCAGTTTTGAGCATAAGGGTTCTTCTTTCTTCTTTCAGAGCAGAGCAATCAAAAATATAGTAAGTGATTTCATTTTTCAGTTTTGAATTACAGAAGGTACAAATCGGGTCCTCACCGCAGAGCATCTTGGTGTGGTTTTCTTTAAAAAAAAAACTTGAAAGTATTCTAACTTGTGCGAGTAGTCTTACAACCGGGAATGGAAAATCCCCTAAAAGGTATCCCTCCGTCATGAAAGATATGTGAATGTCTTTGTAGTGAGAGTATAGCTTAGATTTATCTATTCTTGTAAGGTCGTTTTGTATAGATTGGTCTGCCGCTGTTTTTAAAAGCCCTGTAATCGCGCTCCTCAGTGTTTCAGGATCATTACAGGAAACAAGTGCAGGGGATCCATTATTGTTAAGCAGATTGGTGAGCTTTTTAATGAAGCCGATGGGTGTGCCCGAAGCATTAGACAGTTCCCGTGTTCTATTAAAACATATACGCGGCAATCTGTCACTGCTCATATTCAACACCCGCAGCCAATACTTCAGGGTTAATTTTAAAGCTGTTACACTCAAAGAGATACGACCGGTTTCTAATCTGATTATGTAGCCTGGAGTGTATCTGGGCAGATTCAGGAACCTACGGATAAATATGTCTTGTTACTGTCCAGTAAGTCTTTATGCTCTGTTGCCCACAATGGAGCGGCATACATCAGGACAGCTCTCACGATTGTTAATTGATTAATAAATTTATTGACTTTGTTTTTGATTTTATTAATAATCGGGTGTGTGGCGTTAAATGCTGTAAGTGCTTTTCCTTTAAAGTATAAATCGACTACATTAGTTCCATTTTTTTTCATAAAAACTTGTTTACGATTCAAACAGATCTCGTGCTGTGGGTAACCCACACTATGATATAGATGTTTAAAGCTCATATGAATTGAAAGAGTTAAAATGATAAACCTTTTAAAATTTATTGTTTATAAATATTAAAAATAAGTAATAAATATATATACTACTATATGTGTCCTAGAGATTATATTATAATGAGATAATAGGTAGTTTCTGGCCACTTTATGTTATCGCAGGAGTCTGCTATATTTACTATGATCAGAAATGTCGAGTCCTTTTGTCCAGTATAGCCTCTGCTATCTTTGTCAAATCAATACTGTGAGATACCTATTCTGTGTTGTACTGAACTCGATAGTTTAATCACTTTGCAATAATAATTAATTATTCTTTATCAATGTTTCATGAAATTTTTTAGAAAATAAAATTGTCATTAAAAAATATGATTTTGGTAAAACCCTTTACGTGTTTCAAAATTTATGTTTTTTTGTTTGGCTTTGGTATTATTTTGATCAAGCACTTCTACATATTTGAATACTACCCTATATAATTACAAACATTTATTGACACTTTTATATGAAATTTGGTGAAATGATGTACTTGTTAGCTTCGTTTATCATGTTATTGATAATGTATACAAGAGCTCCTGGTGTTTTATTTATATTTAATTTGGAAATAATATATTTTATATTTATTTTATATCGATTTCTCTCTCAAACATTTAAATATCATCATCGTTATATATATATATATATATATATATATATATATATATATATATATAACAAGAATAAATTAAGAAAAAAATAATATAAAAATTTATTACACTTTGATTCAAAAAATAAATTATTTTGTTTATAAATAAATCATTGATAAAATATTTTTCATGGTTGTATAATTATCCCATATGTATCCCATATGAATCACACATATTCATCGCTTTTTTAAACTTATTTTCTGTTCTTAATCTTTAATAAAAATATAGAAAATTGACCATTTTTGTATATTATTTTTTTTCAAAGAATGCTCTCCAACTATTAAATTTATATTTTATATTGGAATGTTTTATGAAGATTTGATTATAGTAATTAATATAATTGCTTGATATATAATATTTTCTAGTAATAATTGTGAATAAAAATAATCTTGAAATATAAAGCTATGATGGATTATATGGCAATATATAGCCTGATGATGATGTTTTAAAATGATCTTACTTCTTAAATCTTTTAAAAATCTTGCAGATTTTAAAACATCCCATTTTCGTAGCTTTCGTTTGCTAGTTTAGTATTTGCTATTGATTCAGTAGGAAAACAAAAACTCCTTAGAAACCTTTTAACTATTAAAATAATTTAATCGACATATATATTTATAAATAGAATATATTATTCTAAAATATTTACCAAAAATATATGAAAAAACATAATACTCTTTATATACATATTCTAAGAATAATATTTATTGGGTTGATTAGCTTAAAAGAGTACACATTTGTGTGACAAAGATCACATGCCATTTAAAATCTATTTTTATTTATTATCTCATATGTATGTTCCATCAATAGACAGCGAGATACTTGAAAAGTCATTATTCTAATACCACAACCATATAACCTTTACTCTCTAAATAACACACACAGATAGCTAACATTAATTAACATAACACTAACAGAGTCTATTGGCATTAATTTGTAATTTGAATTAAATAGGTATGAGAATGTGCACCTTTAACTTATTTCCTAAATTTTATATGTAAATATATATTTTTTGAAAATTTAATTTGTGTGTGCGTGAAAAGTGAAATTTCTCGAAAGTTTAAAAAGGTTTAAAACAAAGGATTGCAGCCTAAAATAACTTGCGGTGGCTTCGTTTTACAGGAGTCATATGCTAATAAATCCTCATAAACATTACATAATTACATATAGACCTTTGTTCTTATTTGTTCATTTCTATTGCTTTAAGTTTAGAGTTTAAGTGTCTATGATACTCAAAAAATACTTTAGGGACTTTCTGATTTCCTTTCTTCACATACCTTTCGATATTGCTTCTTTGATAGTTTATTTTCAGGTTAAACCCAAATTCACCAATTGATATTTACAAACCTCTTATCAAAAAAGAACAAAATGTGAGGCCAAGAGTTTCTTGTAGTTTTATACAAAGCTTTAGAGCATTTCTACCCTTCAACAGGAATCGACATAAGAACGTATAGGAGAATAAATGTTCTAAAGAACTTTACTAGGTGCCGCGCTCAAAATGATTAACCTAGATCATCATATTTACAATACACTGTGGGGGATGTACAGGGGTTCATTTACAAATAAAATTTATATTAATTATATTGATGTCGTTGGGTCCTCAGGTCCTTGGGGATATAGAATAAATGGTTATATATACATATCTACACACTTACATTTATATTAAAAGATTGGCATTTAAAGACATATATGTGAACGAAATAAAATATATATTTAAATATATAGGAGTTATATATATCCAAAACTCTAATAAATAGAATATAAACTGAGGAAGAGATTTGTACAAGAGCGACTATTTTGATATACAAATAAAATAAAATTATGATGCATTAGCACGCCATTTTTTATAAGAAATTTAAACCATTTTTTACGCTAAGATTCTTTTGAAAATAAAACAATTTTCTACTGCTCTTATTGCAATGTTATAAACTAATGGAAAGGCCTGACTCATCAGTGGTGAACCCTCCCAGAGGGTTCGTCAGTTTAATCTACCATACCACTGTAATAAAATTAATGGAGGCTGTGACTAAACCCGAAAGGGCAATGTATTAAACTACGTACTATATATCAAACTATTAAATAGGAAAATATTAGTCTGGCAGAGTTCGATGCTTCAATTATTAAAATTAGTTTTTTTTTTCAGATACTATTAATTCTAATATTAAGCGTTTTTGTAAGCGCAAGCCATACTCCATATCCATTTATTTTAATTATTAATTATTTAAAACATACAATAACACTTATTGCATTTTGTTAAAATGGCAATTCTCTCGGATTTCATGATATAATTGTTTTGACCAGTGACCGGTTACTCTGTGGTGTGTTGCGGTGTATATATAGATGGATGTCTTGGTTAGTTAGTTAGTTGTGTTATCTTACCGTGATCGGTTTAATAAAAATCCTCCGGTGTTCAGTGCCATCTTCCTCCTTTTTTCAACAGGTTATGGGCCCAGGATTACTTTAAAGAAATTGTAGCATCAAGGAAGTATTTCAAAAATGTCAAGTCTTTACCAAATCGAAAAATTAAATTCCGAAAATTATGAGACATGGAAGATGCAAATGAAGATGATTCTAATTCATTCCGAACTTTGGGATTATGCAAATAGCATAAGAATCAAGCCTGAAACCGAAGTAGAATCCAACGAATGGGAGAAGAATGACCAGAAGGCGCTAGCAACTATAGTCCTAAGTTTAAGTCCTCCAGAAATAATACACGTGAAGAGATGTAAAACTTCTGCAGAGGCATGGAAGCTTTTAAATGAAGTGCATCAGCCAAAAGGACCTGCAACGAAGGTGTTTCTTACGAAACAGTTAATATTATTGAAAATGAAACCAAATGAAAAGATGCAGGATTATCTCAACAAATTTAGCAGCTTGGCTGACAAGTTGAGTGAAATGGATGCACAAGTCCCAGAAGACTTCCTTTCCATCCTCCTGTTGTGTAGCCTTCCCGAGAGTTATGAGGCTTTTAGAACTGCCATTGAAACTAGGGACAAGTTGCCGAACTTTGAAACTTTAAAAGTGAAAATGCTGGAGGAGGAAATTAGGCAAACTCAATTGAACGGCACAACTAATACCGAACAAGCTTTCCTTGGAAACCCAGAAAGAAAGAATTTTCCCAGCACATCAAAACCAAAGCCAAAGGGATTCCCATTTAGCTGCCACTTCTGTGGAAAAAAGGGGCATAAAGCTGCCGACTGCAGAAAAAGAAAATCCAGGAACCCTAAAACTGAAATGGTTGCATCATTAGGAATCGAATGTTTAAACAAACTTGATGCAAACGAGTGGTGCTTGGATAGTGGTGCAACTGCCCACATGTGTAGCACAAAGAGATCATTCACTTATTTTGAAGACACTGCACCAGTAAAAATTACACTGGCAGATGGTCAATTCATTGAAGCTATAGGAAAGGGGAATGTAAAATTGGATTGTAAAACCAATACTGGAACTGTAACCCTATCCTTAGAATATGTGCTGTTTGTACCTAGATTAAATGGAAATCTATTTTCTATCAGTAAGTGCACAAGTAAATTTAATATTGTAAATTTCAAGTACAGAAAGGCTGAAATAGTGAATTTGCATACAAAAATTTGCATACAGGCCTATGAAAGGAATGGACTTTACATCTTAAGTCAAATTAATTGTCCTAAGGCATTAGCGACAAGTGAAATTTGCATAGCTGGAGAGAAAAATTACGAAAAATGGCATAGTAGACTTGGCCATTTAAATTTGCAAGATCTCAAAAAGCTAAAAATGCAAAATATTGTATACGGCCTGCCAATTTTTGATGTTAAAAATTTTACCTGTGAAGTTTGTTTGAAAGGTAAACAAACAAGGCTACCTTTTCAGAAAGAGTCTTTTACGAGAGCAAGGGAACCACTGGAGCTGATCCATACTGATATTTGTGGTCCCATGAGAACAAAATCATTGGGTGGCGCCCTTTATTTTTCAACATTTATTGATGACTTCTCAGGATTTATCTTCACATTTATAATGAAATCAAGAAGTGAAGTATTCAAAGGATTTAGAATATTCAAAAATTATGCTGAGAAGCAAACCGGAAAAAGGTTGAAATGTATTAGAAGTGATAATGCGCCTGAATACCTTAGCAAAGAGTTCAAAGATTACCTAGAAGGAGAAGGTATAGGACGTCAGCTCTCTGTAGAATATACACCTCAACAGAACGGTGTCGCTGAAAGAGCGAATAGAACTCTACTGGATATGACTAGGTGCTTCATGATCGAAGGTGATTTACCAGAAACTTTATGGGCTGAATTGATACATACATCAACTTTTATCAGAAATAGATGCCCGAGAAATAACGATTGTAAAACTCCACATGAGTTATTTACCAAAAGAAAACCTGTAGTTTCTCATTTAAAAATTATAGGAAGTAAATCGTTTGCCGTGAATAATAGGCCGAATAGATCTAAATTCGCACCTCGCAGTGAGGAATACAAGTTAATAGGGTATTTCACAGAATCTAAGGCATACAGACTTTGGAAGCCTGGTACACGTACAATTATAAAAAGTAGAGATGTACGTTTTATTGAACCAGAATTGTCCAAAATTAGGAATGAAGTCGTTGAAATTGATGTTGGTTCAGAAAGGGCTTCTTTCAAGGAAATCCCTCTAGTAGAAGAAAGAGGAAGTACATCAGAAATTGACCCAAAAGCTGAAATTGAAAGCCAATCGGATCTAGAAGTATCTGAAGTGTTAAACGAGCCGTCAGAAAGTGAAGTGATAATTTCTAGAAGAGGAAGAGGAAGACCAAGGTATATTAGAACGGGAAAACCTGGCCGACCAAGAAAGGAGTACCCTACAGCCAATTTGTCAACGCAAGAACTTCTAGCGGCGAAATACTTGCCAGATCCAAAAGACGCAGAGGAAGCGCTGTCAGGAAGGGATTCTTATTTTTGGAAGAAAGCAATGGAGGAAGAGTTTGATTCCTTGATTGAGAACAAAACTTGGGAATTGGTTGATCCCCCTAAGAATCGAAACATCATAGGAACCAAATGGGTATTCAAAACGAAATGCAATAGTGATGGTTCTGTTGAGCGCCATAAGGCTCGCCTGGTAGCAAAAGGCTATTCACAGCAGTACGGAATAGACTACGAGGAAACTTTTGCCCCAGTAGTGCGCCAAAGTACTATTAGAATGTTTTTGGCCTTAGCTGTTGAATACAACTTGATACTCCATCAGATGGACGTTCAATCTGCTTATTTAAATGGAGAAATTAAAGAAGAAATTTATATGACACAGCCGGAAAACTTCGTCTCAAGAAAATATCCAGAGAAGGTATGTCGACTCAAGAAGGCCATTTATGGGTTAAAACAAGCTGGAATAGTTTGGCATGAAAAGCTTGACAATGAATTAAAGAATTTGGGACTGAAGCAACTTCAATCTGACAATTGTGTCTATATCAAGCATGATGAAGGTATTCTCCTGGTGGCAATCTATGTTGATGATCTGATAATTGCGGCTGAAAGAGAAGACACGTTGAAATCCTTTAAAGAAAGTATGAAAAGGATATTCAAAATAAAGGATCTTGGAGGGATAAATTGTTGCCTGGGTATAAGGATACAAATGAAAGAGGATGGTTCAATATCCATAGATCAAGAGAGATATATTGAAGAACTTCTGGCGAAATATAGAATGAAAGAGGCAAAGCCTATTTCTACACCCATGGACTCGAACTCCAAGTTAACAAAAATTTCATCTATAGAAGGTGAGAATGAGCCAGTGAAAAAGGTAGAATACCAATCACTGATTGGATCATTGATATATCTCTCAGTGTCGACAAGGCCCGATATAGCCTATGCAGTTAGTGCTTTGGGACAGTTCAGTAATGATCCTAGGAGACAGCACTGGAATGCTGCCAAGCGTGTCCTCCGCTATTTGAAAGGCACCTCATGTTTGAGGATTACCTACAGGAAATCTAATGAGGCTCTTCATGGTTATGCCGACGCTGATTGGGGTGGAAACCTCGTGGATAGAAAATCTCATACGGGAATTGTTTACTTTTTGGCAAGAGGTCCAATAGCCTGGGAATCGAAGAAGCAGCAGACTGTCACTCTTTCGAGCACAGAATCTGAGTACATCGCACTTTGTGAAGCAGGAAAGGAGGCAGTCTACCTTAGAGCGCTGTTGGACGAGATGGGATTTGGTGAATTGCTGAATGGACCGACTGTTCTGAAGACGGATAACCAGGGTGCTCAACAGCTGGCGAGAAATCCGGTTTATCATGCCAGAACTAAGCATATTGACATCAAATGGCATTACATCAGAAGCATTTGCAGCGATGGACTTGTCGAGGTCGTCCACACACCAACCCAAGAAAATGTTGCCGACATCCTTACTAAAGGCCTACCAAGGTTTTTGTATGAAAAACACGTCACTGGATTTGGAATGTAGAAATCTGATGAATTGAGAGGAAGTGTTAAAATGGCAATTCTCTCGGATTTCATGATATAATTGTTTTGACCAGTGACCAGTTACTCTGTGGTGTGTTGCGGTGTATATATAGATGGATGTCTTGGTTAGTTAATTAGTTGTGTTATCTTACCGTGATCGGTTTAATAAAAATCCTCCGGTGTTCAGTGCCCTCTCCTATCTTCCTCCTTTTTCAACACATTTATTATACAGAAAATATTTATTTCATGTTGAGGAATTAAATGAAAAATAAAATAACTCGAATAAAATATTAATAGTAATATATTTCCAGTGCATGTGTAGTAAAAACTATCTATTTTCCTATGCTATATTTACATGCTACTGGTTAAGCTTGAACTGATACTCCTATTACATAAGTCCATTCTAAAGAAATATTTCAAAAAAAATCAAAAATACCTGCTATTTGAAGCTTTAATTCGACTGATTAAAAAATGTCATTTTGTTTGTTATCACCAGATGACAGTTTTATTAAACTCGTGAGATGGTGGAAAAAGATCAAAAACACATTTTGCCAATCATTTTATTATAAAATTTTGATTAAATTCCAATAAGGTAACGGCGCTAAAATTTTGAAATAGGTTCGATGGTTTAACACATCAGATAGGTGCGCCAAACATATGATCCATGACTCAGCTAAGAGCGGCCATGGATGGTAAGTAGCCCAGGCGAAGACGCTGCTGCTGGTGGTGAAGGATTCAGTCAAGAGACGCCATCAATGATGAAGTCTGTCAGGAGGAAGAGTCCAGGATGATTGGT
Organism: Cordylochernes scorpioides; assembly: GCA_030710605.1. NCBI lineage: Eukaryota > Metazoa > Arthropoda > Arachnida > Pseudoscorpiones > Chernetidae > Cordylochernes > Cordylochernes scorpioides. The sequence continues at coordinate 194,413,492 of CP092864.1, forward strand.
GAATCAGTCAATAGTCGCTGTCAGGCAGGCGATGGTGTGCAGATGATCAGTATCCTACACAAACGAATCTTCAATCACTCAAGAAGTTTGACACAATAAGAGCAAATGTTTTCTAAATAGAATAACCAATAATGATATCTTTTAAAAATTATAAAAAATTGATATAAAATAGGCAAGAGCAAGTTCCAAAAGCAGTGGTGAAGCTGAAAGAAGCTATTTCTCATAAATATTTACGGTAATGATAATTTGTAATAGAAAAAGAAGTTTGACACTCACCACAGAGCTGATGCTGGTTGACATTCCAAAAAGCTGTAGATGCGAGTGACTTGTGCCCCGTTCAACACGCATCGCAGCTCTTGGTTTGTCGACCAACAGGCGCTGTAGTTCTTTATGCTTCAAGAAACGGCAGTTATTGGTGCCCCGTCCAACATAAGCCGACTTCTTGGTGCTTTGATGAATAGAAAAGGTTGATGATGCCTCGGTTAACAGCAGGCGCAGTTCTTGGTGTCCAGACTGATGGAAGTGGAACTCTTGGTGCTCCACTAAATAAGAGCGCAGGAATAGATGTTATGGGTAGGTCTAGGTGGCCCAATCGATAAAGGCTATAGTTCAAAGTGCCCAGACAGGTCTCGGTGCTCCAATCAACAGAAGGACAGGTCTTCTTGCCCAGATCAACAGAAGCATCAGTTATTCAGGTTTGAACAACAGGTGTCGATGGTTCAAGGCCCTCACAGTAGATGCCGCAGGTTTCAATATCACCACTAGCTAACGCCTTATATCTTTTCGCTCCAACTGGTAGGAACACAGGTTTCATTGCTCCAGGCATCACAAATGCTTCGACGAGAAGTTGTGCCAGGAAAGGCTGCTCCAGAATTCGACATCTGAATAAACAACACAATTTTTATTAATAAATACTTTATGTGGAGAGGTAGTTTAATATAAATTTAATGGTTAGTTTAAAATACTCTTATATGTGACACTCTTTTCTGATTAATATATTATTAAATATGACATTAAAAAACACAAATTATTAGAAATATAAAAAGATAGCACATTTGTTGTATACGCTCACAAAAACATTTTTCAATTTATTATTAATACTAATATATATTGAGGTATATATATTGTGTGAGTGGCTAGTGCAGTTAGATACGTATACACTAGATAGCTAGAATAGAAGTGATTAAAGTAGGTACTTACTTCTCTAGGAAGCAGTTTCATCAATTCTCTCCGTTGAGGGAGATGGAGGAGTGGGGGTATGTTGATGTAGGTGCCCATGTTTGCGAGGAATTGTAGGTGGATGTATGGAGGTATGGGGGAGAGAGGGACTATTGGTTTCTTAAAAGGTCTATTAATGAAATATTTATTTATTGGTTGATGGTTAATTAGTGGTTGATTGGTGGTAAAATTGAAAGTTATTTAAGTCAAGTTTTCTGTATACTTGTTCAGGTGATTTACATGATATATTTTCGTTTTTGAAAAGAAATTGATTTGATGGGAAAATATCATTATTGTTTGGAGATATTCAAATATCGAAGAATTATGATGATATAAGATGAGCATACATGTTTGCTGAAAGTTCAGAATATCAATTTTCAATGCAAGTTCATAATGCAAAAATCTCATTATTAATTGTGATCAATATTGAGTTTGAGATGAGCTGATTTGGTGAAAGAGGTTGCTAATGCTGCTATTGCCAAAATACTATTTATATATGATGTTATAATTATGTTCAGTATGGTTGCTATTGCCAGTATATTCTCTATGAATGATATGATATACTGCTGCCAAATATGGTTACTATTTCATTGCTGCTATGGGGAGTGGGCCTAGATCAGGGAGGGGAGGGAGCCTGTGGTCCCCCACTCCACATCTCTGTGAAGTAAGGGACAACGGGGCTCCACACCTACGCTAAAAACTGTGGGGGTGGAGGAAACTGTCTCGAACTGTAACTGTGGCAGTCGGAATGTGGATGGAAGTGGGGAGAAATCTAGGGGTAAATCTGGGGAGTAGGGGGGAAGGGGAAGTGAGGTGGAATGGCTGATGAATGAAGACCTGTACATTTGGTCCGTGCAAAAGGCCGGTGTTATTGGGAGGTGTTTGGGCAGGTCATAGGCTCTAAAAACTATTTGTTTGCGTGGTTTGGGTGTTGGGGGTGTGGGGATGTTGTCTGCATGTGGGGGTTTTGGCTTTTTCCTGAAACATTAATAAGTTCTGTCAGATAGTTTTACAAAAATTACTGCTGTGGGATGTCTATTCTAATGTAAGATCGGTCAAATTTTCGGCTGATAGAAGTACAGAGACATTCTTTGATCAACACATTCAGTTGTGGACCATTCATAATCACCTTTTGAGATATTTCTAATTTCATAGTTCTAATTATTTATAATCTGTGAAGATGGAATATTCGCTAAATTATCTAAACCGAGAATGACGAGGCTATTTTGAAGGCCTGGAGATTGCTTGAAGATTGATTTGATATCAAAATTAATATTTATGTTCGCTACATATAACGATTATTAAAAAATTAATAAACATTTTATAACGATTGTTTATTATATTGCAATATTTTGAGCAATCCTTTTTTAAAGAACGAATTACACAGACAATTGTTTGATCGATGTACTCAGTTGTGGGCTATGCAACAACAACAAACCTTCTATTAAGATATTTTTACTTATAAAGACTATACTTTGAATCCAAGAATGAGACAGTAAACAATAGATGAAAGTGTCATTAAGTAAATAGGTATAGGACTTATAATGTAAAGACAATAACAACTATTGCGTGTCTTATAGATATTTTCATTTTATTCCTAGCGATTTTCTCAGCTTATCTATTGAATTGTAGAATTTAGTGAAATTATGTAAAATGGTATTTGATTTTATTTCAACTAGTGTCCTATTGGTGATTTATTGTATCGTGTTTTTTCTCTGTAGAGAGAAGGGCTTGTATATTAATGTTTTAACATAATTACCAGATTGTTAAATTTGATATTTTTTTTTATTTCTGCATAAAATTATATTAATGCAGTGTTCAAAATAAATTGACTTCCTATTTTCTCACCCTTGCCTCTCCTTCTTATAATATTATATTGTATTATGATCCACAGCATGATGGATTAAACTTGCGAAACCGCTGGGAGGGTCCACCACTGATGATCCAGGCCTTCCCGTTAATTTTTCCATTGCAGTGAGGGCAGTAGATATTGATTTATTTGTAAAAGAAAAATATGCGTCTGAAATAGTTTCGATTTTTTATTTTATTCTAAGTGACAATATAAAGTCGATATTGTTTTTAGTAAGATATATATTCAAACCAATATTTAAAGGGATAAATCGACTAGATATATAATTTCCATATTTCTCATAAAATGAGAATCTCATGTTGTGGGTGAGCCACATTCGCTATGCAATACTGATGTTTTTAAAGATCATATAGATTGAAAAGTTAAAATGATAAAACTTTTAAAATTCATTATTTATAAATAGTAAAAATAAGCAATTAATATATATATATACTACTAAAAATGTGTACTAGAGATTATATGCAGTTATGAGATAATAGATGATTTCTGGCCACTTTATGTTATCGCAGGCGTCTGCTATATTCACCATTATCAGAAATGTCAAGTCCTTTTGCCCAGTATAACCTCTGCTATCTTTGTCAAGTCACTTCACTGCGAGATAGTAAATCTGTGTGTTGTACTGAACTCAATAGTTTAATCACACTTTTGATTGAACTATTTGATAAAACACTTCTACATTGGTTTCTTGAGAAATCAAGAATTAGGTATTTAAGGTCTGACCTTTTTATTATTTATTTTTTCTATTATTTTTTTTCACATGTTAAGCGTATTTACGCGAGATTGGCAGTCGCAGTGGTACAACCTGCTCCAAGCTGACGAGGGCCAACAGCCCGAAAGGCGTTCGTGGATGGCTTTTCTTGATTTATAAAGAATGGGTTATATAAGTGAAAAGGCCAATTCAAGGTTTAGTTGATATCTGTTCCACTAGATTGCGCTCTGCCATCTAAAAAGCACACGTGCTCCTGGTCTTAATATGCCTTCTTTGTTTTTGATATCAACACCTGACCTTTTTATTTTTCTATTTTTTTTTCACATTTATATAAAATATATAACATCAATCCACGTTTAAAATCTAAATTTTTATATTTATTAATTAAATATTTTCAAAATGTTGCTATATAAGGAAATTTTTAAATTGTCACTATTTCAGACATGAACTATTGCATTTTATACACCATCTATTTTTATTTTGAATAATCTTCAGATAATTTTTTATGTTTGGGAATATTTTTCTTTATTAAAAATTTTCAATTAAAACATTGATTGATGATATATTGGAATATTTTCTGAGAAGATTTAAATTTAGTAATTAATATAATTTCTTGATGTAATATTCTAGTAACAAAATTTTGAATGAAGGATCGTTGAAATATAAAGCTATGATGGCAATATGTAGCCTGATGAATATGTTTCAAAATGACAGAGATCTTACTTTTTAAATCTCTTAAAAATCTTGCAGAAAGTAAAACATCCCATTTTCGTTAGCTTTCGATCGCTTGATTATTATTTGTTATTGATTCACTTGGAAAACAAAGACTCCTTAGAAACCCTTTAACTATTAAAACTAATTTATTCGATATATATAGAATGACAGAGTATAAAGTCATATATATACCTAAATATATCTGAAAAAACATAATACTCTTTATTCATATATGTCATATGTTATATGTTGTATATATAAAACAGCAAACCCATGTGTAACTACAAAATGGCGTCAATATAACGGATATACGAGAGAGAAAGGGGCGGTGAGCCGGGAAGGAAAATATAAACAAGAGAGACTTATAAACATATTGGTCGTGGCAGTCTCTGATTGGACGTCCTCCCCCTCTGACGTCACCATTATGATATAAGCTGGGTTGCACTGAGCCCAGAAGACAGGCAGCAGGAGGAGAGTAGTTAGGATGCCATGCTAACCGATTGACTAGAGCTGTCCCAGGGCATCCCCTTAGTCTCACCTTTCCTGGAAACCATCCCCTAAACCAAGGTAACCATGTTCCCATACGTGTGGTCTTCTCACGTCTTCAGGCTAGTGCGCCTCCACTTCCAGCCCATGACTGCATATTGGATGAAGAGCCCAATATGACATTGTCGGCCCCACTCATTTACAACATGTACCAAGTATAATATATATTGGGCTGGGTACCTTGAATGAGTACACATTTTGAGAAAAATTATTCTATTTAAACATCTATTTTTATTTATTTTCTCATGTGTGTGTTCCATCAATAGGCAGCGAAATATACTTGAACAATAAAATCAAAATTCTAATACCACAACCATATAACCTTTACTCTCTAATTAACAACACACACAGATAGCTAACATTAATTAACATAACACTAACAGAGTCTATTGACATTAATTTTTAATTTAAATTAAATAAGTAATGAGAATGTGCACCTTTAACCCTCCTTTCCCAATTATTATATGTAAATATACTTTTTGAAAAATTGAATTTCAATGTGTGTGCGTTAAAAGTGAAATTTCTCGGAAGTTTAAAAGGGTTTAAAATGAAAGGTTGGAGCATAAAATAACTTGCAATGGCTTCGTTTTACAGGAGTCATGCGCTAATAAATCCTTATAAACATTACATAATTACACATAGATCTTTGTTCTTGTTTGTTTACCTCTATTGCTTTAAGTTTAGAGTTTAACGGTCTATGATACTCACAGCATACTTTAGGGACTTTCTGATTGTTTCTCTTCCCATATCTTTCGTTATTGATTGTTTGACAGTTTATTTTCAGGTTAAACCCAGATTCTCTCGCCAGTTGGTATTTACAATCCTCTTATCAAAAAAAGAACAAAATCATGAGGTTAAGAGTTTCTTGTAGTTTTATACAAAGCTTTAGATCATTTCTACCCTTCATCAGGAATTGACATAAGAACGTATAAGAGAATAAATGTTCTAAATAACTTTATTAGGTTCCGCTCAAAAAGAGCAACCTATATCATCATATTTACAATATACTGTGGGGGATGTACAGGGGTTCATTTACAATTATAATTTTTATTGATGTCGTTGGGTCCGGATTCTCAGGTCCTTGGGAATATAGAATAAATGGTTATATATAAATATCTACACACATACATTGTATTAAAAGATTGGCATTTAAAGACATATATGTGAACGAAATAAAATATATATTTAAATATATAGGAGTTATATATATCTAAAACTGTAATTAATAGAAAATAAACTATGGAGGAAATTTGTACAAGAAGAACTATTATGATATACAAATAAAATAAAATTATGATACATTAGTGCGATATCTGTTATAAGAAATTTAAACAATTTTTAACGCTATGATTCTTTTAAAATAAATCAATTTTCTACTGCACTCATTGCAATGTGATAAACTAATGGGAGCACCTGACTCATCAGTGGTGAACCCTCCCAGACGTTTCGCCAGTTTAATCTACCATACAGCTATAATATAATCAATGGAGACTCTGGATAAAACCGAAAGAGCAATGTATAAAACTATGAAATATGTCTTGAAAATAAAGATACTTCGGCCAGTAAATATTTTTATTACCTCGACGTTTCCACAAAAAGCTTTTGTCCTCGTCAGGAGCAAACAAAAATTGAAACATTTGGCAAGGCGTTAAAAATTATTCTAAGGCTCCAAGGTCGTTCTCACGCGATATTCCAAATTTTGTACAACATCTAAAGCACGAGTCAAAAATAAATATTTAACTCACAAAAGACTATGATCGTCGAAATTAATTATAAAATACTTATACATATATAATGAGAAATTATAAACGAAAATAAATATTAAAATAATAATAACATTTAAAATATATCACAAACAAATGGATTGGAAGATATGAAATAGATAGGCCAAATTCAAATAGAAATAAAGATGATTACAATAATATAATTATTCCATATTTTAGAGATGTAGATATCGAAATATCTAGAATTTTGAGAAAATTTAAATATATATAATATATGGCATAGTACGGAGACAAAAGGGAGTTTTTAACTAGAAATGGCATAATGAGGGATAACATAAGCACATCAAACCCAAGTAATGTAATTTATGGGGTTAAATGCACAGAATGTGACAAAATTAATGTAGGAGAAACAGGTCGTAATTTAGAGACCAGGATTAAAGAACACCAACAGGGTTTAATGGGGAGAAAGGCGTTAAGAAAAATTGGGGGACATGCATTATATTCAGGACATAGGCCAGATTGGAATGATATTGAGATATTTCACAGGAATTTAAAATTAAAAAAATAAAGATTATTTTTAGAGGGGGATGGGTATCACGGGAAATGGGGAAAAGAACTTTAAATGTATTTGAAGATATTCCGCTACAATACAATTCGTTTTTAAATTTAAAAAGTAATTATAAAGGGTAAGTATAAATTGTACATAATAGATATCGCGATTTATATATGCTATTTTGTTTAGAGAGCCGCTTTAATTCATGACGCAACGCTAGATTTACATACTACTTTATTATTAAAACAATTAGCCTTTATACAAAATAAAAATACAAAAGATGATGATAAGAAATTAAAAAATATTAATATCATACATAACAACTCCTCCCTATTAGCCAAAGAGAGTTTAATTTTCAAAACACGACGGAGGTTTCCTTATTCTTAAGGATCTCCTCAACACAGGCTTTGGGGTTCCTTCTGAAGAATCAGTTTCTTGAACAGCCGGGAGTCTTTCAATCTCAAGTGTCACTTGAGGGATCGATGATGTAGATGGTAAGGCTTCACTTTCCCCACAGCTCCTAACTTGATCTAAATGCCGGCTCAATAATTTTCCATCCTCAGTTTCCACTTTAATTGACACTGATCCAGTTTTCTCGGACACAACGCCAGGTAACCATCTGGAACCATGATATCCTCTGGCCATAATTTCCTGTCCTTCTTCCACCTCTCTATGTGGTTTCCAATTCTTCATGAATTTATCTTCCTGTCTGTTTCTTCCCTCAGAAATATTTTCCGGTTGAAATTTGTCAACAATAGTTTTTAAATTTCTATTCATTAATAACTGAGCTGGGGATTTCCGAGTTGTGCTATTTACCGCTATTCTCATTGTCAACAAGGACCTAGCCAATCTGATTGACCAATTTCCTCTGCTGTTCTTCCTAAGCAGATTTTTAAATGTTTGAATAGCTCTCTCTACTTGCCCAATTGATGCCGCATGATACGGAGCACACAAGATGTGTCTAATGCCATTCCTTTTTAGGAAGGTCTTAAAAACTTCAGATGTAAATGAAGTCCCATTGTCCGTAACGATCACATCCGGCAACCCATGAGTTACAAACATTTCCCTCATGGTATTAACAGTAGTCTCAGCAGATGTCGATGCTACGATCTTCGCTTCTATCCGCTTAGAATACGCATCCACCGCAACAAGAAATAATTTGCCTTTAAAGGGACCAGCATGATCGACATGTAACCTTGACTTAGGTCTTGAAGGCCAAATCTAAGGGTAGGTATTAGTCTTTGGAGGATCATGCCCAAAAGACAAACAGACTCTACAACTCAATATAATTTTTTCTATGTCTTTATCCATACTTGGCCACCAGCATAATCCTCGAGCCAATGCCTTCGTACCCACAATACCAACATGGGTATCATGCAATAGATTTAAAATATCTTTTCTTAATTTTTCCGGAACTACAACTCTGCTCCCTCACAATAAGCAATCTTTGTGAACAGATATTTCACTAGACTTTGTAAAATACTCTTTATATTTATCCTCAAAATTTCTAGCAGGCCACCCATTCATTGCCCAAAATTTAATCTAGATAGAATTGGGTCGTTACCAGTCCCTCTCGCAACTTCCGAAGCGTTAATAGCAGCATATTCTGATTCAATAAAAATACCTCCAGTGGGGTTGGAATTTGGCCTGGTGACCCATTTAATGGCAGTCTGCTCAGTGCGTCCACATTTCAATTTTTAATTCCTAGTTTATATTCTATGGTATATGTATATGCAGATAGAGTTAGACACCATCTCATCATGCGAGGCGATAGTACTTGTGGAATCGGCTTGTTCGGGTTGAAAAGACCAACTAGAGGTTTATGGTCTGTTACAATTTTGAATTTTCTCCCCAGAAGATACTGCGAAAACTTAAAAACAGCAAAAATAACTGCCAAAGTTATTCTATCGATTACCGCATATCTTCTCTCAGTTTTATTTAAAGTTCGGGAGGCAAACACAACTGGTCTTTCAATACCATGGTCTATTTGCGACAAAATGGCTCCAACACCATACTTCGACGCATCACATTTGACCAAAATAGGCAGATCTTCATTAAAATGTGCTTAAACAGACTTAGAACTAATCAAGTCTTTAGCATCTGCAAAAGATCTTTGATGTTCTTTATTCCATTTCCATGGATTATTACTGTCCAACAGTCTATGGAGAGGTTCAACTACTGTGGCTTTATTATTCAAAACTTCTCATAATAATTAATAAGTCCAAGAAAATACATTAATTCCCTTTTATTTGAAGGTGGTCTAGAATCTTTTATAGCTCTTAATTTCTCCTCGGATGGACGTATTCCTTTATGATCAATAATCATTCCTAGAAATTCGATTTCTGGAACATAAAATTTGCATTTTTCTCTTTTAAGACGAAGTCCAGATTCTCTGAAGCGTAGCAGTACCTTTTCAGTTTTTCTTTTAAGATCATCACAATCTTTTCCTGAAATCAGGACATCATTCAAATATACTGCAACTCCATCAATTCCACTCAGAAGAGTATCCATGAATCTCTGGAATGTTCCTACGGCTGAATTTAAGCCAAAAGGAATACGCCTCACCTTATATAATCCTCTAGGTGTATTAATAGCGAGAATTTCTGCAGATGCTTCATCCACTTTCAACTGCTGATATGCTTGAGCCATATCCAACTTAGTAAACACTCTGCCACCTCTCAATCTATCCAAAAGTTGCGGAATTGAGGGCAGTGGGTAGTTATCGGGATTACTATACAGATTTACTGTAATTTTATAATCGTGGCATATTCCTTTAGTGCCGTCATTCTTTAGGGCCGTCACAATTGGTGATGCCCATTTGGTATATTTAACCGGTTCAATAACTCCTTGCTCTTCCAGTGATTTTAATTTTTCATTAACTAGATCTCTCAGAGCAAATGGCACGGTTCTGGCCTTTACAAATTTGGGTTCTGCATTCTCAGGAATGTCAATATGGATCAAAGGTCCATAGGCATCGATTTCTTGTTTAAATACTTCTTCAAATTCAGAAGAAAAGGGATTTGTTTCAATATGATTCAAAAAGTTTATCTTCAGGCGAAACGCTTCAAACCACCGCCTTCCCATAATGTTAGGACCCAGACCATCAGCCACTAAGATTAATGATTTTTTAAAACCATTTGTTACTTTTGCTTTAACAAAAAGCTTTCCCAAAATCTTGACGTGACTTGACGACCATGTCTGGCAGAGTTCGATGCTTCAATTATTAACATTAAGTTTTTCAGATACGATTAATTCTAATATTAAGCGTTGGTGTAAGCGCGTAAGCCATATTCTATATCCATTTATCTTAATTATAAATTATTTAATACATATAATAAACTCAAATAAAATATTAATAGTAATATATTTCCAGTGTATGTTGTAAAAACCTATCTATTTCCCTATGGTATGTATACATGCTACTGGTTAAGCGTAAACTGATACTCCAATTACATAAGTCCATTCTGAAGAAATATTTCATAAAAATCAAAAATACCTGATGTTTGAGGCTTTAATGAGACTGATTAAAAGTGCCGTTTTGTTTGTTATAATCAGATGAAAGTTTTATTAAACTCATGAGATGGTGGCAAAAAAAGCAAAACACACATTTTGCCAATCATTTTATTATAAAATTTTGATTGAATTCCAATGAGGTAAGGCGCTAGAATTTTGAAATAAGTTTGATGGTTTAACACATCAGATAGGTGCGCCAAACATAGGATCCATGACTCAGGTAGGAGCGGCCATGGATGGTAAGTAGCCCAGGCGAAGACGCTGGTGGTGGTGAAGGATTCAGTCAAGAGACGCCATCAATGGTGAAGTCTGTCAGGAGAAAGAGTCGAGGAGATTGGTGCATCAGTCATTAGTCGCTGTCAGGCAGGCGTTGGTATACAGATGGTCAGTATCCTACACAAACGAATTTTCAATCACTCAAGAAGTTAGTCAAAATAAGAGCAAAAATGTGTTCAAACAGGATAACAAATAATGAAAGCTTTCAAAACTTTCAAACATTTGATATCAAATTGGCAAAAGAATATTCTAAAGAAAGTGGTGAAGATGAAAACAAATATTTCTCATAAATATTTATGGCAATAATAATTTGCAATAGAAAAAGAAGTTGGACACTCACCACAGAGCTGATGCTGGTTGACATTCCAGGAAGCTGTAGATGCGAGTGACTTGTGCCCCGTTCAACAAGCATCGCAGCTCTTGGTTTGTCGACCAACAGGCGCTGTAGTTCTTTATGCTTCAAGAAACGGCAGTTTGTTGGTGCCCCGTCCAATAACAGCCGACTTCATGGAGCTTCGATGAATAGAAATGGTTGATGATGCCTCGGTTAACAGCAGGCGCAGTTCCTGGTGTCCAGACTGATGGAAGTGGAGGTCTTGGTGCTCCACTAAATAAGAGCGCAGGAATAGATGTTATGGGTAGGTCTAGGTGGCCCAATCGATAAAGGCTATAGTTCAAAGTGCCCAGACAGGTATCGGTGCTCCAATCAACAGAAGGACAGTTCTTGTTGCCCAGATCAACAGAAGCATCAGTTATTCAGGTTCGAACATCAGGTGCCGATGTTTCAAGGCCCTCACAGTAGATGCCGCAGGTTTCAATATCACCTCAAGCTAACGCCTTATATCTTTTTGCTCCAACTGATAGGAACACAGATTTCATTGCTCCAGGCATCACAAATGCTTCGACGAGAGGTTGTGCCAGTAAAGGCTGCTCCAGAATTCGACTTCTGAATAAACAACAAAATTTTTTTTAATAAATACTTCATGTGGAGAGGTAGTTTAATATAAATTTGATGGTTAGTTTAAAAATACTCTAATATGTGACACTCTTTTCTGATTAAAATATTATTATATAACATTGAAAAACACATAATATTAGAACTATAAAAATATATCACATTTGATGTATACACTCAAAAAAACATTTTTCAATTTATTATTAAATACTAATATAAATCGAAGTATATATTGTTTCAGTTGCTAGAGTAGAGGAGGATACGTACACACTAGTGAGCTAGAGTAGAAGTCAATAAAGTAGGTACTTACTTCTCTAGGAAATGACGTCGTCAATTGTCTCCGTTGAGGGAGATGGAGGCATAGAAGTATGTTGATGTAGGTGCCCATGTTTGCGAGGATATTGTAGGTGGATGTATGGAGGTATGGAGGAGAGAGGGACTATTGATTTCCTAAAAGGTCTATTAATGAAATATTTCTTTATTGGTTGATAGTTGATTAGTTGTTGATTGGTGGTAAAATGGAAAGTTATTCAAGTGAAGTTGTCTGTATATTTGTTCAGTTGATTTACATGATATCGTTTTTCGTTTTTGAAAAGAAATTGATTTAATCGGAAAATATTATTATTGTTTGGAGATTTCAAATATCGAAGAATTATGATGATATAAGATGAGCATACATGTTTGCTGAAATTTCAGAATATCAATTTTCAATGCAAGTTCATAATGCAAAAATCACATTATTAATTGTGATCAAAATTAAGTTTGAGATGAGCTGATTCAGTGGAAGGGGTTGCTAATGCAGCTATTGCCAGAATACTATTTATATATGATACTATAATTATGCTCAGTATGGCTGCTATTGCCAGTATAATTTCTGTATATGAATAATATGATATATATACTGCTGCCAAATATGGTTGCTATTTAATTGCTGCTATTGATGAGGACCTAGATCACGGAGGGGAGGGAGCCCGTGGTCCCCCACTCCACATCTCTGTGAAGTAAGGGACAACGGGGCTCCACACCTACTCTAACAACTGTGGGGGTGGAGGAGACCGTCTCGAACTGTAACTGTGGCAGTCGGAATGTGGATGGGAGTGGGGTGAAGTCTAGGGGTAAATCTGGGGAGTAGGGGGGAAGGGGAAGTGAGGTGGAATGGCTGATGAATGAAGACCTGTACATTTGGTCCGTGCAGAAGGCCGGTGTTATGGGGAGGTGTTTGGGCAGGTCATGGGCTCTGAATACTATATGTTCGCGTGAGTTGGGTGTTGGGGGTGGTGGGATGTTGTCTGCGTGTGCGGGTGTTGGCTTTTTCCTGAAACATCAATATGTTCTGTCAGATAGTTTCATAAAATTACTGCTGTAGGATGTTCATTGTGATGTACTATCAATGGACAAATTTTGGGCTGATAGATGTACTGCACGCGCGCGGCTATTCTCTGACTAACACCAATCCATTTGTCACACACAACTCTCTAATATCCCATTTAGTACATCTCTGCTTTCTAATAGCTATTTGTTAAACTGGACTTCCAGCTTCTTCCTCACTTCATCTTTGCCAATTGATTTTATTCTTATTCATATGTTTAAAATTTTTGAAAAAATATATTTTCTGTTTGAGCTTATCTGGCTAATTTCTATCCAAATAAAATTTGATATTTATCATATCGTTTTACAAATACACTGCCTAACACGGAAAATATACGATGTAGTGGCCAGAAGGTGAAAAAAGTTGAATACAGAGAGACACCGTAGTCATCATTAAGTGTGATCTACAGTTATGGGAAGTAGGCCATCTATTGATATAATGAGATAATTCAAATTTTCTTGATATAAATTCTATATATTTTGTATGGTTTTTAAATATTTTCCAAAATATGTAACCAGAGTTTAATGAGGCTCTTTTGTAAGCCTGAATTTCCTAAAAATGCCTTTTATTGAAAGGAGTTCAAAGACAAATATCGATCAATGCCTTCACCTTTTAGAAAAACAACAACAACGACAAAACACCTTTTACTAAGACATCTCTTCATATACAGACTCGTTCCAGAATTCAAATAGAAGAAAAGATCAAACATTAATAGAAAGTTCAATAAGTAAATAAGAAATCAGCTGTATTGTAATCAGTTTTAGTGGAAAGACAATATAAATCATTGTGAGTGCGTGTTTCTTCTAGTTATTTTGTTTTTACATCAACAAAATTCTCGCTTTTCTTCTGAATTAGAGAATGGTAATACAAGTTATCAGAGTTCTCATCGGCCAATAAATCAGTAAAAAAGTTTTGAATTGTTTTAAAAATTTTAGTCGATATGTATGTGAAACTGCCAATGTTTGTCTATCCTCCAGAAACTGGGAACAATGCATAATTCTCTGAGATATCCTCTTTTAAATTCACATCCGCATAACTAGCATTCAAAATACCAGTCTTTCTTCCCATATTCTGACCGGCCTCCGGGGAAAATCGCTAGAGTATCTCTTATTTCTCAATTATTCCAATTTGAAATGGAAGATTAGAGAACAAGAGAAATATTCAGCCATTGAAGAGTGTTTTAGGTATTTATAGTGGCTCTCTGTATTGAGAGGAGTTCTTCATTTTAAATTTAAATTTGAAAATACTTTTCTATTGTGATATTCGTATTGTATTAGGAATTTATTATAGAAGAGAAAAATAATTCACTATTGGGGGTCATTTTACAAATTTAGTGTAATGAATTTTAAAATATAAAACTGATATCAAATAGGAACTAGGAATTTTTAGGTACATATTGGCTATCAATCGTTTAATAATTTTGAATATTTTATTCATCAATTTTTAATTAAAGATATATAGATTGATAATATTTTGTGATACTTTTAAAAGATTTGAATTTATTTATGAAAAAATATAATTTCTTGATATTATTCTAGAGAGAAATTTGAATGGGGGGGGGGGGGGGGATCATTGAAATTCAGATTTATGATGGAATATATGGAAATTTGTAGCCTGATGAAGATGTTCTAAATTTCTTACTTTTTAAATCTCTTAAAAATCTTGCAGATTTTAAAGCATCCCATTTTCGTAGTTTTCGTTCTCTTGATTAGTTCTTGTTATCGATTTACTGGGAAAAAACTCCTTGACAACCTTAACTTTTTATAATTAATTGTTAGAAGATAACAGAATGAAATCATTTATACATGAATATATATGGTATAAATAATTCAATTTGTACGTATATAACATTTTAAATTGCAATATTTTTCGAGACAAAAATGAAGACATTTTAGTATCTATTTTGATTTTAACAAACTTCAACTAAAAGTAAATAAACTGTGGGTGCATATTTTCTTTCTCTATCAGTATCTTAAAAAATGATATATATATGTTGTAACACCCCGAGTAAACCGACGTGTGAATAAACTGGCAGTTGTAGACGTGGGGCGAAAGTGGGGAGGTTTTTCTCACACGTGGACAACAAGAAGCAGAGGCAGGGCTAGACGTTAACACTGAGCTGGACGGAGACAGCCCATGAGACAGAGGTGAAGACCATGGCACAAACCTGGATGCCTAACACCGAGACAAGGAGAGAGAGTCAGAAGCGGCCTGCATAGATGGACACACCATATCCTACTCTCGGTGGGTCGCCTATAAAACCTCGGAAGGGGCGTCTTCCTGGGCGTCGGCTATGTCCTTTGAATCTTTGCTTCGTAGCTGTCTCCATAACAACTCTTTTGCTGTTTTTATTTTGACGTCATCATTTTGAGTTTGGATACAATAAGGATAATACAGGTTATAATAATAAATATATAGCATATCATACAGAACATGGGGGTGGTAGCAAATAGGAGCAGTGTACATTTTAATAGAGAGGTATGATCTTATAAATAATTGACTCTAACTTAGCTAATTAGAAGATATGTGAAATTTACTAACTGTATTATGATATTACAATTTAAAATATACCACATATATTGTGAGTATAAGTAAGTATAAATAAGTTCGTGCGGTTTTGATAAAGATGGCTTTACTAGTTTTTTATTCCAATGTTTCATCTGACAACGCCATTATTTTGAAGCGTTATCATAAAGCTTCCTTTTTAATTAACCGTCATTTCTCTGAGGTGTAAACAACCTAGTTTCTGTTTACTCCTAAAATGTCAACTTTTGTACCAAATATTTGTTTTTGCGGGGAGTATTATTTCATTACTTCAATATGAAGAAAAAAGCTGCTGAGAGTCATCGTAGTTCATGATGACCATGCTCTAGCTGATCGAACGTGTTAGAAGTGGTTTTTGCACGGTTTAAAAGTGGTAATTTTGATTTGGAAGACGAAGAAAGACCCAGAGCGCCACCAAAGTTTGAGGGTGAATAATTAGAGGCAAGGCTCGATGAAGATTCAGCATAAACGCAAAGGGAACTGACAGAAACACTTGGAGTCACTCAACCAGCCATTTTTCATAGCTTAAAAGAAATAGGAATGATCCGAAAGGTCGAAAAAAAAGTCCGAAAGGGACGTCGAACGCTGTTTTTTCACGTCTGAACAACTGCTCCAACGTTAGAAAAATAAGGGGTTTTGTATCGATTTGTAACTGGTGATGAAAAGTGGGTCCATTACGATTATCCAAAACGTCGAGCAACGTATGGAAACCCTGGCCGTGCCTCATCATCGACGGCCAAGCTGAATATTCATGGCGGGAAGATTATGCTGTGTATTTGGTGGGACCAGCTAGGAGTGGTATATTATGAGCTGCTACAACCGAACAAAAGTATCACAGGGGACGTCTACTGAAGATAATTGATAGGTTTGAGCCGAGCATTGCGATAAAAACGGCTGCAAAACGCCAATAGACACGACAAAGTTATTCTGCAACATGATAATGCTCGTCCACATGCTGCAGCACCCGTTAAAACGTACTCAGAAACACTCGAATGGGAAGTCTTTCCCCACCCGCCGTATAGCCCAGACATTGCTCCTTCCGATTATTATCTCTTCCGATCAATGCAACATGGCATGGCTGACCAGCACTTCTCCAACTACGATGAAGTAAAAAAAAAGATCGATGAATGAATAGCAGCCAAAGAGCCGGTCTTTTTCCGTGATGGGATCCGTCAATTATCAGAAAGATGTGAAAAGGTAGTGGCTAGCGACGGACAATACTTTTAACATTGGAGGTCTAACCATTTTTCACAATAAAGCTCCAAGTTTCGAAAAGAAAACCGCACGAACTTATTTATACTCCTAATATGTAAATATTTCTCTCCTTTTTTGTTGAGTTCAATGTTTTTCTTTCCTCTTCTATAACCTACGGAATCTAATTAAACAAACAAGAGAAGGATAATACCTCTATCAACAAATGTGTATATGGAATATATAAAAATAATTATAGCTCTATACATTTACATATTTCTTATATAAAATTGTAAATTTTAAAATGCTCTTCTTCTCCTTTATATACCACTCTGTATCGCACAAGAGAATCTGTATAAAGGTCTAAATGTGTCTCAAAGGTTTTATTGACTGATTGTTTTGTTTATTTGAGTATTGAGGGAGGGAAGGAGGGTTTAATGCTATGGAGCTGTGGCTATTTTTGTTATTTTACCTTTTGTTATTTGGTTTATAGAGTTGTATATGTGTACAAGTTTCTACAGAAAGGGAGGTTCCTCCACATTGAGAGAGTTCTCCTCCAGACAAGGTCTTTTTGAACACTCCTCAGTTCCACACCGAGGAAGTACTTATAGAATGGTCGTCATCATCCAGGCCTTGCCCGAAGACCCAACCCTGAATTTATTTGGTTTATAGCTGTGTGGAATTTTGAATAAAACAAATGAGACTTTGTACTCACAATTCCTCTAAACTAAAATTTCAAAAACAAAGCATGCAGAACTATTTCAAAAATATCCCTGTAGACTCTCACTCACACCAATATGGCAAATATCTAAAACTTCAAACTCTCTCTCAAAATAAAAATTATACAGTGCATTATATATATGTCGTGTTCTCTACCTAACAAAATAGCAGTTGACGAACACCACACGGTATAAAATATTTATTTCTATAAAATGGGATCCTTTCACTCTCCTCTTACACTCTATATATATCCAATCATTTTTACATTATTAATTTTCTATCAGAAAATTAATACATATTCACATATATGCTGCACTTTTTCTCCAAGAATAAAATCTGCATATGGAATCATTACAGCACCCGCCACCGAAGACCCATCATCACTCCTGAGATGATTTTATTTCCCTTTGTGGTGGTTCCCTTTGTCCGGATGTTGAAAGGCTGGACATTGGATATGTGAGCGGTTCTGGTCTGACGATTATTGAAATGGTATGCTATGTACTTAACCAGACCGTCCATTTCAGTTACATGACAGACTTCATGTGGTCCAGTCTGGTGCCATTCTTTTCCTTTCCTTTGATGACGTACTTTTAACTGAGGTGGTGATAATCTTCGTTTTCTATTATGGTAAAATTTGTTT
This sequence comes from Cordylochernes scorpioides, assembly GCA_030710605.1. Taxonomy (NCBI): domain Eukaryota; kingdom Metazoa; phylum Arthropoda; class Arachnida; order Pseudoscorpiones; family Chernetidae; genus Cordylochernes; species Cordylochernes scorpioides. The sequence goes on from CP092864.1 coordinate 194,432,034, forward strand.
TTTTTTGTCGATATTGGTGTTGTCGTTCTTCGTCTCTCTCCTTTTCCTCAAGTTGGCAACTTACACCAAGCTCATCATCAGCAGGTAAGCGTGGAGATTGCTTTGTATATTTAAATATAGGCGAGCAACCCAGATAAGAATTGTAGGAGCGGTTATGATACCGAATTGCTCCCTCCAGCTGGATGATAGGGAGTTGTCGTGATCAGTCTTATGTTTTTAGATTTTGCCCATTCCGGGAATTTTCCGTGAACAAAGGACTTTCCTTGATCTGTAATTATAGTGCGCACTTTCTTAAGATTTTCATGTTGTTCGAAATAATTTATCAATGATCGCCCATCTTGTTTTATAGCTTTAGCCTGGGCTAATCTTGTTGCTTCATCTATTACTATTAAAAAGGTTGATCTAGCATCTCCCTTAGTTGGAGCTTCGACATAATCTAAATGCACAGTATGGAAAGGCTCCTGTGATTGTGGCGGCAAGCTCATATGATTTGGTCTGTACTTGTATTTAAACTTGACCTGTTGACAAACAGGGCAAGAGGCTATGTAACCGCGTATATCATTTTTCATCTTATACCAGTAGAATCGCTGCCTTAATTTATGATAGGTTCTCAAAAACCCAGAGTGGCCACCTGAGAGAGGATCATCGTGATATAAGTGCAAGATAGAATCTCTATCCTCGGGAGGAACCAAGTACTTGTTGTTATCTCCGAGCTTCAGATCAATGCTCCGGTGATTCGTCCATAATATGGATTCATTTGGATCTGTGGGAGAATCAATGGCCAATCTCGACAAAGCGTCGGCATCTTGTAATTCCTTTCCGGATCGGTGATTAATATTCATTTCAAATGAACTAAGGAACAGTTGCCATCTGGAAAGTCTGTCTCTGAGATTTCCGCAGGAAAGCAGCTGAGTCAACGCGCGGTGATCGGTGTGGACTGTAAAAGGTTTACATTCCAAATATGCGCGGAACTGTTTAACTGCTTTCAACACAGCAAGACATTCCTTTTCGGTAACAGAATAATTCTGTTCCGCTCTTGTAAACGTATATGAATAATAACTTATTACTCGTAATTGTCGGTTTTTCTTTTCGGTAATATCTCGTTGGTATAATACTGCTCCCGTTCCATAGTAAGAAGCGTTGGTAGACAGCTCGTATTGAAGGGAACAATCGGGAATCCTTAAAATCGGGTTGGATGTAATCAGGGTAAGTAATTTCAAATAAGACTCCTCACATTCTTTTGTCCATGTAAAATGGAGTCTTTTCTTTTCAAGGCATCCAATGGTCTTATTATCATAGCATAATTCGGTATATACGGCCTGAAATGCCCAGTTAAGCCAGTGAAACATTGTAGGGATTTCAAATTGTAAGGCCTCCTCATATTCTTCACCTTTTCAATCACCTGATCCCTCATATGTTTGAAATCGCCGTTTATTATTCTTCCTAGTAACTCCATTTGAGGAACGCAAAACTGACATTTCTCCAGGTTAATGGTCATATCAAATTTGGCCAGTCTAGTGAGAATCTTGTAGGATAGGGCTGCACATTCTTCTTTAGTGGGTGCACCACAACAGATGTCATCAATATAGACAACTACTCTTTGATCTAGCAGATCCCCCAATATTTCAGTCATTATGCGTTGGAATTTGGGAGGAGAATTTTTCCAACCAAACGGTAACCTTGTGAATTCATACAGACCTTCTTGTGTTACAAACGCAGAAAATTTTCTGGATTCTTTAGTTAGTCCTATTTGCCAAAATCCGTCTCGTAAATCAATTTTTGTAAAATAATGGCAACCCCCAAATCGGTCTATAATCCTATCAATGCTGGGAAAGGGAAAAGGATCCAAATGAGTTTCCCGATTGAGCCTTCGATAGTCCTGACAGAGTCTAAAGGAGGAATCCTTTTTTGGAACAAGTACGCATGGTGATGCAAACTCTGAGGTAGATGGAACAATGATTCCCCGGTCAAGCATTTCTTTAATTTTATTAGATATCCATTTTCTTTTGTATTCAGACGTTGAATATGGTTTAGACCGAATAACATTGCAATCAGGTTTCAATAAAAAGTCCACCTCAAATTTTGGGACCCTAATCCGAGAAAATTCACAAAGACTTGGGAAGTTTTCCTGAACATCATTAATCGTAAATGCATATTCATTAGCATTCAAAGCCAAACATTTGATGTTATCAGAATGAAAATCCCATTGGATTTTGAAATTTTTAATGGTTGGCTTTCCTAGCAGAATCTCGAAAGGCATCTCTTCAAGAATTACTGCAGTTACCTCGATTCTACGATTATCTGCTTCAAGCTCAAGGTCAATACATTCAGATGCAAAAATGCTATTATGATTTATGGTTGTTAATTTTGTCTTTGCCGGATAACTTTTCCAGCCATACTTTTCAAGAGTGTTTTTTCGAATCAAATCAATAGATGAGCCAGGATCCAAAAATGCATTTAATTTTACTCCATTAACATTAACCGGAAACATTGAGTAAGGGGGAAAATAGGAAAAGTATAATACCCTTTCTGACGGAGGGAAAGGCCAACCCACATTTTCTAGTTTTTTGGAAGTGTGCTTTTCTAATGGGCGAATGGAAGGACTACATCTCTCAAGAACCTTTCTTAATTCCATAGTGGTGGAGAATGGGATCACAGCCAAACGTTGTTGCATTTCTTCTGGTAGGCCGTGCAAGATGCCAGTTATCAAGATTCTCTCTGAAGCTCCCGGCAAGCCCAGCTGAAGTAGCCTCAGTTTTTTATGAAAATAGTCCACATAGGAGCCACTGCGATATTGCCATTTAACAGCTTTATCAAAAGTGGAGATGGGATCCTCGCGAAACGCCTCAATGAAATCATTCTTCCATTCCTCCCAATCTCCATCTGCTACTTTTTTATCTTGGCAGTCATACCAAAGCAAGGCAGTATCCTCTAACAATGCACGCATTCCATTTACTTTAGTTTGAGAAGATTTCCAGTTATTATTCTGGCAGATAATTTCATAATTTTGGATCCAAATCAGCGGATCAACATTCCTTCCATTAAACCTTTCAACTTCCATTTTAGCCATCCTCTCCTGTCCCGTGGTCAGATGCATCTCTACACGTTTATTAAGCAACTGCTGTTGGTTATTTAGTACAGTAACGAGTGCAGCGACGTTGGGCTCGAGTTGAGAACTCCCAGGAGCTATGTCTGGCTTCTCATCCTTAAGTAGATTTTCTTTACTTGAAACAGTTTCTGTTTGATCTTTGCTGTCACCTTTTCCTCCGTCCACAATTCCAAGTTCCTCCTTCAGTGCTATCTCGGCTCCGCTTCTAAGAGAAGATCCTGTCGGCTGCGCCATGTTGTCGTGTTCTCTACCTAACAAAATAGCAGTTTACGAACACCACAAGGTATAAAATATTTATTTCTATAAAATGGGATCCTTTCACTCTCCTCTTACACTCTATGTATATCCAATCATTTTTACATAATTAATTTTCTATCAGAAAATTAATACATATTTACATATATGCTGCACTTTTTTCTCCAAGAATAAAATCTGCATATGGAATCATTACAATATATATTTTAAAACCAAAAGAGGTATATCCTGACCAGGCTCACCTATATGATTCTTTTGTTTTCAATATCAACACCTGACCTATTATATATATTTTATTGTTTTCCACATATAATTAAAAAGGCATATATTGGATCAAAATTTCATGATCCAATATCTAATATATGCCTTTTCGATTTAAGGTTTATTTATGGATTGCTCTATTAAATATATATATATATTAAAAATAAAGAAGGCATCTCCTGACCACGAGCACATTGGTTTTTAGATGGCATAGCGCCATCTAGTGGAGCAAAACTAAACTAAACCTTTATTTAGCTTGCTCCGTGATATTTGGCCAACGCAGGAGATGCCTTCTTTATTTTTAATATCAACACCTGACCCACTTATTTTTTTTCTATTGTTTTTTCATATATATATATAGGCTCGAATGAGGAAAGGGTGTTTAAAAAAAAAAAAGAAACACTATCGAGGCTATTAGGTTACAACTACAACATTTTGGCGCGATCACAGTAGTGGGAAGGCGCAGCGAGTAGAAGCAAGATCGAATTTTGAAGGATTAGAGAAAGCTCCTGGCAGTGGGGTTACCAGGGACGTGGTAGGAACTTGGCTGGGGCCAGTGTGGGCCGTAGCAGTAGAAACTTCACAAGTTCTACAAGTTTTGACGCCAGAGTCATGGTTGGTTGGGAAACGGACGGGTAGTGGACCGGGATAGGTTGCTGACTGGTCAAATTTTACCTCAATGTAAAGTCTTTTGACCACTTCTTCCGCCTTGATTTCTTGCCAAGGGCCATTATGTAGTTGACCTCTAGCGGCTGGCTAGGAGGGGAACTGAACTTATTGTGGAGCGTCAAATATTTAGCTCCATCTTCTGTGGCCCATAGCTTCAGTGATATGGGCTCGTCGCGTCTGATCCTTGCGTCATCCCAAGAGATGCTATTCTGGGGCGTTCTACCTCCGTTGTGGCGATCAAGCCGGACGATATTCGCGAAATAGCACCAGTCTCCTGGCCGCCAGGGATGGGGACATGACCCTAATTGGAGGCCATCGTTGTCCCATAGCTCCATATCGAAATCGCTGTTCAATTTTGTTAGGTCGAGTTTTTTCAACTTTGGGTGTCGGGGACGAAAGCATGCACAGAAAAGTCGTGAGAAAGACTCCATACTCTGAGATAAGTACTATCAGAATTTTGTTACAAACAAATAAAACAAATCCTTTGTTGGATTGGATTGACCCATGAAAATTTATATAGATAGATTCTGAAAGGAAATTGATCTATAAATATGACAGGCGACCTATATATATAATAAAAAATAAAAACAAATTAGACTAACGAAGTTTGAACCTTGTCCAGATTTCACATATCTAAAATATTAGAAAAGTAAAATTTGTAAAATTTAGAATTATAATAGTTTAAAGGCTTCCATAGACGAGAGAACAAATTAGACAAACATTGAAAAAACCAGCACATCATTCCATCTACTCTATCCCTGGGAACTTTCTCACAGTCGATATTTGACCCACTAAAATTGGTCAACAAATGGTATTTTCTGTGATAGTAATAATATACAGTAGTAATAGTATTGGTAGTAATAGTGGTTGAAGAGATAGTAGTATTTGTGGTATTAGGTATGATATTTGGGGGTAATGGTCTTCTTCCTTCTTTCTTATATCCACTCAAACTATCAGAATCGATTCGATGACAAATCCACAATAACAATTCTGGAAAACTGAGAATCCCCCACAATGGGACCCTGGAGGCTACGTTAAAGGATTTTCGATCAAGTGTAAGTGCAGAAAGTGTATGTAAGTGCATCAAGTGAATTGTAAGTGCAGCTGTAATCTGCCATCATGTGGCTGTCCCATTTTCCCTGGTACAGATGATCAATTATAGCTTAGATTTTCTGGTGATCCATCAGCCTGCTTCACACTCATATAACACAAAATGTCAGAAATTATTTTAGTTAATGAGCAAGTAATTCATTTTTCTAACATTTTACAAATACGAAGGACTATGCCAAGTTTTAAGACGATTGTACAAAGTGACTTATGAACTCTCTACATCAGACCAAATCAACCCAACAAGACGCCTCACAGGAGAACCTATAACGACTTTCATCTTTCAACAAAAGACATTTCTCCATGAATATATCAAAGCAGATATTAATGATAATATATAAATATGTCATAATATTTTTAATATCCAAGATATCGTAAGGTGGAATCCTCTGGTGTATAATAAGCAGCAAACATAAAATTCCGAGGATATATTATTTCTTTTAGACAAAATCAGTATGTAAATATGTTAAGATTGTGTTAAATGTAAATATCCAGATTCATCAATCTATAAAAACTGTACAAAAGTTAACATGGCAGACATCGCGGGCGAATGCTACGGCACGTCGCGGGTGCGCTGCTCAATTGGCTGGAACTAATTCTTGATTGCATGCATAACGGTTGCACCCTCCCATTCGATCACGACATATCCTTATATATATAAAAATGAAATGCGAAATCGATGTTTGTTATCGCATCACGCAAAATCCACTGACTCAATCATTATGGAATTTCGCATGTAGGTAGCTGAAGATTTCGTTTAACATATAGGCTATTCAAAAAACTAAAAAAGTTAATGTGCTTTTTTTTTTTAATAAAAAACCAAAAAGCGTTGTTCCAGTCTTTTACCGCTAGGGCGCAGCACTGGTCGCGACGATAAATGAATTTGATTTTTTTAAAGCATCGGTGGTTCAGTGGTAGAATGCTCGCCTGCCACGCGGGCGGCCAGGGTTCGATTCCCGGCCGATGCATTTTTTAAAACAATTTTTAAAAATCATTTATATTATATCTTCTATATAAATGGAAATTTCATAAGTGGTGTTCGCTAAAAACTTTCGTTACAATGCATCAATTTCGACCAAATTTTCAACATTTATGTAAAACGAGATGGAGCAGGTTTTGCTTAACATCAAAATATTATTCCTAACTTTAAAATACATAACTTTGCTGTTATCGATAAAATACAAACTCAATCTAAAAAAATATTCAAAACAAGCAATTTTAAGATAACACCATATGTAAAACAGTCGGCCAAGAAATCAACAACGATATTACATCTTTCTCACATATTCACACCCAATCTTGATTAATAATTAAAACTAATCTTTAGCATTGTTTATTATACTTCATAATATATAATATTCGTTAGGCAAACTTTCACTCGGATAAAAGCCGGGTACACATCCGCTAGTATATATATAATGCGGTAAATATTTGATATCGCAATTTATTATTTTCATATAATTTTAAGATTAGTTACATAAATACCAGATCAATTAGTATGAAACGCGAAAATTTTCAGTGAATTAAAAAGTTCACCAATTCCATACAACAAACGATTTTTTATTCAAAGTAATTACCCCGATTAGCTATACATTCGGACCACCTTTCAGGCAATTTTCGAATTCCTTGTCTGAAAAATTATATTCCTTTTGAGTCGAATCTGTCAACAAACCATTTTCGGAGTATGTCTGAGTTCGAAAATTCCTGGTTTTTTAGGGCGTGTCCTAAAGATGTGAAAAGGTGGTAGTCCGACGGCGCTAAGTCTGGTGAATACGGCGGGTGGGGTAAGAGTTCCCAGCCCAAGTCTTTTATGGTTTTTTTGACCACTGTAGCGTTGTGGGCTGGAGCGTTGTCATGCTGCAGTATCAGCTTGTTGTGCTTTTCACGTAATTCCGGCCTTTTTTCATTCAATGCCTCTCTCAAACTGTGCATTTGTTGTTTGTAGCGACTAGTATTGACCGTTTCGCCAGATTTCAGGAGTTTGAAATATACTACGCCGGTCTGGTCCCACCATACGCAAAGCATTGCCTTTTTTTCCTAAGCGATTGGGCCTAGGCTTCCGTTTTGGAAATTGGCCGAGCAGGCCCCACGACTTTTGGCGCATAGGATTGCTGAAGTGGATCGATTTCTCATCAGAAGTTACGATTCAGTGCAAAAAATGACTTCTTTTCATGCCTGGCGAGCAGCCCTTCGCAGGTTACCAGACGCCGTTCTTGCTGCTTTTCGCTCAACTCGTGGGGGACCTATCTGGAAAGCTATTGGGTCATTCTGAGGCTGTTTAAATGTAAGGAAACAGAACCTTGAGACACCTGGAGCTGTTTCGCGAGTTTCTCCTGCGTTTGGGTACTGTCGTCATCCAACAAAGCTTGCAGTTCAGCGTCCTCGAACTTTTGGTGCGGTTTTCCACGTGGTTCATTATCAAGTTCGAAATCGCCACTTTGGAATTTTTTAAACCACCTGTAACATTGTGATTTGCTCAGAGCGTGGTCGCCGTGAACTTCCTCGAGCATTCGGTGAGCTTCAGTGGCACATTTCTTCCAGTTGAAGGTGAACAACAAAACTTCCCGCAAATGGGCACTTTTTGGCTCGGAAATCACCATTTTCCACGGGCTCCAGAAATTTTCCACGATTTGAATTTTTCTAAAACTCCACGCATGCTGATGCCACCTGAGTCAAAAAACAAAATGCCTTCAACAGCGCCACCGTCGGCTCAAATAAAGTTGCACAGCGCCTTCTGGCAGCCATTTTCGGGTTTCATACTAATAGACCTGGTATTTATCATCATTATTATCACCGTCATCTTTGGTTGTTTACCTTTTGTTTATGTTTCACTAGAAATATGGTTCTGAATAAAGTCATAATTACATACCTTCTCAAAAATGAATATTTATTTTACATTTAAAACAGGTAACAAGGTTCATACAGAAATTAATAGGCAAACATATTTGTACACCTGTGCAAAATTTTAATGATGATTTATTTCAAAATTTGTGAGGCATATATTATGTAAATGTTTGTGGATAAAAATTCCTTCAAATTTTCGCTGATGTAAATATGTTTCCTGCAAAAATTAAACAAGGGCAGGTAAATGTAGTCTTGGTTATTCCTATTATCAAGTAGGTCCCCATCGCTTTTAACTCTCCTGACCAATAATTGAATAATTGGATCGGTCATATTAGAATAATCAATTCAATTTAGAATTAATTTCAGAGTGTTATACTAGTTATGTAGAGATCAATGAAATGATGTGAAATAATCAACATTAGGCTTGAATTCCAATAGTTTTATTTTAAAATTTTTAGTTGACACCAATCTTTAAGAAAAAAAATATTTGTTAAGAATTTTGAATCGTTGGTTAAATATTGGTTATATATAAAAGTGGATAAATATTGAGTATACATTATAATGCTTAAATATTGGTTATATAGGTGTACATACACCAATTATCTACGTGATAGACGCCAGACATGGCTCAGGTAGAAGACAACGTGGATTGTAGATACCCCAATAAAAAGGAGCAGAATATGGAAAGTACGCCATAATACAGGAAACACCATTGTTGAGGCGTATCGAATGTTAGGTGTCGAAAGACAAGGCGCCATGAATGGTAGGTGAGCTAGACCTGAAGCGCAGAAGATGAAAGATGGCCCAGACAGAAGAAACCGTAGTTAGAGGATGATCAATAAAAGAGTATCCAGGATGGTAGATTTCTCTAGAAAGAGGTGCTATGAATGGAGATGCCTGAGAACGGAGGTGTCATGGATGCTAGTCGGCCCAGGATGAAGATGAGGTGAATCGGTGGCAGCTCAAGATGGAGGTGAAATAGTTTCTTGTTGGCCCAGAATGGAGACGCTGTAGATGGGTGGCGGCCCAAGATGGAAGCGTTATGGATACTGGTTGGATCAGGAGAAGGGGGACATGGCTGGGTGGCGGCCCAAGATGGATAAGTCATGGATTCTTGTTAGCCTAGGATGAGGGTGACGTGGATGGGTGGCGGCCCAAGATGTAAGCGTCACATAGGTTCAGTTGGCCCAGGATGAAGAAGTGGATGGGTGGCGGCCCAAGATGTAGACTTCATGGATGTTAGTTGGCCCAGGATAGAGACGAGGTGGATGGGTGGCGACCCAAGATAGAGTCCTCATAGATGTTAGTTTGCTCAGGATGAGGGTGACGTGAATGGGTGGCGTCGCTAGATGTAAGCGTCACATGGCTTCAGTTGTCCCAGGATGAAGACGAGGTGGACGGATGGCGGCCCAAGATGGAGACTTCATGGATGTTAGTTGGCCCAGGATGAAGGTTTCGTTGATGGGTGACGGCCCAGGATGATGGTACTTCGCATGTCAAGACGCGCAAAGAATGGTATTTAGCTCAAACAGAAGGAGCTGTGGATAGATCAAGGCAGAAAATTCTCAAGATTCTTGATGTGGCCCTAGGATGATCTTTTGATGGAAGTGACCTAGGCAAACAACAACTAATAAGTTATCGAATTAGATGCATGCTTATAAAAGCAAGTAAACTAAGTTATAAATCCATAAAATTATTTAATCTCTGAACAAAGAACTCAATTTATGCCTATTTCTTTATCTGTATGCACCAATAATAAACTGCCACAGACAGAAAGGTTATTAGCTTCTACTCATGCGCATTGCTATTGGTTGGCATTCCAAGAGGCTGTAGATGCACTGTCTTGTGCCCCAAACAATTGGTTTGGTCAACATTACGATATACATATACGATTAAAGAGCAATCATAGAATTTGCCTTCAAAATTTCATTTATTCTTTGATAGTGAACAGCTTTAATAATCTTTTTTTTTTCATGCAAAACCATTCAACTTGATTGTTAATTAAAATAATAAATAAAATGTGAGTGTTCTGTATAATCAGTATATTAATTATTTAATTACTTCAAAAATTGTTCTTATCTAAAAACATTTCTTTTCAGTCACATTTAAGCCTTTATTAAAGGTGGTTCACAATTATTTAATTTATTTCAAATGAAACCTGCTAAACCATAATAACTTCTATGTTGATTTGTATATAAATACGGATATTTAAAAAATCGGGGCATAATTTCTTTATCAGGTTCTTATATTTTATGAAAGATAATTAAAAGTGAATGAATTGATACATAAGTATTTCAAAGATCAGATTCAAACAGTAGGTACTTACTTATAAAGAGGAACGATGTCGGGTCCTTCCAGCCAGAGAGAAGGAAGTGTGGGAGTATGTGGATGTCAGTATCCAGGTCTGTGAGGATGTCGGTGGATGTATGGAGGTGGTATTGGGGAGAATATGGTCTATTGATTGGGTGAAATTACATTAGTTTATTGTTTATCTTAGAAGTTGATAGATTGCTGAAAAGGTCAAGGCAGAATAGATTTCAGTAATTCCCTTGAATATTTCTTTAGTTATTGCTTTTCATGGAATAAAGGTAAGAGATGAAGAAGTAGATGTTTATTCACACAGCCTATAAATCCGTTGATATATATTGTCATTATTCCAGATTATATTATATAGTATGGCTCTTATGGGTTGTGAAGTTGATGGGTTTACACGATATATACATGGAATAAAAAGGGTATTGATGTTCTTCCATTACTGCAAAGGATGTTATAACAATGGGTTATCCAGACTTCTGATAGGATAGTTCTTTGATTATTAGGGACTAAGTGATGTGGGCGAGCATAAATAAGTGAGGGGAGTGAGTTCGTGGAAATGAGATGAGCTATTAGGGTTGCCATTGCTGTAATTGCCAGATATACTCTATAGATGATATTAAACTTCTGCTCAATACGGTTGCTATATTGCTGCTGCTATTGGAAGTGGGCCCAGATTAGGGAAAGGAGGAACCCGTGGGTTTGAGATGAGCTATTGGGGTTGCTATAGCTGTGATTGCCAGGATATACTTCATCGATGATATTACTTGCTGATCAATATGGCTGTTAATTCATTGCTGATATAGAAGTGGGCCTAGATCAGGGAGGGAAGGGAGTCCGTGGTCCCCCACTCCACATCTATGTGAAGTAAGGGACAACGGGGCTCCACACCTACTCTAACAACTGTGGGGGTGGAGGAAACCGTCTCAAACTCTAGCTGTGGCAGTCGGAATGTGGATGGGAGTGGGGTGAAGTCTAGGGGTAAATCTGGGGAGTAGGGGGGAAGGGGAAGTGAGGTGGAATGGCTGATGAATGATGACCTGTACATTTGGTCCGTGCAGAAGGCCGGTGTTATTGGGAGGTGTTTGGGCAGGTCATGGGCTCTAAATACTATCTGTTGGCGTGGGTTGGGTGTTGGGGGTGGTGGGGTGTTGTCTGTGAGTGTGGGTTTTGGCTTTTTCCTGAAACATTAATAAGTTCTGTCAGCTAGTTTTACAACAATTACTGCTGTGGCATGTCTATTCTAAGGTAAGATCTGCCAAATATTCAGTTGATAGAAGTACAGAGAACAATCTTCAATCAATAATTTCAGTTGTGGCCATCCATAATCATCTTTTGAGATATTTCCAATTTAATAGTTGTGATAATTTATAACCTGTGAAGAGGTGTAATATTTGTTAAGTTATGAAAACAGAATTTGATGAGGTTATTTTAAAGGCCTGGATTGATTGAAGAATGATTTGATATTCAAATGATATTTTATTTTCGCTTTTATATCGATTATATTAACAAATTAATAAACATTTCATATTAATCGTTTACTATAATGCTATTCTTTCAAGTATTTAATCCTCATTCATAAAACAAAGTACAGTGTCGATTATTTAATCAATCACCTCAGTTGTGGGCTAATGCAACAATGTAGCAGCTGGGAATAACTGTTGTAGTTATTATAATCTAAAGTATAGAATATATATTAATTTCTCTTTTATTAAATATAAAAACCTACTTACTCTTTGAATTGTTAAAAAAACAGAGTAATAGTGTTTTGAATAGGAATAATACTTAATATGTGCTAGCTTGATATAGTTTTGCATGGCTGAAAAATATATAATTTATATGTGTTGAATAAAAAGGTTTTATTTTAACCAACGGTGGTGAATGAATTCTGATTACTGGATCCCTGATAACACTTAAAACAACAACAACAGATCCTTCTATTAAGACAATTTTACTTATATAGACTATACCTTGAATCCAAGATGAGACAGTGAACAATAGAAGAAAGTATCATTGAGAGTAAATAGGTAAACAGTCTTATAATGGGAAGACAATAACAACTATTGCGTGTCTTCTAGTTATTTTCATTTTATACTCTAGTGATATTCTCAGCTTATCTAATGAATTGTAAAATTTAGTGAAATTATGTAAAATGGTATTTGATTTCAAATTCGTGTCCTTTTGGTGATTTATGGTATCGTGTTTTATCTCTTGTAGAGAGAAGGGCTTGTATATTAAAGTTTTAACAGATAATTATTAACATATTATTAAAATTTTTATATTTTATTACTATATAAAATCATATTAATGCAGTGTTCAAAATAAATTGACCTGCTATATATATTCACCATTGTCTCTCCTACTTACATTATTCTAAGTGACAATATAATATATAAATTGTTTTTGAAAAGGTAAAAATAGAATTCGGGTAAAAAGTTTCTTTCAATTTAAGTTTTGCAAGCTTCCGAGAAAATATTCTGTTCTTTAACGAGCAAATACTTTTTTTCGTATAATATCAAAATGATCTTTCTACAATGTTGAACGTATTTACGCAAGTTTGGCCTTAAACACCCATTTTTTTGGTTTCTCAAGAAGCCTCTGGGACAAAAAATATTTCATGTCGCAGTGGTACAGCCTGCTCCACGCTGACGAGCGCCAACAGCTCGAAACACGTTCGTGGTTGGATTTTCTTGATTTATAAAGAAATGGGTTGGCCAAATGTATCAGAAAACAGGCTAAATTAACGTTTATTTGATTTCTGTTCCACTAGATGGCGTTCTGCCATCTAAAAAGCACATGTGCTTCTGTGCAGGATATGCCTTCTTTGTTTTTATATCAACACCTGACCTTTTTATTTTTTCTAATATTTTTTCACATTTATATAAAATATAAAACTTTAATTCACGTTTAAAATATTATTTTCCATATTCATTAATTATATATTTTCAAAATGTTGCTATATAAGGAAAATTTTAAATTATCAATATTTCAGACAAGAACTAATACATTTTATACTCCATCAATTTTTATTTGGTGCAATAATTTTATATATTTTTTATGTTTGGGAATATTTTTCTCAATAAATATTTTCAATGAATTAAAACATTGATTGATAATATATTGGAATATTTTCTGAGAAGATATAAATTTAGTAATTAAAATAATTTCTTGATGTAATATTCTAGTAATAAAATTTTGAATGAAAGATCTTTGAAATATAAAGCTATGATGGCAATATGTAGCCTGATGATGATGTTTTGGAATGACAGAGATCTTACTTTTTGAATCTCTTAAAAATCTTGCAGAAAGTAAAACATCCCATTTTCGTTAGCTTTTGTTTGCTTGATTAGTATTTGCTATTGATTGACTTGTAAAACAAAGACTCCTTAGAAACCCTTTAACTATTAAAACTGATATATTCGATATAAATATATAGAAAAAGATAGAGTATAAAGTCATATTTATATATATACTTAAATATATCTGAAAACATAATACTCTTTATACATATATCTCACATTCTAAATGTTATATCTTGTATATATAAAAACAGCAAACCCTTGTGTAGCTACAAAATGGCGCAAAAATAACGGATACCCGGGAGAGAAAGTGACGGTGAGCCGGGAAGGATAGTATAAACAAGAGAGACTTATAAACATATTGGTCATGGCAGTCTCTGATTGAACGTCCTCCCCTTCTGACGTCACCAGTATGATATAAGCCGGGTTGCACTGAGCCTAGAAGACAGGCAGCAGGAGGAGAGTAGTTAGGATGCCATGCTAACCGATTGACCAGAGCAGTCCCAGGGCATCCCCTTAGTCTCACCTTTCCTGGAAACCATCCCCTAAACCAAGGTAACCATGTTCGTATGCGTGTGATCTTCTCACATCTTCAGGCTAGTGTGCTTCCACTTCCGGCCCATGACTGCATATTGGATGAGGAGCCCAATATGACATTGTAAGCTCCACTTATTTACAACATTTACTAAAAATAATATATATTGGGCTGGGTACCTTGAAAGAGTACACATTTTCGAGACAAAGATAATGCTATTTAAACATTTATTTTTATCTATTTTCTCACATGTGTGTTCTATTAATTGGCAGCGAGATACTTGAACAATAAAAATCAATATTCTAATACCACACCTTATAACCTTTACTCTCTAATTGACACACACACAGATACTAACATTAATTAACATTACAATAACAGAGTCTATTGACATTATTTTGTAATTTGAATAAAATAGGTAGGAGAATGTGCACCTTTAACCCTCATTTCCCAATTATTATATGTAAATATACTTTTTGAAAAATTGAATTTCAATGTCTGTGCGCAAGAAGTGAAATTTATCGAAAGTTTAAAAATAACTTAAAATGAAAGGATTGGAGCTTAAAATAACTTGCGATTTTTTCGTTTTACAGGAGTCATACGCTAATGATTCCTTATAAACATTACATATAGACCTTTGTTCGTATTTGTTCACCTCTATTGCTTTAAGTTTAGAGTTTAATTGTCTATGATATTCACAACATACTTTAGGGTCTCTCTGATTTTTTCTCTTCACATACCTTTCGTTATCGCTTCTTTGATAGTTTATTTTCAGGTTAAACCCAAATTTTTTCGCCAGTTGGTATATACAAACCTCTTATAAAAAAATAACAAAATCATGAGACAAAGAGTTTCTTGTAAGGTTTTATTCATTTGAACAAAGCTTTAGAGCATTTCTACCCTTCATCAGGAATTGACATAAGAACGTATAAGAGAATAAATGTTCTGAAGAACTTTATTAGGTGCCGCTCAAAAAGAGCAACCTAGATCAGCATATTTACAATATACTGTGGGGGATGGTAATGTACAGGGGTTCATTTACAATAATAATTTTTATTGATGTCATTGGGTCCGGATTCTCAGGTCCTTAGGGATATAGAATAAATGGTTATATATACATATCTACACACATACATTTATATTAAAATATTGGTATTTAAAGACATATATGTGAACGAAAGAAAAAATATATTTGAATATATAGGAGTATATATATATCTAAAACTGTAATTAATAGAAAATAAACTATGGAGGAAATTTGTACAAGAGCGACTATTTTGATATACAAATAAAATAAAATTATGATGCATTAGCACGCCATTTTTTATGAGAAATTTAAACCATTTTTTACGCTAAGATTCTCTTGTAAATAAAACAATTTTCTACTGCTCTTATTGCAATGTGATAAACTAATGGGAGGGCCTGACTCATCGGTGGTGAACCCTCCCAGAGGGTTCGTCAGTTTAATCTACCATACCACTGTAATATATTCAATGGGGACTATGAATAAAACCGAAAGAGCAATGTATTAAACTATGAAATATGTGTTGAACTATGAAATAGGAATGTATTAATCTGGCAGAGTTCGATGCTTCAATTATTAAAATTAGGTTTTTCAGATACTATTAATTCTAATATTAAGAGGGTTTGTAAGCGTAAGCCATACCCCATATTCATTTATTTTAATTATCAATTATTTAAAACATATAATAACATTTATTGCATTTATTATACAGAAAATGTTTATTATATTTTGAGGAATTAAATGAAAGATAATAAACCCAAATAAAAGATTAATAGTAATATATTTCCAGTGTATGTTGTAAAAACCTATATATTTCCCTACGGTATGTATACATGCTACTGATTAAGCTTAAACTCTTATACTCCCATTACATAATTCAATTATAGAGAAATGTTTCATCAATATAAAAATACTCGCTGTTTGAAGCTTTATTTCGACAGATTAAAATGTATGTCGTTTTGTTTGTTATAATCAGAGAAAGTTTTATTTAACCTATATGAGATGGTGGAAAAATGATAAAAAACACATTTTGCCAATCATTTTATTATAAAATTTTGATTGAATTCCAATGAGGTAAGAAGATAGAATTTTGAAATTAGTTCGATGGTTTATCACATCAGATAGGTGCGCCAAAGAAGGGATCCATGATTCAGGTAGGAGCTGCCATGGATGGTAAGTAGCCCAGGCGAAGACGTTGGTGGTGGTGGTGAAGGATTCAGTCAAGAGACTTATCAATGATGAAGTCTGTCAGGAGGAAGAGTCCAAGATGATTGGTGCATCGGTCAGTAGTCGTTGTCAGGCAGGCGGTGGTGTGCAGATGGTCAGTATCCTACACAAACGAATCTTCAATCACTCAAGAGGTTCGTGACAATAAGAGCAAATGTGTTCTAAATAGGATAACAAATAATGGAAGCTTTCTAAAAATTCTAAACATCTGATATCAAATAGACAAAAGAATGTTCTAAAGACAGTGGTGAAGATGAAAACAACTATTTCTCATGAATATTTATGGCAATCATAATTTGTAATAGAAAATAAAGTTGTGGGACTACTAACTACAGAACTGATGCTGGTTGACATTCCAAGAAGCTGTGGATGCGAGTGACTTGTGCTCCGTTCAACAAGCATCACAGCTCTTGGCTTGTCGACCAGCAGGCGCTGTAGTTCTTTGTGCTTCGAGAAGCGGCAGTTATTGTTGCCCCATCCAACAAAAGCCGACTTCTTGGTGCTTCGATGAATAGAAATGGTTGATGATGCTCGATTAACAGAAGGCGCAGTTCTTGGTGTCCAGACTGATGGAAGTGGAAGTCTTGGTGATCCAATCAATAAGTTCGCAGGAATAGGTTTCTGGGTAGGTCTCGGTGACCCAATCAATAAAGGCTGTAGTTCCAAGTGCCCAGACAGGTTTTGGTGCTCCAATCTACAGAAGGACAGGTTTTGTTGCCCAGATGAACAGAGAAGCATCAGTTATTCAGGTTCGAACATCAGGTGTCGATGTTTCACAGGCCCCGCACAGTAGATGCCGCAGGTTTCAATATCACCACCAGCTAACGCCTTATATCTTTATGTTCCAACTGGCAGGAACACAGATTTCATTGCTCCAGGCATTACAAATTCTTCGACGGGAAGTAGTGCCAGGAAAGGCTGCTCCAGATTTTGACATCTGAATAAACAACAGAAAGTAATTAATAAAAATACTTTATGCAGATAAATAGTTTGATATAAATTTTATGGTAGTCTGAAAATACTCTTATAGGTGACACTCTTTTCTCATTAACATATTATTATATAAATATATGACATTTGAAAATTTATATAGTGTCAAAACTATAAAAGATTTCACATTTGTTGTATGCGCTCGCAAAAACATTTTTCAATTTATTATTAAATACTAATATAAATTGAAGTATATGTTGTGTAAGTAGCTAGTGCAGTTAGATACATTTACACTAGTGAATAAGAGTAGAAGTCAATAAAGTAGGTACTTACTTCTCTAGGAAACGATGTCGTCGTCAATTGTCTCCATTGAGGGAGATGGAAGAGTGGGGGTATGTTAATGTAGGTGCCCATGTTTGCGGGGATATTGTAGGTGGATGTATAGAGGTATGGGGGAGAGATGGACTATTGATTTCTTAAAAAGTATATTAATGGAATATTTCTTCATTGGTTGATGTGAGGTTGAGTGGTGGGAGAATTGAAGATTATTCAAGTGAAGTTGTCTGCATGTTTTTTCAGGAGATTTACATGATATCATTTCGGTTTTTAAAATAAATTGATTTGATGGGAAAATATGATTTTAGTTTGGAGATATTAAAATTTTGGAGAATTATGATGATATAAGATGAACATAAATATGTTTTTTGAAAGTTCAGAATATCAATATTTAATACAAGTTTATGATGCAAAAATCTCATTATTCATTGTGATCGATTTTATGCTTGAGATGAGCTATTTGGTCGAAGGGATTGGTGATGCTGCTATTGCCAGAATATTCTCTATATATGATATAATAATGGTGCTCAATATGGTCGCGATTGTCAGGATATTCTCTATGACTGATATGATATTCTGCTGCCAAATATGGCTGTTATTTCGTTGCTGCTATGGGGGGTGGGCCTAGATCAGGGAGGGGAGGGAGCCCGTGGTCCCCCACTCCACATCTCTGTGAAGTAAGGGACAACGGGGCTCCACACCTACTCTAACAACTGTGGGGGTGGAGGAAACCGTCTCAAACTCTAGCTGTGGCAGTCGGAATGTGGATGGGAGTGGGGTGAAGTCTAGGGGTAAATCTGGGGAGTAGGGGGGAAGGGGAAGTGAGGTGGAATGGCTGATGAATGAAGACCTGTACATTTGGTCTGTGCAAAAGGCCGGTGTTATTGGGAGGTGTTTGGGCAGGTCATAGGCTCTAAAGACTGTTTGTTTGCGTGGGTTGGGTGTTGGGGGAGTGGGTATGTTGTCTGCGTGTGGGGGTATTGGCTTCTTCCTGAAACATTAATAAGTTCTGTCAGCTAGTTTTACAACAATTACTGCTGTGGCATGTCTATTCTAATGTAAGATCTGCCAAATATTCAGTTGATAGAAGTACAGAGAACAATCTTCAATCAATAATTTCAGTTGTGGCCATCCATAATCATCTTTTGAGATATTTCCAATTTAATAGTTGTGATAATTTATAACCTGTGAAGAGGTGTAATATTTGTTAAGTTATGAAAACAGAATTTGATGAGGTTATTTTAAAGGCCTGGATTGATTGAAGAATGATTTGATATTCGAATGATATTTTATTTTCGCTTTTATATCGATTAAATTAACGAATTAATAAACATTCTTATAGTAATTGTTTACAAAATGCTATTTTTTCGAGTAATTAATCCTCATTTACAGAACGAAGTACAGACACAATCGTTTAATCAAACACCTCAGTTGTGGGTTAATGCAACAATGTAGCAGCTGGGAATAACTGTTGTAGTTATTATAATCTAAAGTATGGAATATAAATTAATTTCTCTTAAATTAAATATAAAAACTTAATTACTCTATGATTGTAAATAAAAAACAGAGTAAAAATGTTTTGAATAGGAATAATACTTAATATTTTCGAGCTTTATATAGTTTACATGTGTTAAATAAAAAAAAGCGTTTTCTTTTAATCAACGGTGGTGAATGAATTCTGATTACTGGATCCCTGATAACACTTACAACAACAACAAAACCTTCTATTGAGACATTTTTACTTATATAGACTATACCTTTTGAATCCAAGAATAGAAAGTAAACAATAGTAGTAAGTATCATTGAGAGTAAATAGGTATACAGTCTTATAATGGGAAGACAATAACAACCATTGCGTGTCTTCTAGTTATTTATCTTTTAATTTCTAGAGATTTTCTCAGCTTATCTAATGAATTGTATAATTTAGTGAAATTATGTAAAATGGTATTTGATTATATTTAAACTAGTGTCCTATTGGTGATTTATTGTATCGTATTTTCTCTACTGTAGAGAGAAAGGCTTGTATATTAATATTTTAACATAATATTATTAACAGATTTTTAATTTTGATAGTTTGAATTTATCCATAAAATTATATTAATACAGTGTTCAAAATAAATTGACTTGCTATTTTCTCACCGTTGCCTCTCCTTCTTATAATATGATATTGTCTTATGATCCATAGCATAGTATATTAAACCTGCGACACCGCTGGGAGGGTTCACCACTGATGAAACAGGCCTTCCCATTAATATTTCCATTACAGTAAGGGCAATGGATATTGTTTAATTTTTAAAAGAATCATACGCGTCTATAATAGTATCGAATTTTTATATTATTCTACGCGACAATATAAAATAGATATTGTTTTTATTAAGATATTTATTCCAACCAATATTTTAAGGGATAAATCGACTACATCAACAACAACAACAACAACAAAAAGCCTTTATTTAGGGTCACTGACCCTATACAGGATTCAACAGAGATATGCATAAGAACAAAGCAGTGAGACAAAGGAAACAACGATGTAGACAGAAGAAAAAGAAAAAAATAAAAACAAGAAAGAGAAAGAGGGAAGCAAGAAAAACAACACAAAAAGAGTAGAAGTAAGAAAGTGAGGAGTGAGTGTCACTTGGCCTTCTTCTGAGATATGGACTTGTGGAAACCATAAAACGCCGTAGCAATATACTTATTCTGGGTCATATTGTCAATTATTGATGGAAGTGAAGCACAGAGTTGCCCAGTTTTGAGCATAAGGGTTCTTCTTTCTTCTTTCAGAGCAGAGCAATCAAAAATATAGTAAGTGATTTCATTTTTCAGTTTTGAATTACAGAAGGTACAAATCGGGTCCTCACCGCAGAGCATCTTGGTGTGGTTTTCTTAAAAAAAAACTTGAAAGTATTCTAACTTGTGCGAGTAGTCTTACAACCGGGAAAGGAAAATCCCCTAAAAGGTATCCCTCCGTCATGAAAGATATGTGAATGTCTTTGTAGTGAGAGTATAGCTTAGATTTATCTATTCTTGTAAGGTCGTTTTGTATAGATTGGTCTGCCGCTGTTTTTAAAAGCCCTGTAATCGCGCTCCTCAGCGTTTCAGGATCATTACAGGAAACAAGTGCAGGGGATCCATTATTGTTAAGCAGATTGGTGAGCTTTTTAATGAAGCCGATGGGTGTGCCCGAAGCATTAGACAGTTCCCGTGTTCTATTAAAACATATACGCGGCAATCTGTCACTGCTCATATTCAACACCCGCAGCCAATACTTCAGGGTTAATTTTAAAGCTGTTACACTCAAAGAGATACGACCGGTTTCTAATCTGATTATGTAGCCTGGAGTGTATCTGGGCAGATTCAGGAACCTACGGATAAATATGTCTTGTTACTGTCCAGTAAGTCTTTATGCTCTGTTGCCCACAATGGAGCGGCATACATCAGGACAGCTCTCACGATTGTTAATTGATTAATAAATTTATTGACTTTGTTTTTTATTTTTATTAATATTGGGCGTGTGGCGTTAAATGCTGTAAGTGCTTTTCCTTTAAAGTATAAATCGACTACATTAGTTCCATTTTTTTTCATAAAAACTTGTTTACGATTCAAACAGATCTCGTGCTGTGGGTAACCCACACTATGATATAGATGTTTAAAGATCATATGAATTGAAAGAGTTAAAATGATAAACCTTTTAAAATTTATTGTTTATAAATATTAAAAATAAGTAATGAATATATATACTACTATATGTGTACTAAAGATTATATTATAATGAGATAATAGGTAGTTTCTGGCCACTTTATGTTATCGCAGGAGTCTGCTATATTTACTATGATCAGTAGTGTCGAGTCCTTTTGTCCAGTATAGCCTCTGCTATCTTTGTCAAATCAATACTGTGAGATACCTATTCTGTGTTGTACTGAACTCGATAGTTTAATCACTTTGCAATAATAATTAATTATTCTTTATCAATGTTTCATGAAATTTTTTAGAAAATAAAATTGTCATTAAAAAATATGATTTTGGTAAAACCCTTTACGTGTTTCAAAATTTAACTTTTTTTGTGTGGCTTTGGTATTATTTTGATCAAGCACTTCTACATATTTGAATACTACCCTATATAATTACAAACATTTATTGACACTTTTATATGAAATTTGGTGAAATGATGTACTTGTTAGCTTCGTTTATCATGTTATTGATAATGTATACAAGCGCTCCTGGTGTTTTATTTATATTTAATTTGGAAATAATATATTTTATATTTATTTTATATCGATTTCTCTCTCAAACATTTATATATCATCATCGTTATATATATATATATATATTGTTTTGAAAATAGAGCAATCCATATTTAATTCATTAGATAATATATATATATATATATAACAAGAATAAATTAAGAAAAAATAATATAAAAAATTATTACACTTTGATTCAAAAAATAAATTATTTTGTTTATAAATAAATCATTGATAAAATATTTTTCATGGTTGTATAATTATCCCATATGTATCCAATATGAATCACACATATTCATCGCTTTTTTAAACTTATTTTCTGTTCTTAATCTTTAATAAAAATATAGAAAATTGACTATTTTTGTATATTATTTTTTTCAAAGAATGCTCTCCAACTATTAAATTTATATTTTATATTGGAATGTTTTATGAAGATTTGATTATAGTAATTAATATAATTGCTTGATATATAATATTTTCTAGTAATAATTGTGAATAAAAATAATCTTGAAATATAAAGCTATGATGGATTATATGGCAATATATAGCCTGATGATGATGTTTTAAAATGATCTTACTTCTTAAATCTTTTAAAAATCTTGCAGATTTTATAACATCCCATTTTCGTAGCTTTCGTTTGCTAGTTTAGTATTTGCTATTGATTCAGTAGGAAAACAAAAACTCCTTAGAAACCTTTTAACTATTAAAATAATTTAATAGACATATATATTTATAAATAGAATATATTATTCTAAAATATTTACCCAAAATATATGAAAAAACATAATACTCTTTATATACATATTCTAAGAATAATATTTATTGGGTTGATTAGCTTAAAAGAGTACACATTTGTGTGACAAAGATCACATGCCATTTAAAATCTATTTTTATTTATTATCTCATATGTATGTTCCATCAATAGACAGCGAGATACTTGAAAAGTCATTATTCTAATACCACAACCATATAACCTTTACTCTCTAAATAGCACACACACACAGTTAGCTAACATTAATTTACATAACACTATAGACAGAGTCTATTGACATTAATTTGTAATTTGAATAAAATAGGTATGAGAATGTGCACCTTTAATCCCAATTTCCCAATTATTATATGTAAATATACTTTTAGAAAAATTGAATTTCAATGTCTGTGCGCAAGAAGTAAATTTATCGAAAGTTTAAAAAGGTTTAAAACAAAGGATTGCAGCCTAAAATAACTTGCGGTGGCTTCGTTTTACAGGAGTCATATGCTAATAAATCCTCATAAACATTACATAATTACATATAGACCTTTGTTCTTATTTGTTCATTTCTATTGCTTTAAGTTTAGAGTTTAAGTGTCTATGATACTCAAAAAATACTTTAGGGACTTTCTGATTTCCTTTCTTCACATACCTTTCGATATTGCTTCTTTGATAGTTTATTTTCAGGTTAAACCCAAATTCACCAATTGATATATACAAACCTCTTATCAAAAAAGAACAAAATGTGAGGCCAAGAGTTTCTTGTAGTTTTATACAAAGCTTTAGAGCATTTCTACCCTTCAACAGGAATCGACATAAGAACGTATAGGAGAATAAATGTTCTAAAGAACTTTACTAGGTGCCGCGCTCAAAATGATTAACCTAGATCATCATATTTACAATACACTGTGGGGGATGTACAGGGGTTCATTTACAAATATAATTTATATTAATTATATTGATGTCGTTGGGTCCTCAGGTCCTTGGGGATATAGAATAAATGGTTATATATACATATCTACACACTTACATTTATATTAAAAGATTGGCATTTAAAGACATATATGTGAACGAAATAAAATATATATTTAAATATATAGGAGTTATATATATCCAAAACTCTAATAAATAGAATATAAACTGAGGAAGAAATTTGTACAAGAGCGACTATTTTGATATACAAATAAAATAAAATTATGATGCATTAGCACGCCATTTTTTATAAGAAATTTAAACCATTTTTTACGCTAAGATTCTTTTGTAAATAAAACAATTTTCTACTGCTCTTATTGCAATGTTATAAACTAATGGGAGGGCCTGACTCATCAGTGGTGAACCCTCCCAGAGGTTTCGTCAGTTTAATCTACCATACCGCTGTAATAAAATTAATGGAGGCTGTGACTAAACTCGAAAGGGCAATGAATTAAACTATGAACTATGTGTTAAACTATGAAATAGGAAAATATTAATCTGGCAGAGTTCGATGCTTCAATTATTAACATTATTTTTTTCAGATACTTATAATTTTAATATTAAGCGTTGTTGTAAGCGCAAGCCATACCCCATATCCATTTATTTTAATTATTAATTATTTAAAACATACAATAACACTTATTGCATTTATTATACAGAAAATATTTATTTCATGTTGAGGAATTAAATGAAAAATAAAATAACTCAAATAAAATATTAATAGTAATATATTTCCAGTGCATGTGTAGTAAAAACCTATCTATTTTCCTATGCTATATTTACATGCTACTGGTTAAGCTTGAACTGATACTCCAATTACATAAGTCCATTCTAAAGAAATATTTCAAAAAAAAATCAAAAATACCTGCTATTTGAAGCTTTAATTCGACTGATTAAAAAATGTCATTTTGTTTGTTATCACCAGATGACAGTTTTATTAAACTCGTGAGATGGTGGGAAAAGATCAAAAACACATTTTGCCAATCATTTTATTATAAAATTTTGATTAAATTCCAATAAGGTAACGGCGCTAAAATTTTGAAATAGGTTCGATGGTTTAACACATCAGATAGGTGCGCCAAACATATGATCCATGACTCTGGTAGGAGCGGCCATGGATGGTAAGTAGCCCAGGCGAAGACGCTGCTGGTGGTGGTGAAGGATTCAGTCAAGAGACGCCATCAATGATGAAGTCTGTCAGGAGGAAGAGTCCAGGATGATTGGTGAATCAGTCATTAGTCGCTGTCAGGCAGGCGATGGTGTGCAGATGATCAGTATCCTACACAAACGAATCTTCAATCACTCAAGAAGTTTGACACAATAAGAGCAAATGTTTTCTAAATAGAATAACCAATAATGATATCTTTTAAAAATTATAAAAAATTGATATAAAATAGGCAAGAGCAAGTTCCAAAAGCAGTGGTGAAGCTGAAAGAAGCTATTTCTCATAAATATTTACGGTAATGATAATTTGTAATAGAAAAAGAAGTTTGACACTCACCACAGAGCTGATGCTGGTTGACATTCCAAGAAGCTGTAGATGCGAGTGACTTGTGCCCCGTTCAACACGCATCGCAGCTCTTGGTTTGTCGACCAACAGGCACTGTAGTTCTTTATGCTTCAAGAAACGGCAGTTATTGGTGCCCCGTCCAACATAAGCCGACTTCTTGGTGCTTTGATGAATAGAAAAGGTTGATGATGACTCGGTTAACAGCAGGCGCAGTTCTTGGTGTCCAGACTGATGGAAGTGGAAGTCTTGGTGCTCCACTAAATAAGAGCGCAGGAATAGGTGTTATGGGTAGGTCTAGGTGGCCCAATCGATAAAGGCTATAGTTCAAAGTGCTCAGACAGGTCTCGGTGCTCCAATCAACAGAAGGACAGGTCTTCTTGCCCAGATCAACAGAAGCATCATTTATTCAGGTTTGAACATCAGGTGTCGATGGTTCAAGGCCCTCACAGTAGATGCCGCAGGTTTCAATATCACCACTAGCTAACGCCTTATATCTTTTCGCTCCAACTGGTAGGAACACAGGTTTCATTGCTCCAGGCATCACAAATGCTTCGACGAGAAGTTGTGCCAGGAAAGGCTGCTCCAGAATTCGACATCTGAATAAACAACACAATTTTTATTAATAAATACTTTATGTGGAGAGGTAGTTTAATATAAATTTAATGGTTAGTTTAAAAATACTCTTATATGTGACACTCTTTTCTGATTAATATATTATTAAATATGACATTAAAAAACACATAATATTAGAACTATAAAAAGATAGCACATTTGTTGTATACGCTCACAAAAACATTTTTCAATTTATTATTAATACTAATATATATTGAGGTATATATATTGTGTGAGTGGCTAGTGCAGTTAGATACGTATACACTAGATAGCTAGAGTAGAAGTGATTAAAGTAGGTACTTACTTCTCTAGGAAGCAGTTTCGTCAATTCTCTCCGTTGAGGGAGATGGAGGAGTGGGGGTATGTTGATGTAGGTGCCCATGTTTGCGAGGAATTGTAGGTGGATGTATGGAGGTATGGGGGAGAGAGGGACTATTGGCTTCTTAAAAGGTCTATTAATGAAATATTTATTTATTGGTTGATGGTTAATTAGTGGTTGATTGGTGGTAAAATTGAAAGTTATTTAAGTCAAGTTTTCTGTATACTTGTTCAGGTGATTTACATGATATATTTTCGTTTTTGAAAAGAAATTGATTTGATGGGAAAATATCATTATTGTTTGGAGATATTCAAATATCGAAGAATTATGATGATATAAGATGAGCATACATGTTTGCTGAAAGTTCAGAATATCAATTTTCAATGCAATTTCATATTGCAAAAATCTCATTATTAATTGTGATCAATATTGAGTTTGAGATGAGCTGATTTGGTGAAAGAGGTTGCTAATGCTGCTATTGCCAAAATACTATTTATATATGATGTTATAATTATGTTCAGTATGGTTGCTATTGCCAGTATATTCTCTATGAATGATATGATATACTGCTGCCAAATATGGTTACTATTTCATTGCTGCTATGGGGAGTGGGCCTAGATCAGAGAGGGGAGGGAGCCTGTGGTCCCCCACTCCACATCTCTGTGAAGTAAGGGACAACGGGGCTCCACACCTACGCTAAAAACTGTGGGGGTGGAGGAAACTGTCTCGAACTGTAACTGTGGCAGTCGGAATGTGGATGGAAGTGGGGAGAAATCTAGGGGTAAATCTGGGGAGTAGGGGGGAAGGGGAAGTGAGGTGGAATGGCTGATGAATGAAGACCTGTACATTTGGTCCGTGCAAAAGGCCGGTGTTATTGGTAGGTGTTTGGGCAGGTCATAGGCTCTAAAAACTATTTGTTTGCGTGGTTTGGGTGTTGGGGGTGTGGGGATGTTGTCTGCATGTGGGGGTTTTGGCTTTTTCCTGAAACATTAATAAGTTCTGTCAGATAGTTTTACAAAAATTACTGCTGTGGGATGTCTATTCTAATGTAAGATCGGTCAAATTTTCGGCTGATAGAAGTACAGAGACATTCTTTGATCAACACATTCAGTTGTGGACCATTCATAATCACCTTTTGAGATATTTCTAATTTCATAGTTCTAATTATTTATAATCTGTGAAGATGGAATATTCGCTAAATTATCTAAACCGAGAATGACGAGGCTATTTTGAAGGCCTGGAGATTGCTTGAAGATTGATTTGATATCAAAATTAATATTTATGTTCGCTACATATAACGATTATTGAAAAATTAATAAACATTTTATAACGATTGTTTATTATATTGCAATATTTTGAGCAATCCTTTTTTAAAGAACGAATTACACAGACAATTGTTTGATCGATGTACTCAGTTGTGGGCTATGCAACAACAACAAACCTTCTATTAAGATATTTTTACTTATAAAGACTATACTTTGAATCCAAGAATGAGACAGTAAACAATAGATGAAAGTGTCATTAAGTAAATAGGTATAGGACTTATAATGTAAAGATAATAACAACTATTGCGTGTCTTAAAGCTATTTTCATTTTATTCCTAGCGATTTTCTCAGCTTATCTATTGAATTGTAGAATTTAGTGAAATTATGTAAATGGTATTTGATTTCATTTCAACTAGTGTCCTATTGGTGATTTATTGTATCGTGTTTTCTCTCCTGTAGAGAGAAGGGCTTGTATATTAATATTTTGACATAATTACCAGATTGTTAAATTTGATATTATTTTATTACTGCATAAAATTATATTAATGCAGTGTTCAAAATAAATTGACTTCCTATTTTCTCACCCTTGCCTCTCCTTCTTATAATATGATATTGTATTATGATCCATATAGCATGATGGATTAAACTTGCGAAACCGCTGGGAGGGTTCACCACTGATGATCCAGGCCTTCCCATTAATTTTTCCATTGCAGTGAGGGCAGTAGATATTGTTTTATTTGTAAAACAAAAATATGGGTCTGAAATAGTTTCGAATTTTTATTTTATTCTAAGTGACAATATTAAGTCGATATTGTTTTTAGTAAGATATATATTCAAACCAATATTTGAAGGGATAAATCGACTAGATATATAGTTTCCATATTTCTCATAAAATGAGAATCTCATGTTGTGGGTGAGCCACATTCGCTATGCAATACTGATGTTTTTAAATATCATATAGATTGAAAAGTTAAAATGATAAAACTTTTAAAATTCATTATTTATAAATAGTAAAAATAAGCAAATAATATATATATACTACTAAAAATGTGTACTAGAGATTATATGCAGTTATGAGATAATAGATGATTTCTGGCCACTTTATGTTATCGCAGGCGTCTGCTATATTCACCATTATCAGAAATGTCAAGTCCTTTTGCCCAGTATAACCTCTGCTATCTTTGTCGAGTCACTTCACTGCGAGATAGTAAATCTGTGTGTTGTACTGAACTCAATAGTTTAATCACACTTTTGATTGAACTATTTTGATAAAACACTTCTACATTGGTTTCTTGAGAAATCAAGAATTGGGTATTCAAGGTCTGACCTTTTTATTATTTATTTTTTCTATTATTTTTTTCACATGTTAAGCGTATTTACGCGAGATTGGCAGTCGCAGTGGTACAGCCTGCTCCAAGCTGACGAGGGCCAACAGCCCGAAAGGCGTTCGTGGATGGCTTTTCTCGATTTATCAAGAATGGGTTATATAAGTGAAAAGGCCAATTCAAGGTTTAGTTGATATCTGTTCCACTAGATTGCGCTCTGTCATCTAAAAAGCACACGTGCTCCTGGTCTTAATATGCCTTCTTTGTTTTTGATATCAACACCTGACCTTTTTATTTTTCTATTATTTTTTCACATTTATATAAAATATATAACATCAATCCACGTTTAAAATCTAAATTTTTATATTTATTGATTAAATATTTTCAAAATGTTGCTATATAAGGAAATTTTTTAATTATCAATATTTCAGACAATAACTATTGCATTTTATACACCACCTATTTTTATTTTGAATAATCTTCAGATAATTTTTTATGTTTGGGAATATTTTTCTTTATTAAAAGTTTTCAATTAAAACATTGATTGATGATATATTGGAATATTTTCAGAGAAGATATAATTTTAGTAATTAATATATTTTCTTGATGTAAAATTCTATTAATAATTTTGAATAAAGGATCGTTGAAATATAAAGCCATGATAGAATATATGGCAATATGTAGCCTGATGAAAATGTTTAAACTGACAGAGATCTTACTTTTTGAATATCTTAAAAATCTTGCAGAAAGTAAAACATCCCATTTTCGTTAGCTTTCGTTCGATGGACTAGATTTTGCTATTGATTGACTTGGAAAGCAAAGACTCCTTAGAAACCTTTTAACTATTAAAACTAATATATTCGATAAATATATACATATAGCTATATATATATAGAATAACACAAAATATATAGTCATACATATATATAAATATATCTGAAAACCTAATACTCTTTATACGCATGTCATATTTTAAATGTTATATGTTGTATATCTAAAAACAGCAAACTCTTGTGTAACTACAAAATGGCGCCAATATAATGGATATCCGGGAGAGAAAGGGACGGTGAGCTAGGAAGGATAATATAAACAAGAGAGACTTATAAACATATTGGTCGTGGCAGTCTCTGATTGGACGTCCTCCCCCTCTGACGTCACCAGTATGATATAAGCCGGGTTGCACTGAGCCCAGAAGACAGGCAGCAGGAGGAGAGTAGTTAGGATGCCATGCTAACCAATTGACCAGAGCAGTACCAGGGCATCCCCTTAGTCTCACCTTTCCTGGAAACCATCCCCTAAACCAAGGTAACCATGTTCCTATGCGTGTGGTCTTCTCACATCTTCAGGCTAGTGCGCCTCCACTTCCGGCCCATGACTGAATATTGGACGAGGAGCCCAATATGACATTGTCTGCTCCACTAATTTATAACACGTACTAAGTATAATATGTATTGGGTTGGCTAGTTTGAAAATGTACACATTTTCGAGACAAAGATCATGCTATTTAACATCTATTTTTATTTATTTTCTCATGGGTGTTCCATCAATAGGCAGCGAGATACTTGAACAATAAAAATATTCTAATACCACAACCATATAACCTTTACTCTCTAATCAACACACAAACAGATAGATAACATTAATTAACATAACATTAACAGAGTCTATTGACATAATCTGTAATTCGAATAAAATAGGTATGAGAATGTGCATCTTTAACCCCCATTTCCCAATTATTATGTGTAAATATAATTTCAGAAAAATTGAATTACAATGTGCGTGCATGGAAATTGGAATTTCTCGGAAGTCTAAAAAAGTTTAAAATAAAAGGATAGGAGCTTAAAATAACTTGCAATGGCTTCGTTTTACAGAAGTCATGCGCAAATAAATCATAATTAACATTACATAATTACATGTAGACCTTTTTTATTGTTTGGCCGCCTCTATTGCTTTAAGTTTAGAGTTTAATTGTCTATGATACTCACTACATACTTTAAGGATTCTCTGGTTGTTTCTCTTCACATACCTTTCGTTATTGCTTCTTGACAGTATCTGTGGAATAATGGACGCCGTCCAGACCTCTCGGGTGACGACCTTAAACAAACAAGCCTCGGCGGCGCCAGCCGCCAACAAAGGACCAGAACACGGCTTGGTCTGCTACCGACCAGTTGGCTGTTTTCCTCTGTCCTCTTAAGATGTATTAAATGAAGTTAGTTAGAAGGAGACTTTTACCCTCTCCTTTCTGCTATTTAGTGATCTTATTTAAATCCTTGCAACAGCCCACAAAGAATAATCACTGCGAATTCTTCTACCGAATTTCGCATCAGTGTTTTGTGAAACGACTACCCGACATTTCTTCACAAAGTGGCGTCCCCTGGGGTGGGCTTCTGACAAGGCAAGATCAAGTGGATTAACGGCGGAGTACAAGTCAAGACTCAAGCTAAGTACCTTTTGTTTTACCTTCTGTTTATAGTGTTTTTTCAAAAATGGAAATTTTAAAAAGACATAGAAATTTACTTAGAAAGCGACTGACTCGCAGCTTGAAGACGACAGAAGAGTTTCTGTCAGGTACTCCACCGATACCTCTAGAGGACATTGAATATAATAGGGAGATCATTGAAGAAACTCACAGTGAGCTTCTTGTGATCCAAAGCAAGATAAGAGACTTCTTGCTAACTTCAGACGTTAGCGAAGAGGAACTAGAGCAAGACGATGAGGAAGCCTTGCAATATACCCAGAGATATAAGAGGATATATAAAAAATGTCTCGCTCTTGTTGAACCCAGGATCACTGCATCCAGTCCCACGACCAGTGAAGTGAGCTTCGTTTCTAGCTCACACCATAGAACTGTAAAACTACCCAAGATAGATTTAAAGAAGTTTACAGGAGAAATAAAATATTGGTTGGGATGGTGCGCACAGTTCAACAAGATACATGTCGATCCTACTTTAGAAGACAGCGACAAGTTTCAATATCTTGTGCAATCTATGTCGCCGGGAACCAGAGCTAGTAAACTGGTTGATAGTTACCCCCTAACTGCCGAGAATTACCCCAAAGTTATAGAAACTTTGACAGAAAGATTTGGAAGGCCTGAACTGTTGCAGCAAGTCTATGTCAGGGACCTTATCCGCCTTATGATCGATTGCTCTTCCAAACAACAGTTGAAGGTGACTTCATTTTATGATGAGTTGGTGACTCATTTGAGAGCATTGGAATCCTTAAAGATTGAGGCCAGACAGATGTCTGTATTTATATTTCCAATGATTGAGGCATGTCTCTCAGAGGAACTCATGATGGCTTGGCAAAGAAGCCCCCTCCATGATGTCAAGATTGATGCTAATGATTCGACTCAAACTAGAGTTGACCTAATTATGGAGTTTCTCCAAAAGGAAGCTGCAGCAGAACAAGACAGAGCCTTAGCTGGATCCAAGTTTGGACTTAAATCTCTGAAACAGGATAGAAACGTGGGCAGAAAATCACATCCTGCTAAGATACCTATGGCCTCTGGACTATTTGCTGGACGTGCCCAGAATTGCATCTTTTGTAATAAAGATCATAAAAACACAGAATGTCTTGCTGCGCGCAGAATGAGCATTAAAAAAAGAAGAGAGCGTATTAAAAACGCTAAATGTTGTTTCTCCTGCCTCCAACCAGGTCATATCTCTTCTAATTGTAGAAGGCGCATAACTGAATGTATTCGATGTAAGAAGAAGCACCTTGATATTTTATGCCCTCTTAATGCTCCTGGACGAGAGTCAGCGGATGAAGACAAGGAATAGGTGGAAGACTGTGACGTTTCTCCTACAGTTGAAAACGGAGTTTCATTCTCGGGTCTTAGCGTTTCGTCTCTGATTTTGCTACAGACTCTGAAGATTAAGGTCGAAGGTGCGACTTCGGCGAAAGTAGTGCGTGCCCTCCTTGACACAGATTCCCAACGATCCTATATTTTGTCAAAACTGCCCAGGATCTCGGACTATCTCCCATTGGTCAGGAATCACTTAAACATGTGGTGTTTGGAGGTCATACTAGTGAAAGTGTCCACCAAGAATACAGAGTCAATTTGGGTCATGCATCGGGAATTTTAAGATGGTAGCGAAGCTTCTTGACCAACAAAAAATCTGTGGTAACCTACCAAGATTGAGCCGCGGGCCATGGTTGAAAGAACTCAAAGCCCGCAGAATCTGGGTTCCTGATATTGGAAAGGATGACATGGAAATTGAAATACTTCTAGGATGCGATGTGTTGGGATCTATTTTCATGATGAAATCTTGTGTGTTGTCAAATGGCTTGACTGCGTGGCAGACGCGTTTTGGATGGACTTTAATGGGAGAATGTCAGCAAGGTAGTGACGTTTCACTCGCTCATCATGTTACAACGATGACAATTTCGGAGAGCAGTATAACCAATCTGTGGAATCTCGATGTTCTTGGAATTATGGATCCTATTGAGGTTAAACAGAGAGATCAGAGAGACGCATTGGCGCGTCGGCATTTTCTAAAAACAGTCCAACATTCTGTTTCTGGAAGATATGTTGTTTCCCTCCCGTGGATTGTAGAGAAAGCTAAAATCGCGGACAACAGGGAGGTTGCTATGAAGAGATTATAGAACAGACGACTAAGAAATTAATCTCTTTGAATCTTTATGAGGACTATGATGATATTTTCCGAGGCTGGTTGGATGATGGGATAATTGAGAAAGTCCCAGCTGAACAACACGACGCTGAGGCCTTCTACCTGCCTCATCGTCCAGTGGTGAAACTCTCCAGTGGGACTACGCCTATCAGGTCTGTCTTTGATGCTTCCAGCAAGGTCTTGAAAAAGGACCTAACCTCATAGAGATGATTCCCAACCTTATGCTGAGGTTTAGAAATGGCAAGTTTGGAGTCGTAGCAGACATTAAGAAAGCGTTTCTGCAGATTGAGATGAATGAAAGGGACAGAGAATACCTGCGTTTTCTGTGGTATTCCCAAAATGGAGAAAAGACAGAAGTGTTCCGACATAGACGTGTCGTTTTCGGTGTTAACTGTAGTCCTTTCATTTTAGGGGCAGTAATCGAATACCACCTGTCTAATGTTCGACCTGAACATAAACCGTTAGCTCAGAGGTTGCAGAAATCCTTTTATGTGGACAATTTAGTCACAAGCGTGAACTCTTTTGAAGAGTTACAAGATCTCAAATTGACCGCAACGTCCATCATGGATAATGCTCGGATGGAGCTAAGCCGTTGGGAGCATAGCCTGGACGTGGCCTCCGATACTTACCTCTTTGAAAGAGCAGATATATCTAAAGTGCTTGGTATATGTTGGGATAAAAGGGAAGATTGTTTGTCATGTGAAATTTCCGTAGCCATACCCCCCAAGATAACCAAAAGGAATATCCTGTCCTGCTTAGCTCAGATATATGACCCTATTGGATTTCTGAACCCAATATTAATAAAGCCTAAAATTCTATTTAAAAAGGTTTGGATAAAGCGCGATGACCAGTGGGGTACCTTTGTCGGGAATCGCGTTAAACAGATATGCAGACTTAGTGATCCAGGAGATTGGAGATATGTTCCTAGCGAGTGCAATCCAGCTGATTTACCCTCCAGAGGATGCAGCCTCTCCCGACTGATACAGTCTAGATGGTGGGAGGGCCCTTCCTGGTTAAAACTCTCCGAAGAATTTTGGCCTTCCAGGTATAAAGAACTGAATAAAGAAGAAATCTGTGCGGAAAGAAAGAAAACTGCAAAAATACAGACTAGATCGGGAAGAACTGTTTGTATACCCAACCGATTGGACGATTATTATTGTTTTTCTGTGTGCCTAGAGAAAAACAGGTGGGAGTATGTGGAATAATGGACGCCGTCCAGACCTCTCGGGTGACGACTTTAAACAAACAAGCCCCGGCGGCGCCAGCCGCCAACAAAGGACCAGAACACGGCTTGGTCTGCTACCGACCAGTTGGGTGTTTTCCTCTGTCCTCTTAAGATGTATTAAATAAAGTTAGTTAGAAGGAGACTTTTACCCTCTCCTTTCTGCTATTTAGTGATCTTATTTAAATCCTTGCAACAGCCCACGAAGAATAATCACTGCGAATTCTTCTACCGAATTTCGCATCAGTGTTTTGTGAAACGACTACCCGACATTTCTTCACAGTATCTTTTCAGGTTTAATACGAATTCGCCTGTTGTTGTATACAAACCAATTATTGAAAGAAGATCGTGAGTCGAGGGTTTTCTTGTAGGTTTTATTTATTTAGATGAACTTTCGAGCTTTTCTGCCCTTCTACAGGAGTAAAAATAAGAATGTATACATTTATATTAAAATAATCGCATTTAAAGAAATATATGTGAATGAAAGGAAATATATACTTGAATATATAGGGGTATATTATTTAAAAATGCTTTTATTTTGGATCATATATTTTTATTTTCCAATAATATAAAAGCATTTAAAAATAATTTAATATAGGGATTGCTCAATCTTCAAACACATAGGAGTATATATATATCTAAAACTGTAATAAATAGAAAATACACTATGAAGGAAATTTGTACAAGAACGACTATTTTGACATACAAATAAAACAAAATTATGATGCATTAGTACGCCATTTTTAAAATAAATTTGAACCATTTTTAACGCTATGATTCTTTTGAAAATAAATCAAATTTCTACTGCCCTTATTTCAATGTGATAAACTAATGGGAGGGCCTGACTCATCAGTGGTGAACCCTCCCAGAGGTCTCGCCAGTTTAATCTACCATACCGCTGTAATATAATCAATAGGGACTCTGAATAAAACTGAAAGAGCAATGTATTAAACTATGAACTATGTGTTGAATTATGAAATAGGAATATATTAGTCTGGCAGAGTCCGATGCTTCAATTATTAACATTAGTTTTTTCAGATACTATTTGTTCTAATATTAAGGGTTGGTGTAGGCGTAAGTCATACCCCATTTCCATTTATTTTAATTATCAATTACTTAAAACATATAATAACACTTATGCATTCATTATACAGAAAATGTTTATTTTATGTTGAGTCATTAAATGAAAAATTATAAACCCAAATAAAAGATTGATAGTAATATATTTCCAGTATGTGTGTAGTAAAAACCTATATATTTCCCTACGGTATGTATACATGATACTGGTTAAGCTTAAACTCTGATACTCCCATTCCATAAGTCAATTATAGGGAAATGTTTCATCATTATAAAAATTCTCGCTGTTTGAAGCTTTAATTCGACTGATTAAAAAGTAGGTCGTTTTGTTTGTTATAATCAGATAACATATGATGCACTAGCGCACCAACTGTTATCAAAATTCGGAACTATTTTAATATATTTTTGTTGTTTATTCAGAAGTCAAAATCTGGAGCAGTCTTTCCTGGCAGAACTTCTCGTCGAAGCATTTGTGATGCCTGGAGCAATGAAACCTGTGTTCCTACCAGTTGGAACATAAAGATATGAGGCGTTAGCTGGTGGTGATATTGAAACCTGCGGCATCTACTGTGCGGGGCCTTGAAACATCGGCAACTGATGTTTGAACCTGAATTACTGATAATCATTTTGATCGTGGGAACACGACCTTCGCTTCTGTTGATCGGAGCACCGAGCATCGGAGCATCAGATGACAGTTTTATTTAACCTATATGAGATGGTGGAAAAATGATCAAAACACACATTTTGCCAATAATTTTATTATAAATTTTGATTAAATTCCAATAAGGTAACGGCGCAAAAATTTTGTAATTAGTTCGATGGTTTAACACATCAGATAGGTGCGCCAAACATAGGATCCATGACTCAGGTAGGAGCGGCCATGGATGGTAAGTAGCCCAGGCGAAGACGCTGGTGGTGGTGGTGAAGGATTCAGTCAAGAGACTTATCAATGATGAAGTCTGTCAGGAAGGAATAGTCCAGGATGATTGGTGCATCAGTCAGTAGTCGCTGCCAGGCAGGCGATGGTGTACAGATGGTTTGTATCCTATACAAATAAATCTTTGAATCACCCCAGAAGTTTGTCACAGTAAGAGCAAATGTGTTCTAAATAGGATAACAAATAATGAAAGCTTTCAAAACTTCCAAACATTTGATATCAAATAGGCAAAAGAAAGTTCTAAAGACAGTGGTGAGTATTAAAACAGCTATTTCTCATAAATATTTACGGGAAAAATAATTTGCAATAAAAATGAGGTTGTGGGGCTACTCACCACAGAACTTATGCTGGTTGACATTCCAAGAAACTGTAGATGAGAGTGACTTGTGCCCCGTTCAACAAGCATCGCAGCTCTTGGCTTGTCGACCAGCAGACGCTGTAGTTCTTTGTGCTTCCAGAAGCGGCAGTTATTGGTGCCCCGTCCAATAAAAGCCGATTTCATGGTGCTTCGATAAATAGAAGCGGTTGATGATGCCTCGGTTAACACCAGGCGCAGTTCTTGGTTTCCAGACTGATAGAAGTGGAAGTCTTGATGCTCCAATCAATACTAGCGCAGAAATAGGTGTTCTGGGTAGGTCTCGGTAGCCCATTCAATAAAGGCTGTAGTTCCAGGTGCCTGGGTAGTTCTTGGTGCTTCAATCAACAGAAGAAAAGGTTTTAGTGCCCCGATCAACGGGAGCATCAGTTATTCAGATTCAAGCATCAGATAATCGATGTTTCAAGGCCCCGCAAAGTAGATGCTGCAGGTTTCAATATCACCACCAGCAGACGTCTTTTATCTTTATGCTCCAACTGGTAGGAACACAGATTTCGTTGCTCCAGGAATCACAAATGATTCGATAGGAAGTTGTGCCAGGAAAGGCTGCTCCAGATTTTGACATCTGAATACACAACAAAAAGTAATTAATAAATACGTTATGTGGATAGAGGTAGTTTAATATAAATTTAATTTAGTTAGTTTAAAATATTCTTATATATGACACTCTTTTCTCAATAACTATATTATTATAAATGATATTTAAAAATAAATATATAGTGTGAGAACTATGAAAAGATTTCACACTTGTTGTGTGCATGCCTACAAACATTTTTATATTTATTAATAATTACTAATATATTGAAGTATATATTGTTTAAGTTGCTAGAGTACATGTAAGATATATATACACTAGTAAGCTAGAGTATAAATAAATAAAGTAGGTACTTACTTTTCTAGGAACGACGTCGTCAATTGTCTCCGTTGAGGGAGATGGAGGAGTGGGGGTATGTTGATTTAGGTGCCCATGTTTGCGAGGATATTGTAGGTGGATGTATGGAGGTATGGGGGAGAGAGGGATTATTGGTTTCTTAAAAAGTATATTAATGTAAATCTTCTTTATTGGTTGAAGTGAGGTTGAGTAGTGGTAAAATTGAAGATTATTTAAGTGAAGTCGTCTGTATATTTTTTGGAGATTTACATGATATCATTTCGGTTTTGAAAATAAATTGATTTGAAGGGAAAATATGATTATAGTTTGGAGTTATTAAAATTTTGGAGAATTATGATGATATATGATGAACATAAATATGTTTTTTGAAAGTTCAGAATATCAATTTTTAATACAAGTTTATGATGCAAAAATCTCATTATTCATTGTGATCAATTTTATGCTTGAGATGAGCTGATTTGGTCGAAGGGATTGGTGATGCTGTTATTGCCAGAATATTCTCTATATATGATATTATAATGGTGCTCAATATGGTTGCTATTGCCAGGATATTCTCTATGATTGATATGGTATACTGCTGCCAAATACCGTTGCTATTTCACTGTTGCTATGGGGGTGGGCCTAGATCAGGGAGGGGAGGGAGCCCGTGGTCCCCCACTCCACATCTCTGTGAAGTAAGGGACAACGGGGCTCCACACCTACTCTAACAACTGTGGGGGTGGAGGAAACCGTCTCGAACTCTAGCTGTGGCAGTCGGAATGTGGATGGGAGTGGGGTGAAGTCTAGAGGTAAATCTGGGGAGTAGGGGGGAAGGGGAAGTGAGGTGGAATGGCTAATGAATGGAGACCTGTACATTTGGTCCGTGCAAAAGGCCGGTGTTATTGGGAGGTGTTTGGGCAGGTCATAGGCTCTAAAGACTGCTTGTTTGCGTGGATTGGGTGTTGGGGGTGTCGGGATGTTGTCTATGTGTGGGTTGTTTGGCTTTTTCCTGAAACATTAATAAGTTCTGTCAGCTAGTTTTATAGAAATCACTGCTGTGGGATGTCTATTCTAATGTAAGATCTGCTATATTTGCGGTTGAAAGAAGTACAGAGAACATTCTCTTATCAACACCTTCAATTGTGGACCATCCATAATTAACTTTTGAGATATTTCCAATTTAATAGTTGTGAATATTTATAATCTGTGAAGAGAGGTGGAATATTTGTTAAGTTATGAAAACAGAATTTGATGAGGTTATTTTGAAGGCCTGGATTGCTTTAAGAATTATTTGATATTCAAATGATATTTTATGTTCAGTTCTATATCGATTAAATTAACGAATTAATAAACATTCCTATAATAATTGTTTACTATAATGTTATTCTTTCGAGTAATTAATCCTCATTTACAAAACGAAATACAGACACAATCGTTTAATCAATCACCTCAGTTGTGGGATAATGCAACAATGTAGCAGCTGGGAATAACTGTTGTAGTTATTATAATCTATAGAATATATTAATTTCTCTTTAATTAAATATAAAAATTTAATTAATCTGAATTATAAAAAAGAGTAAAAATGTTTTGAATAGGAATAATACTTAATATGTGCTAGCTTGAAATAGTTTTGCATGGCTGAAAAATATATAATTTACATGTGTTAAATAAAAAGGTTTTCTTTTAACCAACGGTGGTGAATGAATTCTGATTACTGGATCCCTGATAACACTTACAACAACAACAACAACAAAACCTATTGAGACATTTTTACTTATATAGACTATACCTTGAATCCAAGATGAGACAGAAAACAATAGTAGGAAGTATCATTAAGTGTAAATAGGTATACACTCTTATAATGGGAAGACAATAACAACTATTGCGTGTCTTCTAGTTGTTTTCATTTTAATATCTAGCGCGATTTTTCAGCTTATTTATTGAATTGTAGAATTTAGGGAAATTATGTAAAATGGTATTTGATTATATTTAAACTCGTGTCCTATTGGTGATTTATTGTACCATGTTTTCTCTACTGTAGAGAGAAAGGCTTGTATATTAATATTTTAACAGAATATTATTAACAGATTTTTAATTTTGATAGTTTGTATTTATCCATAAAATTATATTAATGCAGTGTTCAAAATAAATTGACTTGCTATTTTCTCACCGTTGCCTCTCCTTCTTATAATATGATATTGTATTATGATCCATAGCATAGTATATTAAACCTGCGATACCGCTGGGAGGGTTCACCACTGATGAATCAGGCCTTCCCATTAATATTTCCATTACAGTAAGGGCAGTGGATATTGTTTAAATTTTAAAAGAATCATACGCGTCTGTAATAGTATCGAATTTTTATATTATTCTACGCGACAATATAAAATAGATATTGTTTTTATTAAGATATTTATTCCAACCAATATTTTAAGGGATAAATCGACTACATCAACAACAACAACAACAAAAAGCCTTTATTTAGGGTCACTGACCCTATACAGGATTCAACATAGATATGCATAAGAACAAAGCAGTGAGACAAAGGAAACAACGATGTAGACAGAAGAAAAAGAAAAAATAAAAACAAGAAAGAGAAAGAGGGAAGCAAGAAAAACAACACAAAAAGAGTAGAAGTAAGAAAGTGAGGAGTGAGTGTCACTTGGCCTTCTTCTGAGATATGGACTTGTGGAAACCATAAAACGCCGTAGCAATATACTTATTCTGGGTCATATTGTCAATTATTGATGGAAGTGAAGCACAGAGTTGCCCAGTTTTGAGCATAAGGGTTCTTCTTTCTTCTTTCAGAGCAGAGCAATCAAAAATATAGTAAGTGATTTCATTTTTCAGTTTTGAATTACAGAAGGTACAAATCGGGTCCTCACCGCAGAGCATCTTGGTGTGGTTTTCTTTAAAAAAAAAACTTGAAAGTATTCTAACTTGTGCGAGTAGTCTTACAACCGGGAAAGGAAAATCCCCTAAAAGGTATCCCTCCGTCATGAAAGATATGTGAATGTCTTTGTAGTGAGAGTATAGCTTAGATTTATCTATTCTTGTAAGGTCGTTTTGTATAGATTGGTCTGCCGCTGTTTTTAAAAGCCCTGTAATCGCGCTCCTCAGCGTTTCAGGATCATTACAGGAAACAAGTGCAGGGGATCCATTATTGTTAAGCAGATTGGTGAGCTTTTTAATGAAGCCGATGGGTGTGCCCGAAGCATTAGACAGTTCCCGTGTTCTATTAAAACATATACGCGGCAATCTGTCACTGCTCATATTCAACACCCGCAGCCAATACTTCAGGGTTAATTTTAAAGCTGTTACACTCAAAGAGATACGACCGGTTTCTAATCTGATTATGTAGCCTGGAGTGTATCTGGGCAGATTCAGGAACCTACGGATAAATATGTCTTGTTACTGTCCAGTAAGTCTTTATGCTCTGTTGCCCACAATGGAGCGGCATACATCAGGACAGCTCTCACGATTGTTAATTGATTAATACATTTATTGACTTTGTTTTTGATTTTATTAATATTGGGTGTGTGGCGTTAAATGCTGTAAGTGCTTTTCCTTTAAAGTATAAATCGACTACATTAGTTCCATTTTTTTTCATAAAAACTTGTTTACGATTCAAACAGATCTCGTGCTGTGGGTAACCCACACTATGATATAGATGTTTAAAGCTCATATGAATTGAAAGAGTTAAAATGATAAACCTTTTAAAATTTATTGTTTATAAATATTAAAAATAAGTAATGAATATATATACTACTATATGTGTCCTAGAGATTATATTATAATGAGATAATAGGTAGTTTCTGGCCACTTTATGTTATCGCAGGAGTCTGCTATATTTACTATGATCAGAAATGTCGAGTCCTTTTGTCCAGTATAGCCTCTGCTATCTTTGTCAAATCAATACTGTGAGATACCTATTCTGTGTTGTACTGAACTCGATAGTTTAATCACTTTGCAATAATAATTAATTATTCTTTATCAATGTTTCATGAAATTTTTTAGAAAATAAAATTGTTATTAAAAAATATGATTTTGGTAAAACCCTTTACGTGTTTCAAAATTTATGTTTTTTTGTGTGGCTTTGGTATTATTTTGATCAAGCACTTCTACATATTTGAATACTACCCTATATAATTACAAACATTTATTGACACTTTTATATGAAATTTGGTGAAATGATGTACTTGTTAGCTTCGTTTATCATGTTATTGATAATGTATACAAGCGCTCCTGGTGTTTTATTTATATTTAATTTGGAAATAATATATTTTATATTTATTTTATATCGATTTCTCTCTCAAACATTTAAATATCATCAATTTATTACACTTTGATTCAAAAAATAAATTATTTTGTTTATAAAT
The DNA here is from genome assembly GCA_030710605.1 of Cordylochernes scorpioides. NCBI lineage: Eukaryota > Metazoa > Arthropoda > Arachnida > Pseudoscorpiones > Chernetidae > Cordylochernes > Cordylochernes scorpioides. The sequence goes on from CP092864.1 coordinate 194,474,431, forward strand.
AAATCATTGATAAAATATTTTTCATGGTTGTATAATTATCCCATATGTATCCCATATGAATCACACATATTCATCGCTTTTTTAAACTTATTTTCTGTTCTTAATCTTTAATAAAAATATAGAAAATTGACCATTTTTGTATATTATTTTTTTCAAAGAATGCTCTCCAACTATTAAATTTATATTTTATATTGGAATGTTTTATGAAGATTTGATTATAGTAATTAATATAATTGCTTGATATATAATATTTTCTAGTAATAATTGTGAATAAAAATAATCTTGAAATATAAAGCTATGATGGATTATATGGCAATATATAGCCTGATGATGATGTTTTAAAATGATCTTACTTCTTAAATCTTTTAAAAATCTTGCAGATTTTAAAACATCCCATTTTCGTAGCTTTCGTTTGCTAGTTTAGTATTTGCTATTGATTCAGTAGGAAAACAAAAACTCCTTAGAAACCTTTTAACTATTAAAATAATTTAATCGACATATATATTTATAAATAGAATATATTATTCTAAAATATTTACCAAAAATATATGAAAAAACATAATACTCTTTATATACATATTCTAAGAATAATATTTATTGGGTTGATTAGCTTAAAAGAGTACACATTTGTGTGACAAAGATCACATGCCATTTAAAATCTATTTTTATTTATTATCTCATATGTATGTTCCATCAATAGACAGCGAGATACTTGAAAAGTCATTATTCTAATACCACAACCATATAACCTTTACTCTCTAAATAGCACACACACACAGTTAGCTAACATTAATTTACATAACACTATAGACAGAGTCTATTGACATTAATTTGTAATTTGAATAAAATAGGTATGAGAATGTGCACCTTTAATCCCAATTTCCCAATTATTATATGTAAATATACTTTTAGAAAAATTGAATTTCAATGTCTGTGCGCAAGAAGTAAATTTATCGAAAGTTTAAAAAGGTTTAAAACAAAGGATTGCAGCCTAAAATAACTTGCGGTGGCTTCGTTTTACAGGAGTCATATGCTAATAAATCCTCATAAACATTACATAATTACATATAGACCTTTGTTCTTATTTGTTCATTTCTATTGCTTTAAGTTTAGAGTTTAAGTGTCTATGATACTCAAAAAATACTTTAGGGACTTTCTGATTTCCTTTCTTCACATACCTTTCGATATTGCTTCTTTGATAGTTTATTTTCAGGTTAAACCCAAATTCACCAATTGATATTTACAAACCTCTTATCAAAAAAGAACAAAATGTGAGGCCAAGAGTTTCTTGTAGTTTTATACAAAGCTTAAGAGCATTTCTACCCTTCAACAGGAATCGACATAAGAACGTATAGGAGAATAAATGTTCTAAAGAACTTTACTAGGTGCCGCGCTCAAAATGATTAACCTAGATCATCATATTTACAATACACTGTGGGGGATGTACAGGGGTTCATTTACAAATATAATTTATATTAATTATATTGATGTCGTTGGGTCCTCAGGTCCTTGGGGATATAGAATAAATGGTTATATATACATATCTACACACTTACATTTATATTAAAAGATTGGCATTTAAAGACATATATGTGAACGAAATAAAATATATATTTAAATATATAGGAGTTATAAAACAAATACGAGAATCATGGGACGAGTGTCTTTTGTAGGAAGCTTTATTTTATTTATTATTTTTTTTTTTTATTTTAAATCGCTCAAGCTTTCGGGCTGACCGGCCCTTCTACAGGAGATAAGTGAACAATGGCACATCAGGTACTATATAATAATCGGACTATTTACATATTCAAAAATTAAAATTTTTAAAAACTTTTTATAGGGATTTTGCATAACTAAGCAAAGTCGGGAGGAATAATTAACATAATAGTAAATTATGGACAGTAGAAATTGACATGTATGATAATAGATATTAGATATAGTAGAGCCTGTAATATCTTATACTGTCTATGAGAAAGGAGGGGGGGAATCTACACAGATGGAGGAAACAGGGCTATGGGAACAGAGATTGGTAGGATTCAGGAAGGTCGATATGTCTATTGATGGCGTGGAAGCCCTGGGAAACGAGAGCTTCCAAGGTGAGGCGCTGCTGCTTGTTGTGTATGCGGCTATAGTGCACAGATGGATTGGCCAGGTCGAAAGAGTGGTTGGTGGTTCGGATATGCTGGTATATGGCTGATTTCTCATCTTGTCTGGAGATGTTTTTTCTGTGTTCCTCGAGTCTTGTCCCTACGCTCCTGCCCGTCTCACCAACGTAGACAACATCGCAGTCAGCGCAGGGAATGGAGTAGACACAGCCAGACAAGAGAGATGGGTTAAATGGGCTATTGCTTTTAGTATCCGGGTTCCTAATGAGGGAGCTGATGTTAGGGGAGTTGGAGTACAGGGTCCTGACTCCAAACTTGCTTAGGGCTCGGGCTATGGAGGAGCTAGTGGGGGAATATGGGAGGACACATATGGATTTATACACGGGGTTGGGAGCAGTGTGGTTGGGGTTGTGGAAATGGCGTAATATAAAAGACTTCGGGTATTGGAATTTTATAAGATTAGCTATGACTCTATTGGTTTCCATGGTTTTGAATTCCGAGGTGGAACAGTGGGTGTGAACTCGTTTAGACAGGGTTTTGACTGTGTTGATTTTGTGGCTAAGGGGACAGAAGGAGTTGAAGTGAATATAATTTGGTCTGAACGAGTTCTTATAATGTACTGTGGAGTGGTATCTGGTTGGGGTCCGGATGATTAGGAAATCTAAGAAAGGGAGGGCGTTGTAGGTCTCGGTTTCATGGGTGAAGGAAAGGTCAGGATGGTAACTAATGAGTTTAGAGAGGATATTTTCAACCTGGCTTTTTGTGCATATGCAGAACACATCATCTATGTATCTACGCCAAAGGCGGATATCGGATGGAAAATCTGAGGTGATCTGCATATCTATAGACCGCATAACAATCTCAGCAGCAGCTGAGGAAAGAGGGTTCCCCATTGGGGACCCTTTTATCTGTAGAAAAAACTGGGAGTTGAAGGAGCAGATTGAGGATTGTAAACAGAGAAGGGTGAGTTCTATAATTTTGGATGAGGTATGGCTATCAACATGGGAATTAACTAGGAAGGATCTGAGGGAGTCTATAATTAAACCATGGGGTAGGCTAGGGTATAAGGAAACCACATCAAAAGAAACCATGACAAGGCTCGGACAAGGAGGGGTACCATGCACATCATTAATGAAAGTACTGGTGGAGGAGATGGAAGTAAGGGAAGAAGTACCTTTTAGGAGGGACGAGAGGAACGACGAAATGAACTTGGCAACTGGAGCCATGGGGGATAGGAAGTGGGCCACGATTGGTCTTAACGGGATTCCGGGCTTGTGGAGTTTGGGTAGGCCATATATATAGGATTCAGTGTTGGTATCGGGGAGAAAGGACTTGTGCTCTTCTGGTGTAATGATCAGGTTTCTTTTCAGACGGTTAAGTTCTTTTCGGACGGAGGAGTATATGGTGGACCTGTTTTGGGTAGAGATGGGTTTGAAAGTGGAGATGTCGGCGAGAACAACCTGTAATTTTTCTTTATAATCTGTAGTATTCATGATAACCGTTTGTGAACCTTTATCTGATTGCATAATGGCTAAATGGTTTTTCTGCCGCAATTTTCGGATGATATCGAACTCAAGAGGGGAGGCACGGGGTTGGGAGGACGGAAGGCTCAGTATGTTTGAGACTGTGTGGCGTATTTTATATTTTTCTGAATTATTGAGGCTGCGGATGCCAGCTTCTACCGCACTGATGATTTTCAGGGGATCTGGCCTAGAGACAGGTCTAAACTTGAGGCCTTTGCTTAGGAGGGTAGTTTCCTGGGGAGATAGAACCGTTGAGGAGAGGTTAACGAGATTGGAGGCATGGTCGGTGTCATGGAGTTGTAGCCGAAATTTAACTGACCAGTAGCGGAGTTTTTTATCGTGCCGGATTCTTATATTTTTCTGAAGATGCTTTACTTCTGCGGTAATATTGGATATGATGAGGGTCAGCTGGTTAGGGGGGATTGCCTGGGAGATGATGCATGCGAGCTGTTTGATGGTTTTTGACAGATAGCGTATGTTGGAGTGGCATCCCAGTATTCTGGCGTGGAGGAGGCGTTTCTGTAGATCGAATATAGCTCTCTGTGAATGCGAGTTGCCAACTGGGTCTTTTACTCTCAAGGACGGGGGAATGAAATCTAAGGCCACGCAACGTTTGTTGAAGTCGAGGTGGCATCTCCATGTGAGTTATATATATAGGAGTTATATATATCCAAAACTCTAATAAATAGAATATAAACTGAGGAAGAAATTTGTACAAGAGCGACTATTTTGATATACAAATAAAATAAAATTATGATGCATTAGCACGCCATTTTTTATAAGAAATTTAAACCATTTTTTACGCTAAGATTCTTTTAAAAATTAAACAATTTTCTACTGCTCTTATTGCAATGTGATAAACTAATGGAAGGGCCTGACTCATCAGTGGTGAACCCTCCCAGAGGGTTCGTCAGTTTATTCTACCATACCACTGTAATAAAATTAATGGAGGCTGTGACTAAACCCGAAAGGGCAATGTATTAAACTATGAACTATATATCAAACTATTAAATAGGAAAATATTAGTCTGGCAGAGTTCGATGCTTCAATTATTAAAATTAGTTTTTTTTTCAGATACTATTAATTCTAATATTAAGCGTTTTTGTAAGCGCAAGCCATACCCCATATCCATTTATTTTAATTATTAATTATTTAAAACATACAATAACACTTATTGCATTTTGTTAAAATGGCAATTCTCTCGGATTTCATGATATAATTGTTTTGACCAGTGACCGGTTACTCTGTGGTGTGTTGCGGTGTATATATAGATGGATGTCTTGGTTAGTTAGTTAGTTGTGTTATCTTACCGTGATCGGTTTAATAAAAATCCTCCGGTGTTCAGTGCCCTCTCCTATCTTCCTCCTTTTTTCAACAGGTTATGGGCCAAGGATTACTTTAAAGAAATTGTAGCATCAAGGAAGTATTTCAAAAATGTCAAGTCTTTACCAAATCGAAAAATTAAATTCCGAAAATTATGAGACATGGAAGATGCAAATGAAGATGATTCTAATTCATTCCGAACTTTGGGATTATGCAAATAGCATAAGAATCAAGCCTGAAACCGAAGTAGAATCCAACGAATGGGAGAAGAATGACCAGAAGGCGCTAGCAACTATAGTCCTAAGTTTAAGTCCTCCAGAAATAATACACGTGAAGAGATGTAAAACTTCTGCAGAGGCATGGAAGCTTTTAAATGAAGTGCATCAGCCAAAAGGACCTGCAACGAAGGTGTTTCTTACGAAACAGTTAATATTATTGAAAATGAAACCAAATGAAAGGATGCAGGATTATCTCAACAAATTTAGCAGCTTGGCTGACAAGTTGAGTGAAATGGATGCACAAGTCCCAGAAGACTTCCTTTCCATCCTCCTGTTGTGTAGCCTTCCCGAGAGTTATGAGGCTTTTAGAACTGCCATTGAAACTAGGGACAAGTTGCCGTACTTTGAAACTTTAAAAGTGAAAATGCTGGAGGAGGAAATTAGGCAAACTCAATTGAACGGCACACCTAATACCGAACAAGCTTTCCTTGGAAACCCAGAAAGAAAGAATTTTCCCAGCACATCAAAACCAAAGCCAAAGGGATTCCCATTTAGCTGCCACTTCTGTGGAAAAAAGGGGCATAAAGCTGCCGACTGCAGAAAAAGAAAATCCAGGAACCCTAAAACTGAAATGGTTGCATCATTAGGAATCGAATGTTTAAACAAACTTGATGCAAACGAGTGGTGCTTGGATAGTGGTGCAACTGCCCACATGTGTAGCACAAAGAGATCATTCACTTATTTTGAAGACACTGCACCAGTAAAAATTACACTGGCAGATGGTCAATTCATTGAAGCTATAGGAAAGGGGAATGTAAAATTGGATTGTAAAACCAATACTGGAACTGTAACCCTATCCTTAGAAGATGTGCTGTTTGTACCTAGATTAAATGGAAATCTATTTTCTATCAGTAAGTGCACAAGTAAATTTAATATTGTAAATTTCAAGTACAGAAAGGCTGAAATAGTGAATTTGCATACAAAAATTTGCATACAGGCCTATGAAAGGAATGGACTTTACATCTTAAGTCAAATTAATTGTCCTAAGGCATTAGCGACAAGTGAAATTTGCATAGCTGGAGAGAAAAATTACGAAAAATGGCATAGTAGACTTGGCCATTTAAATTTGCAAGATCTCAAAAAGCTAAAAATGCAAAATATTGTATACGGCCTGCCAATTTTTGATGTTAAAAATTTTACCTGTGAAGTTTGTTTGAAAGGTAAACAAACAAGGCTACCTTTTCAGAAAGAGTCTTTTACGAGAGCAAGGGAACCACTGGAGCTGATCCATACTGATATTTGTGGTCCCATGAGAACAAAATCATTGGGTGGCGCCCTTTATTTTTCAACATTTATTGATGACTTCTCAGGATTTATCTTCACATTTATAATGAAATCAAGAAGTGAAGTATTCAAAGGATTTAGAATATTCAAAAATTATGCTGAGAAGCAAACCGGAAAAAGGTTGAAATGCATTAGAAGTGATAATGCGCCTGAATACCTTAGCAAAGAGTTCAAAGATTACCTAGAAGGAGAAGGTATAGGACGTCAGCTCTCTGTAGAATATACACCTCAACAGAACGGTGTCGCTGAAAGAGCGAATAGAACTCTACTGGATATGACTAGGTGCTTCATGATCGAAGGTGATTTACCTGAAACTTTATGGGCTGAATTGATACATACATCAACTTTTATCAGAAATAGATGCCCGAGAAATAACGATTGTAAAACTCCACATGAGTTATTTACCAAAAGAAAACCTGTAGTTTCTCATTTAAAAATTATAGGAAGTAAATCGTTTGCCGTGAATAATAGGCCGAATAGATCTAAATTCGCACCTCGCAGTGAGGAATACAAGTTAATAGGGTATTTCACAGAATCTAAGGCATACAGACTTTGGAAGCCTGGTACACGTACAATTATAAAAAGTAGAGATGTACGTTTTATTGAACCAGAATTGTCCAAAATTAGGAATGAAGTCGTTGAAATTGATGTTGGTTCAGAAAGGGCTTCTTTCAAGGAAATCCCTCTAGTAGAAGAAAGAGGAAGTACATCAGAAATTGACCCAAAAGCTGAAATTGAAAGCCAATCGGATCTAGAAGTATCTGAAGTGTTAAACGAGCCGTCAGAAAGTGAAGTGATAATTTCTAGAAGAGGAAGAGGAAGACCAAGGTATATTAGAACGGGAAAACCTGGCCGACCAAGAAAGGAGTACCCTACAGCCAATTTGTCAACGCAAGAACTTCTAGCGGCGAAATACTTGCCAGATCCAAAAGACGCAGAGGAAGCGCTGTCAGGAAGGGATTCTTATTTTTGGAAGAAAGCAATGGAGGAAGAGCTTGATTCCTTGATTGAGAACAAAACTTGGGAATTGGTTGATCCCCCTAAGAATCGAAACATCATAGGAACCAAATGGGTATTCAAAACGAAATGCAATAGTGATGGTTCTGTTGAGCGCCATAAGGCTCGCCTGGTAGCAAAAGGCTATTCACAGCAGTACGGAATAGACTACGAGGAAACTTTTGCCCCAGTAGTGCGCCAAAGTACTATTAGAATGTTTTTGGCCTTAGCTGTTGAATACAACTTGACTAGCCGAGTGACCCGGGCAACGCCCCGGGTTTACTCGAAGGGCCCGCAGGTGAGAAACTATAGGCATTGGTTCCTATGCCTAAAAAATTATTTAAAATGAAAAAAGAAGAAAAATACTAACAAATCAGAAAATAAAAGTGCAAACAACACATCTACACTACTTCAAGAACATGAGAGCACATGCACTGTGTAACCATACGTGTACCATTCGTAAAGACCCTGCTTAGGATTAAAATATCTCCGAAGCATAACAATACAACCAACTCATGTTTGCTAAGCAATTTCAGGAAAGAAACTATAGGCATTAGTTGAATAGTTTAAATAAATATATTCTGTGTGAAAAAATGACACAAATCAGCAAATAAAATTGCAAAAAATGCTACTATATCGCAGATAAGACAACATATAAAAGGAATGAAAATATTTAAAGGACCTCATTAAAACTACATTTCTAGTTTTATATATACAATATAACCTCGATAATTCGACCATGTTTTGTTGTCTTGACCTACAGCCTATCATATAACAAAGTGTAATTCAACACTATCGATAATTCGACCATTTTAAATTTCAACAATTATTTGTTGCTCAAATATAACTTCACTGCTAAAAAGGTATTACAGAGAAAATGGCTGACATTGTAAATGTACAAAATGTATGTATAGAGCAGGGGAATAATAAATAAAGACCAAAATCAAATTAATTGATAATAAATAGATTATTGCCAAAAAAAAAATACAAAAAATATTTTTTTCTCCTTTCTTATCTTCACTCAATCATATTAGAGTGTCAAGCTTGTAAAGCTTGAAATTAACAACCATCACGATTGGGTGAAGTAGAATGCGTCTGCCTTTGTCATCAAGACTGGGAGCACTACTCAGTGGCAGGCCACTGACTTAGCTCCAAAAGAATGTATCCCTGGATTAGGAGCCCTTACAAGGTACTATCAGCCGGGCCAGCTGAGCCCAGGTTTTTTTAGTGAGCTTGTTACTGCTCCCCCTCCTCCTTTTTCATCCTGGCTTGGGACCGGCAAAGGCGGAGTTTTTTTTTCTTTCAGGTGAGAAACTTTAGGCATTGGTGAAAAGTGTAAATATATATTCTGGAAATGGAAAAAAAGGATAAAATAAATCAGAATATAAATTTACAAACTATATTTCAGAGGAGACGATTTATAATAGTAATTCATTTAAATGACCTCATTAAAAACTACATTTTATATATACTTGGGTTCAACTTTACATGTATGCTATCCAAAGTTCGCACACTTGAAAAAGTCACATAAAGTCGTCTGTGCGTAAACACAGGCTCTTGTAGCAAAGGTTTGGCCTTGAGCCCTCTTTATAGTCATATATTTCAGACATTATACAGTGTGTTCAACTTTGGGTACTGTCAGTATATGTGCTTCAAGGACATGAGAGCACATGCGCTAGAACACCATACCTGTTCCATCGCAAAGATCCTATAGGCATTGGTGAAAGTGTAAATAAATATTTTGGAAATGAAAAAAAAATTGCAGATATGACAACATATTAAAGGAATAAATTCATTTAAAAGACCTCATTAAAAACAACAATTCTATATTTTTATATATACAATATAATCTAATTAATTCAACACACGATAATTCGACCATTTTTGGATGTCTCGACCTACGGCCTATCATATGACAAACTAATTCGACACTTTCGATAATTCAACTATTTTGGAAAATCAAATTTCAACAGTTGATATTTGTCTAAACCCCTATTATTAACAACATATTAGACTGCAGAGTGCAAAAATGTAGAAAAGTGTATGTATATAATTGTATGCATATATTTGTATGTAAATAATTGTATGCAAATAATTGTATGTATAGATCAATGAGTAAAATAATTTTTTTTTGCTTATCCCTAGTACACGTGGTACAGGCCTTGATAATCATGGTGGGTAGAGTAGGCGACTGCTTTAACTGTAAGTACACCACATGTCTAAATATGTGAAAAGCAGTTCGACTTTGCATTTACAAATGTGCCAGAGCCCCGTTTGATTACTTGCGCTTGCTGGTGGGGTTGGACTTTTGCAAGAATCGGAAGCCATTGGAGCATTTTTTTTTTATTTTTCAGAAAAAAGTGCCCAATGCGGGAATCGAACCCGGGTCGTAGCGGTCGAAAACCAACGGCTTAGACCATCCTTCCACCAACCCCCAGTAAAATAAGTAAGTAAAAAGAAGACCAAAAATAAGTGATAATAATTTATTGAATAACAAATAAAATAAAAAATCTTTCAGGTGAAAAATTATAGGCATTGGTAAAAAAGTAAACAAGAGAAATAGCAATTGGGGTTTTGTGTCTGCGGCGAGTCATATTAGCACGCCTAGCTGTTAGGGGAGTGAGTCTTCCACGGCCTTTTCGAGGCATGACAGAAGACGCTGAAAAAAAAAAGGTAAAATAAGAACCAAGCAGAGGAAAACTATAAAACTGAAAGCCAGGACAGGCATAAAAAGAAAATTCCAAGCATGTGAGGAAACAATTGATGAAAAAAAAAGGATTCCAAAAAAATACTGCAAAAAAGAAACCAGACACAAAAAGCAACAATTGAGTACACAAATACAGCATCAGCCTATTTATGAGAAGAAAAAAAAAACGACAGACACAATAATGGAGCTAAATTTAAATGAAAAACTATAACAGATCAAGTAATCAAATCAGGCATTATGAAAGATACTGTAAAAAAGAAAATCAGACACAAAAATCAGACAAAAGAATAAATGAGATTTTATTCTTTAGTTCATTTATTAAATAAGACACAAAAATGGAGCTAAATTCAAATGAAAAACTATAACAGATCAAGTAATCAAATCAGGCATTATGAAAGATACTGTAAAAAAGAAAATCAGACACAAAAATCAGACAAAAGAATAAATGAGATTTTATTCTTTAGTTCATTTATTAAATAAGACACAAAAATGGAGCTAAATTCAAATGAAAAACTATAACAAATTAATAAAAAAAAAAAAGACCTAATCCAAATGTCACCATCATCAGACAAAAGAAAAAATGAGATTTTATTCTTTAGTTCATTTATTCTTTTGTCTGATGCTGTTGCTGAAACGTCACACACTATTAAATTATTTGGATTAGGTCTTATTAATGAGAAAAAAAAAGATGCCAAAGAGAGATGAAAAGATGCCAAAAAAGATAACCAGATACAAAAATTGTGCTAAATTCAAATGAAAAACTATAAAAACACTTATAAAAGATAATTATTATAGAATAAAAGTAATAATTCAATCTACAATTCGAAAAATAATATAACCTCAGCCTATTTATGAGAAAAAAAAACGTTGCCAAAGACATTAGGAAAGATACTGCAAATAGAAAACATACACAAAAATTGAGCTCTATTTAAATGAAAAACTATAACAAAGTACTTACAAATTATAATCATAATCAAATGAATCAGAAATATATATTATAAATAGCGAACCCGGCCACGCGTTGCTGTGGCTAAATTGTAATATGTTAAATTAACATTATACTAAACTATTCAGTACAGTACATTTAATATTCACTTATAAAGATAAAAATGTTTTAGCCGATCTAAAGCCCTACAGGATTGAGAATGGAACGTTACGTTAAAATTTGAAAGAGATTTTTTATATATATCGATAATATAGCCCTTCATTGTAATCATTTATTATAATCACAGCATTAATAAATGTCAGTGAACTCGTTTATATGTATTGTTTTTTGTTTTCGAGATATTCTAATAGAACGTTCTAACATTTTCTGTTAAATATTAATATATGCACAAACACAGAATATAATAACTATGTCTTAATTTCGCTATAATTATTTTTATAAATATTATTCTAAAATAATTCGCCAGAAATCGTCCTGATAGTATACTAAACAACTTCCCAAAGTTTCATGGCAAACATCTAAAATAAAATAATACTTTTAATACTTTGCTACAATATTAAAAAGAGGGGGCTTAGGTGTTTAAAATGTAAAATGTGCTCTAAATAGTATTACATAGAGCCTTCATAACAAACATATTTAAAATAAACCAATCAAAATATAATAATGCTGTAAAAACAGACCTTTCTACAAAAATATAAAAGAAACGAAAATAAAAAAAGACACCCACGCTGAGCCTCGAACCTAGGTTTGTTACAAATATTATTAAAAAATTGTGTATGTTAATTTTTATTTTAAAAAGCCTACATTTTAAATAAAATAATATTTTTAATAATTTGCTACAATAATATAAAAGAATTGAAAAAAAAAAAAACACCCACGCTGAGCCTCGAACCTAGGTTGCGGGGGTACGAAGCTGCGTACCTAACGTATAGGCTAAGCTTGACGTTACAAATAAGATCATGCGAGGCTATTTAAGGCCATACGTCTGCCGCGAGGGGGCGCTGATTGCGAGTGAATCTACGTTTTATCGTAAATAAAAATGCAACGAAAGGTTATTTCTAAAGAATAATTAGCCAGAAACCATCCCGGTAGTATACTAAACATCTTCCCAAAGTTTCATCACGATTGGTTGTAGTAATAAGACAAAAGAACGCATTTCAAAACAAAAAAATTGATGATGATAAATGCAATAAATCTACGATTATAAAATAGATTAAATTAAAAAATAAAAATAACTGTTAACATTAGGAAAATAAAAACAGGCCTATCATATGAAGAAAAAAATAACGAAAATTTTGGTATATAGATCGTTATGTGTAGTTCAGAATCTTCGGAGGAGATAGCTCAGGACTTTACAATGGAAAACTCTGTTACGGTATTATCTATATAGATACTCCATCAGATGGACGTTCAATCTGCTTATTTAAATGGAGAAATTAAAGAAGAAATTTATATGACACAGCCGGAAAACTTCGTCTCAAGAAAATATCCAGAGAAGGTATGTCGACTCAAGAAGGCCATTTATGGGTTAAAACAAGCTGGAATAGTTTGGCATGAAAAGCTTGACAATGAATTAAAGAATTTGGGACTGAAGCAACTTCAATCTGACAATTGTGTCTATATCAAGCATGATGAAGGTATTCTCCTGGTGGCAATCTATGTTGATGATCTGATAATTGCGGCTGAAAGAGAAGACAGGTTGAAATCCTTTAAAGAAAGTATGAAAAGGATATTCAAAATAAAGGATCTTGGAGGGATAAATTGTTGCCTGGGTATAAGGATACAAATGAAAGAGGATGGTTCAATATCCATAGATCAAGAGAGATATATTGAAGAACTTCTGGCGAAATATATAATGAAAGAGGCAAAGCCTATTTCTACACCCATGGACTCGAACTCCAAGTTAACAAAAATTTCATCTATAGAAGGTGAGAATGAGCCAGTGAAAAAGGTAGAATACCAATCACTGTTTGGATCATTGATATATCTCTCAGTGTCGACATGGCCCGATATAGCCTATGCAGTTAGTGCTTTGGGACAGTTCAGTAATGATCCTAGGAGACAGCACTGGAATGCTGCCAAGCGTGTCCTCCGCTATTTGAAAGGCACCTCATGTTTGAGGAATACCTACAGGAAATCTAATGAGGCTCTTCATGGTTATGCCGACGCTGATTGGGGTGGAAACCTCGTGGATAGAAAATCTCATACGGGAATTGTTTACTTTTGGCAAGAGGTCCAATAGCCTGGGAATCGAAGAAGCAGCAGACTGTCACTCTTTCGAGCACAGAATCTGAGTACATCGCACTTTGTGAAGAAGGAAAGGAGGCAGTCTACCTTAGAGCGCTGTTGGACGAGATGGGATTTGGTGAATTGCTGAATGGACCGACTGTTCTGAAGACGGATAACCAGGGTGCTCAACAGCTGGCGAGAAATCCGGTTTATCATGCCAGAACTAAGCATATTGACATCAAATGGCATTACATCAGAAGCATTTGCAGCGATGGACTTGTCGAGGTCGTCCACACACCAACCCAAGAAAATGTTGCCGACATCCTTACTAAAGGCCTACCAAGGTTTTTGTATGAAAAACACGTCACTGGATTTGGAATGTAGAAATCTGATGAATTGAGAGGAAGTGTTAAAATGGCAATTCTCTCGGATTTCATGATATAATTGTTTTGACCAGTGACCGGTTACTCTGTGGTGTGTTGCGGTGTATATATAGATGGATGTCTTGGTTAGTTAGTTAGTTGTGTTATCTTACCGTGATCGGTTTAATAAAAATCCTCCGGTGTTCAGTGCCCTCTCCTATCTTCCTCCTTTTTCAACACATTTATTATACAGAAAATATTTATTTCATGTTGAGGAATTAAATGAAAAATAAAATAACTCGAATAAAATATTAATAGTAATATATTTCCAGTGCATGTGTAGTAAAAACCTATCTATTTTCCTATGCTATATTTACATGCTACTGGTTAAGCTTGAACTGATACTCCAATTACATAAGTCCATTCTAAAGAAATATTTCAAAAAAAATCAAAAATACCTGCTATTTGAAGCTTTAATTCGACTGATTAAAAAATGTCATTTTGTTTGTTATCACCAGATGACAGTTTTATTAAACTCGTGAGATGGTGGGAAAAGATCAAAAACACATTTTGCCAATCATTTTATTATAAAATTTTGATTAAATTCCAATAAGGTAACGGCGCTAAAATTTTGAAATAGGTTCGATGGTTTAACACATCAGATAGGTGCGCCAAACATATGATCCATGACTCAGCTAAGAGCGCCATGGATGGTAAGTAGCCCAGGCGAAGACGCTGCTGGTGGTGGTGAAGGATTCAGTCAAGAGACGCCATCAATGATGAAGTCTGTCAGGAGGAAGAGTCCAGGATGATTGGTGAATCAGTCAATAGTCGCTGTCAGGCAGGCGATGGTGTGCAGATGATCAGTATCCTACACAAACGAATCTTCAATCACTCAAGAAGTTCGTGACAATAAGAGCAAAAATATGTTCTAAATAGGATAACAAATAAGGAAAGCTTTCAAAAATTCTAAAATCTTTTATTAAATAGACATTAGCAAGTTCTTAAAACAGTGGTGAAGATGAAAACAGCTATTTCTCATAAATATTTACGGCAATAATAATTTGCAATAGAAAAATAAGTTTGACACTCACCACAGAACTGATGTTGGTTGACATTCCAAGAAGCTGTAGATGCGAGTGACTTGTGCCCCGTTCAACAAGCATCGCAGCTCTTGGCTTGTCGACCAGCAGGCGCTGTAGTTATTTGTGCTTCGAGAAGCGGCAGTTATTGGTGCCCCGTCCAATAAAAGCCGACTTCTTGGTGATTCGATGAAGAGAAGCGGTTGATGATGCTTCGGTTAATAGTAGGCGCAGTTCTTGATGTCCAGACTGATAGAAGTGGAAGTCTTGATGCTCCAATCAATAAAAGCGCAGGAAAAGGTTTATGGGTAGGTCTCGATGGCCAAATCAATAAAGACTGTAGTTCCAGGTGCTCAGGCAGGTTTCGGTGCTCCGATCAACAGAAGGACAGGTCATGATGCCCAGATCAACAGGAGCTTCAGTTATTCAGGTTAAAATCAGGTAATCGAGGTTTCACAGTCCCCGCACAGTAGATGCCGCAGGTTTCAATATCACCACCAGCTAACGCCTTATATCTTCATGTTCCAACTGGCAGGAACACAGATTTCATTGCTCCAGGCATTACAAATTCTTCGACGAGAAGTTGTGCCAGGGAAGGCTGCTCCAGAAATTTACATCTGTGAATAAACAAAGATTTTTAAAATAATTACTTCATGTGCGGATAGGTGGTTTAATATAAATTTAATGGTTAGTCAAAAATATTCTTATTTGTGACACTCTTTTCTCGTTAATATATAATTATATAAATATATGACATTTAAAAATTTACATAGTGTCAGAACTATAAAATATTTCACATTTGTTGTATGCGTTCACAAAAACATTTTTCAATTTATTATTAAATACTAATATAAATTGAAGTATATATTGTGTATATTGATATATTTACACTAGTGAATAAGAGTAGAAGTCAAAAAAGTAGGTACTTACTTCTCTAGGAAACGATGTCGTCAATTGTTTCCATTGAGGGAGATGGAGGAGTGGGGGTATGTTGATGTAGGTGCCCATGTTTGCGAGGATATTGTAGGTGGATGTATGAAGGTATGGGGGAGTGAGGGACTATTGATTTCTTAAATAGTATATTAATGGAATATTTCTTAATTGGTTGATTGTGGAGAAGGATTGTTGGTAAAATTGATGATTATTTAAGTGAATTTGTCGGTATATTTTCAGGAGATTTACATGATATCATTTCGGTTTTGAAAATAAATTGATTTGATGGGAAAATATGATTATAGTTTGGAGATATTAAAATTTTGGAGAATTATGATGATATATGATGAACATAAATATGTTTTTTGAAAGTTCAGAATATGAATTTTTAATACAAGTTTATGATACAAAAATCTCATTATTCATTGTGATAAATTTTATGCTTGAGATGAGCTCATTCAGTCGAAGGGATTGGTGATGCTGCTATTGCCAGAATATTCTCTATATATGATATTATAATTCTGTTCAATATGGTTGCTATTGCCAGGATATTCTCTATGAATGATATGATATACTCCTGCCAAATATGGCTGTTATTTTGTTGCTGCTATGGGAGTGGGCCTAGATCAGGGAGGGGAGGGAGCCCGTGGTCCCCCACTCCACATCTCTGTGAAGTAAGGGACAACGGGGCTCCACACCTACTCTAACAACTGTGGGGGTGGAGGAAACCGTCTCGAACTCTAGCTGTGGCAGTCGGAATGTGGATGGGAGTGGGGTGAAGTCTAAGGGTAAATCTGGGGAGTAGGGGGGAAGGGGAAGTGAGGTGGAATGGCTGATGACTGATGACCTGTACATTTGGTCCGTGCAGAAGGCTGGTGTTATTGGGAGGTGTTTGGGCAGGTCATGGGCTCTGAACACTATTTGTTTGCGTGGGTTGGGTGTTGGGGGTGTGAGGATGTTGTCTGCGTGTGGGGGTTTTGGCTTTTTCCTGAAACATTAATAAGTTCTGTCAGCTAGTTTCACAAATATTACTGCTGTGGGATGTCTATTCTAATGTAAATTCTGCAAAATATTTGGTTGATAGAAGTACAGAGAACAATATTCAATCAATACCTTCAGTTGTGGACCATCCATAATTAACTTTTGAGATATTTCCAATTTCATAGTTGTAATTATTTATAATCCTAGAGGATGGGGAATATTTGTTGAGTTATGAAAACAGAATTTGATGAGGTTATTTTGAAGGCCTGGATTGCTTGAGGAATGATATGATATTGAAATGATATTTTATGTTCGCTTTTATATCGATTATATTAACAAATTAATAAACATATTTATAATAATTGTTTACTATAATGCTATTCTTTCGAGTAATTAATCCTTATTTACAGAAAGAAGTACAGAGACAATTGTATAATTGATGCCCTCATTTGTGGGATAATGCAACAATGTAGTAGCAGGAAATAATTGTTGTAGTTATTATAATCTAAAGTATAGAATATATATTAATTTATCTTTAATTAAATATAAAAATTTAATTAATCTGAATTATAAAAAGAGTAAAAATGTTTTGAATAGGAATAATACTTAATATGTGCTAGCTTGAAATAATTTTGCATGGCTGAAAAATATATAATTTACATGTGTTAAATAAAAAGGTTTTCTTTTAACCAACGGTTGTGAATTAATTCTGATTACTGGATCCCTGATAACACTTACAACAACAACAACAACAGATCCTTCTATTAAGACATTTTTACTTCTATAGACTATAGCTTGAATCCAAGATGAGACAGTAAACAATAGAAGAAAGTATCATATATTGAGTATAAATAGGTATACAGTCCTATAATGGGAAGACAATAACAACCATTGCGTGTCTTCTAGTTGTTTATCTTTTAATTTCTAAAGATTTTCTCAGCTTATCTATTGAATTGTAGAATTTAGTGAAATTATGTGAAATGGTATTTAATTATATTTAAACTAGTGTCCTATTGGTGACTTATTGTATCGTATTTTCTCTACTGTAGAGAGAAAGGCTTGTATATTAATATTTTAACAGAATATTATTAACAGATTTTTAATTTTGATAGTTTGTATTTATCCATAAAATTATATTAATGCAGTGTTCAAAATAAATTGATTTGCAATTTTCTCACCGTTGCCTCTCCTTCTTATAATATTATATTGTATTATGATCCATAGTATAGTATATTAAACCTGCGATACCGCTGGGAGGGTTCACCACTGATGAATCAGGCCTTCCCATTAATATTTCCATTACAGTAAGGGCAGTGGATATTGTTTAAATTTTAAAAGAATCATACGCGTCTGTAATAGTATCGAATTTTTATATTATTCTACGCGACAATATAAAATAGATATTGTTTTTATTAAGATATTTATTCCAACCAATATTTTAAGGGATAAATCGACTACATCAACAACAACAACAACAAAAAGCCTTTATTTAGGGTGACTGACCCTATACAGGATTCAACAGAGATATGCATAAGAACAAAGCAGTGAGACAAAGGAAACAACGATGTAGACAGAAGAAAAAGAAAAAATAAAAACAAGAAAGAGAAAGAGGGAAGCAAGAAAAACAACACAAAAAGAGTAGAAGTAAGAAAGTGAGGAGTGAGTGTCACTTGGCCTTCTTCTGAGATATGGACTTGTGGAAACCATAAAACGCCGTAGCAATATACTTATTCTGGGTCATATTGTCAATTATTGATGGAAGTGAAGCACAGAGTTGCCCAGTTTTGAGCATAAGGGTTCTTCTTTCTTCTTTCAGAGCAGAGCAATCAAAAATATAGTAAGTGATTTCATTTTTCAGTTTTGAATTACAGAAGGTACAAATCGGGTCCTCACCGCAGAGCATCTTGGTGTGGTTTTCTTTAAAAAAAAACTTGAAAGTATTCTAACTTGTGCGAGTAGTCTTACAACCGGGAAAGGAAAATCCCCTAAAAGGTATCCCTCCGTCATGAAAGATATGTGAATGTCTTTGTAGTGAGAGTATAGCTTAGATTTATCTATTCTTGTAAGGTCGTTTTGTATAGATTGGTCTGCCGCTGTTTTTAAAAGCCCTGTAATCGCGCTCCTCAGCGTTTCAGGATCATTACAGGAAACAAGTGCAGGGGATCCATTATTGTTAAGCAGATTGGTGAGCTTTTTAATGAAGCCGATGGGTGTGCCCGAAGCATTAGACAGTTCCCGTGTTCTATTAAAACATATACGCGGCAATCTGTCACTGCTCATATTCAACACCCGCAGCCAATACTTCAGGGTTAATTTTAAAGCTGTTACACTCAAAGAGATACGACCGGTTTCTAATCTGATTATGTAGCCTGGAGTGTATCTGGGCAGATTCAGGAACCTACGGATAAATATGTCTTGTTACTGTCCAGTAAGTCTTTATGCTCTGTTGCCCACAATGGAGCGGCATACATCAGGACAGCTCTCACGATTGTTAATTGATTAATAAATTTATTGACTTTGTTTTTGATTTTATTAATATTGGGTGTGTGGCGTTAAATGCTGTAAGTGCTTTTCCTTTAAAGTATAAATCGACTACATTAGTTCCATTTTTTTTTCATAAAAACTTGTTTACGATTCAAACAGATCTCGTGCTGTGGGTAACCCACACTATGATATAGATGTTTAAAGCTCATATGAATTGAAAGAGTTAAAATGATAAACCTTTTAAAATTTATTGTTTATAAATATTAAAAATAAGTAATGAATATATATACTACTATATGTGTCCTAGAGATTATATTATAATGAGATAATAGGTAGTTTCTGGCCACTTTATGTTATCGCAGGAGTCTGCTATATTTACTATGATCAGAAATGTCGAGTCCTTTTGTCCAGTATAGCCTCTGCTATCTTTGTCAAATCAATACTGTGAGATACCTATTCTGTGTTGTACTGAACTCGATAGTTTAATCACTTTGCAATAATAATTAATTATTCTTTATCAATGTTTCATGAAATTTTTTAGAAAATAAAATTGTCATTAAAAAATATGATTTTGGTAAAACCCTTTACGTGTTTCAAAATTTATGTTTTTTTGTGTGGCTTTGGTATTATTTTGATCAAGCACTTCTACATATTTGAATACTACCCTATATAATTACAAACATTTATTGACACTTTTATATGAAATTTGGTGAAATGATGTACTTGTTAGCTTCGTTTATCATGTTATTGATAATGTATACAAGCGCTCCTGGTGTTTTATTTATATTTAATTTGGAAATAATATATTTTATATTTATTTTATATCGATTTCTCTCTCAAACATCTAAATATCATCCTCGTTATATATATATATATATATATATATATATAAATATTGCAGATTTTAAAACATCCCATTTTCGTAGCTTTCGTTTGCTAGTTTAGTATTTGCTATTGATTCAGTAGGAAAACAAAAACTCCTTAGAAACTGTTGACTTTGCTTAGAATTATTAATGAAACTGATTCCAATAATTATTAATTAAACATTATATTTATTGATTAACAAGAGAGGTAACAAAATATAAAAAAGGAAACTTATATTGAAAACAAAGGAACTCTTTTTTTCTTGTTTTTTAGCGCCTATTTACCCGTGAGCTTACACACACTCTGTGGTAACAAATAATTAAAATATGTACAACACACGCTCCCCTGTGTGTAAGCCCTAATCAGCAAGTCCAAGGCTATCTGCACATTTCCGTAGTTTGTCCTTAGGTAGACTCTTCGTTAGTATATCCGCCTCCAGGTCTTCACTTTTAGTGTATTCCAGCTTGATTCCATTTTGAATTTCCTCTTTCACAAAATAATACTTTCGGTTTATGTGCTTTGTTCGTGAAGTAATTTTGTCAGATTGTATCCAGTTTATTGCAGCCTGGCTGTCACTTTTCAAGGTAATTGGGAAAGTTAAATTTTCACAAAGTTCGTCTAGTAATCCCTTTAACCATAATACTTCTGAAATGCCTTCACATATTGAAATAAGTTCCGCTTCACATGTAGACAAGGCTACTAAATTTTGCTTTCTACTTCTCCAGTTTATTAAGTTGTTGCCAAGTTTGACTGTATAGCCTGAATAGGATTTTGCGTCTCGGGTTGTGCACCAGCTCGCATCAGTACTTATTGTAATATTGTTGTCTTTTGACTTATATGCCAACATGTTATCTCTTGTTCCCTTCAGATATCTATAAATCCTTTTAACTCCAGTTAAGTGTATTTCTCTTGGATCATTACTATACTGTGATAAATTGCTGACGTTGAAGGATATGTCCGGTCGAGTACCCGTAGAGAGGTACATTAGTGATCCAATCATTTCCTGGTATACAGTTTTATCTACTGGCTTAGAGTCCAAATATTCATCCAAATTTTGATTTTGATCTCCAGGTGTCTGCACACTGTTGCATTCTTCCAGTCCAAATCTGTGAAGAATTGTATCAATATAATGAGTCTGAGATAGATAAAATCCATCTTCTTCCCTTTTTATTTCAATTCCAATAAATGGTTCGCTATCTTTCTTTTCTGTTAGAGTAACATATTTTTCAAATTCTGAGGCTAGGTTGTCATTAATTTCCTTACTAGTTCCAGCAATGATGAGATCATCTACATATAGACCCAGTATTGCATACTCTTCTCCTCTCTGGAGTTTATAGACACATGGATCACATTTGGTTCTAATCATTCCCAACTGGTATAAAATTTCATTGATCTTTTTGTTCCAACATTTTCCTGATTGTGGTAAACCATACAGGCTTTTTTCCAATTTACACACTTTGTTTTCTTCTCCTTTTTGTATAAAACCTTCTGGTTGTCTCATGTATACCGTCTCTTTTAACTCACCATAGAGATAAGCCGTCTTCACATCATAAGTCTTTATGATTAAATTCTGTTGTGTTGCAAGAGCTACTATTGTTCGCAAGCTTTCTTTTTTGAGTACAGGTGAAAAAGATTCCTTATAGTCCACACCATATCTCTGATTGCATCCAACAGCAACCGGTCTGGCCTTTCTTTTATATATGCCGTCACTTGGTGTTTTCTTCGTACTGTAGACCCATTTACTATTGATGACTTTCATACCATTTTCCCTTGGTACTAGTGTCCATACTTTATGTTTCTCTATCTCACTGAGCTCTTCTTCCATTGCTTTGTGCCATTCATTTCTTTCTCCACTATCCATTGCTTCTTTAAAGTTCTCCGGAATATAATGATCAATTTCCATAATTAAGTTTGCATTATTCCTATCCTTTATTCTTTGTGAGCGTCGAACTCCTTCTTCAATCAATTTCCTTTCTTGTTCTTCAAGTCTTGCTTTGTGCCGTTCTTCTAAGATGCTCTTTGTTTCTCCTTTCTTTCTTCCTCCTTTTACACATCTTTCCTGTATCGATTCAGTTTGTGATGAGTCATTTTCACAGTCACCACCTAGTTTTACTGAAGTATCCTCCTGAGACTTCATTTTACTCTCTGTGACAGGATTGTCTTCTTTCAAGATAAGAAAGTCTTCAGCAACTATTTCTTCACAATTTCCTTTATAGGTCAAATTATCACAAGTAGTATCTTCCTGAATATCATTTGCATAATCAATTCCTCTCTTATCTTCACTAAATTTTACTGATCTGACTTCATGGATTCTCTTTGTCATTATATCATATATTCTGTAGGCTTTTCTTTTAATGGAATAACCAATAAATATTCCCTTTCTACCCTTTGGTGAAAACTTGTTTCTTCTTGGTTTGCTCTCAAGCCAATGTGTCAAACATCCAAATATTCGAATGTGTTTGACCGATGGTTTCCTGCCATTCCATCTCTGCATAGGGGTATTTTGCTTGATAGACCTGTGGGGTGTACAATTCTTAATGTATGTAGCTGTAGCAATTGCCTCTGCCCAAAATATCATGGGTAATTTTGAGTCAATTAGTAAGGTTCTCGCTGTATCTATAAGAGTCCTATTCACTCTCTCTGCGACTCCATTACTTTGTGGTGAGTATGCGGTGGTAAGTTGGTGATGAATCCCACTTCTCTTGAAAAGTCCTTCAAATCTAGAGTTACAAAATTCAGTTCCATTGTCGGTTCTTACATCTTTTATTCTAAGACTTAATTCGTTTTCGGCTCTTGCTTTAAATTCTTCAAATCTTTCAAAGGTCTCATCTTTTGATCTCAGGAAATATACAAAGATTCTTCTACTGTAATCATCTACTATAACATGGAAATACTTAGATCCTCCTAAAGATTGACATGGCATTGGTCCACATAAATCCATATGAATCAACTGCAGGGGCTTAACTGTATAATTATCTGTAATATTATATGGCTTCTGCACCAGTTTTCCCATTATACATGCTTCGCACTCTGGTAACCTTTCGAATTTTAGATCCAATCCTCTTACAATATGTCCTTGAATCATTTTTTTCATGTATTCTTCATTTATATGGTTTAATCTCTTATGCCATAAACTTATATTGCTATTTTTATTTGATAAATGTGTATTTATAACCATGACATTTTCATTTTTTGCTATTGGTACATTTCTTTGTTTTGTTTCCATCATAAACATTCTATCTTTAATATATGCTTCAGCAACTAAATCATTCCCTTCATTATAAATTTTTGCTCCATCCTTATTGAAAATAACTGAATTTCCCTTGTTGACTAATTCGTATACTGACAAGAAATTATTCCTTAAACTTGGTACATGTAAGATATCTTTGATGCGAATATTTTCTTGGCCTTCACTTGTGCATGTAGTAAGTCTCATATCTCCTTTGGCTATGGCTTGGGTAGTTTTGCCCTTTTCAGCTAGGTTGATTTCACTTTCATAATCTACCACATTTTCCATCAAAGTTAGGTTTGGGGTTAAATGTGCGGTGCATCCTGAATCTATACACCATAATTGTCTATCATTTCTCTCATCTGGTGAATCTTCAAATTCTTTTACATATGTTTCAAATGCTTGCTCATTAATTCCACTTTTCATAGTATCCACTAGGTTATTTGAATGTTCCCTACTGTATTTGTGATTTCTATCACCAGGAGTCCATTTCTTTTGGTATCCTTGTTTCTGTTTATCTCGAAACCAGCAATCATTAGCTAGATGTCCCTTTTTATTACAAACAAAACATCTTTTTGGCTGAAATTGTTGGACTTTTCTATTTTTAATTCTGTATGCTTGTTCATGCCCATTCTCAACCGATTGATTTAATCTCATATTTCTTCTTGACTCCTTTTCTCTTAGAGTTTGTTGAATCTCTTCAATTGTTGCCTCTCTCTTTGATCGTAAGACAATAGCAATATTTTCATACCTTGGATGTATGCCTCTGACAATATGAAATGAAAGTTCTCTTGAGGGAAATTGATGCCCTAATGATGAACTTCTAGCAGCAATATTTTTTGCCCTTGTTATATATTCATCTACAGTCTCATTATCTTTCATTCTAATGTTCTTTAATTCTAAGCCTATATCAATAATTTTATCTTCCAAATTGCCTGTGTATGTTTTTCTCAGTGAGTCCCATACTTTCTTAGCATTTGTTTCTCCTATGAACATTCCAGCTTGTTCATTTGTCAACGTAGTGATGATTATCCCAAAAGCTTCATCATTTTTATCACTCCAAATCTCCCAAGAACTTTTGTCTTCCATATCAGGTTCTGGATCTGAAATTACACATTTAAATAATTTTCTTCCTCTTAGAACTGCGCCGATTTTCAACGCCCATATTTGATAATTATTTCCTGTTAATGGTTCAATTTTTGTTTGGGATAAAACATTATATTCAGCCATTTTCGTCTTTTGAGCTAATATAAACAAACCAATATATAATTTAAAACAAATATATATTTTAAATTTATTTAAATATTGGGTAGCTTTTAAACATGCAATATATAGATATAATTTAACTTAATCTATATAAATACCTTTAATCTTCTTATAAGTGCTTCAGTTTACCGATCAGAATAAACTTCTTGCTTAATCTTCAGATTGAATATTTTCGTTTTTGAGCTTTATATCAATAAACCACGCTCTGCTACCAATTGTTGACTTTGCTTAGAATTATTAATGAAACTGATTCCAATAATTATTAATTAAACATTATATTTATTGATTAACAAGAGAGATAACAAAATATAAAAAAGGAAACTTATATTGAAAACAAAGGAACTCTTTTTTTCTTGTTTTTTAGTGCCTATTTACCCGTGAGC
This sequence comes from Cordylochernes scorpioides, assembly GCA_030710605.1. Taxonomy (NCBI): domain Eukaryota; kingdom Metazoa; phylum Arthropoda; class Arachnida; order Pseudoscorpiones; family Chernetidae; genus Cordylochernes; species Cordylochernes scorpioides. Next base: position 194,499,406 of record CP092864.1, read on the forward strand.
TTACACACACTCTGTGGTAACAAATAATTAAAATATGTACAACAGAAACCTTTTAACTATTAAAATAATTTAATCGACATATATATTTATAAATAGAATATATTATTCTAAAATATTTACCAAAAATATATGAAAAAACATAATACTCTTTATATACATATTCTAAGAATAATATTTATTGGGTTGATTAGCTTAAAAGAGTACACATTTGTGTGACAAAGATCACATGCCATTTAAAATCTATTTTTATTTATTATCTCATATGTATGTTCCATCAATAGACAGCGAGATACTTGAAAAGTCATTATTCTAATACCACAACCATATAACCTTTACTCTCTAAATAGCACACACACACAGTTAGCTAACATTAATTTACATAACACTATAGACAGAGTCTATTGACATTAATTTGTAATTTGAATAAAATAGGTATGAGAATGTGCACCTTTAATCCCAATTTCCCAATTATTATATGTAAATATACTTTTAGAAAAATTGAATTTCAATGTCTGTGCGCAAGAAGTAAATTTATCGAAAGTTTAAAAAGGTTTAAAACAAAGGATTGCAGCCTAAAATAACTTGCGGTGGCTTCGTTTTACAGGAGTCATATGCTAATAAATCCTCATAAACATTACATAATTACATATAGACCTTTGTTCTTATTTGTTCATTTCTATTGCTTTAAGTTTAGAGTTTAAGTGTCTATGATACTCAAAAAATACTTTAGGGACTTTCTGATTTCCTTTCTTCACATACCTTTCGATATTGCTTCTTTGATAGTTTATTTTCAGGTTAAACCCAAATTCACCAATTGATATTTACAAACCTCTTATCAAAAAAGAACAAAATGTGAGGCCAAGAGTTTCTTGTAGTTTTATACAAAGCTTTAGAGCATTTCTACCCTTCAACAGGAATCGACATAAGAACGTATAGGAGAATAAATGTTCTAAAGAACTTTACTAGGTGCCGCGCTCAAAATGATTAACCTAGATCATCATATTTACAATACACTGTGGGGGATGTACAGGGGTTCATTTACAAATATAATTTATATTAATTATATTGATGTCGTTGGGTCCTCAGGTCCTTGGGGATATAGAATAAATGGTTATATATACATATCTACACATATACATTTGTATTAAAAGATTGGTATTTAAAGAAATATATGTGAATGAAAGGAAATATATATTTGAATGTATTGGAGTATATATATATATATCTAAAACTGTAATTAATAGAAAATAAACTATGGAGGAAATTTGTACAAGAGCGACTATTTTGATATACAAATAAAATAAAATTGTGATGCATTAGCACGCCATTTTTTTATAAGAAATTTGAAACATTTTCAACGCAATGTTTCTTTTAAAAATAAATCAATTATGTACTGCTCTAATTGCAATGTTATAAACTAATGGGAGGGCCTGACTCATCAGTGGTGAACCCTCCCAGAGGTTTCGTCAGTTTAATCTACCATAACACTGTAATAAAATTAATGGAGACTGTGAATAAACCCGAAAGGGCAATGTATTAAACTATGAACTAAGTGTTGAACTATGAAATAGGGGGGGGGGGGAAATATTAATCTGGCAGAGTTCGATGCTTCAATTATTATTATTATTTTTTTCAGATACTATTAATTTTAATATTAAGCGTTGTTGTAAGCGCAAGCCACATACCTCATATCCATTTATTTTAATTATAAATTGTTTAAAACATATAATAACACTTATTGCATTTATTATGCAGAAATGTTTATTATATGTTGAGGAATCAAATGAAAAATTATAAACTCAAATAAAAGATTAATAGTAATATATTTCCAGTGTATGTAGTAAAAACCTATATATTTCCCTACGGTATGTATACATGCTACTGGTTAAGCTTAAACTCTGATACTCCCATTCAATAAGTCTATTATAGGGAAATGTTTCATCAATATAAAAATACTCGCTGTTTGAAGCTTTAATTCGACTGATTAAAAGTAGGTCGTTTTGTTTGTTATAATCAGATGACTTATGATGCACTAGCGCGCCAACTGTTATCAAAATTCGAAACTATTTTAATAAATTTTGTTGTTTATTCAGATATCAAAATCTGGAGCAGTCTTTCCTGGCACAACTTCTCGTCGAAGCATTTGTGATGCCTGGAGCAATGAAATCTGTGTTTCTACCAGTTGGATCATGAAGATATGAGGCGTTAACTGGTGGTGATATTGAAACCTGCGGCATCTACTGTGCGGGGCCTTGAAACATCGGCACCTGATGTTTGAACCTGAATAACTGATGCTTCTGGTGATCGTGGCAACAAGACCTGTCCTTCTGTTGATCGGAGCACCGAGCATCGGAGCATCAGATGACAGTTTTATTTAATCTATATGAGATGGTGGAAAAATGATCAAAACACACATTTTGCCAATAATTTTATTTTAAATTTTATTTAATTCCAATAAAGTAACGGCGCTAAAATTTTGTAATTAGTTCGATGGTTTAACACATCAGATAGGTGCGCCAAACATAGGATCCATGACTCAGGTAGGAGCGGCCATGGATGGTAAGTAGCCCAGGTGAAGACGCTGCTGGTGGTGAAGGCTTCAGTCAAGAGACGCCATCAATGGTGAAGTCTGTCAGGAAGGAAGAGTCCTGGATGATTGGTGCATCAGCCAATAGTCACTGTCAGGCAGGCAATAGGGTGCAGATGGTCAGTATCCTACACAAATAAATCTTTGAATCACCCCAGAAGTTTGTCACAATAAGAGCAAATGTGTTCTTAATAGGATAACAAATAATGAAGGCTTTCAAAAATTCTAATTATTTGATATCAAATAGGCAAAAGAAAGTCCTAAAGACAGTTGTGACTATTAAAGCAGCTAATTATCATAAATATATACGGCAATCATAATTTGTAATGTAAAAAGAAGTTGAACCACTCACCACAGAACTTATGCTGGTTGACATTCCAAGAAACTGTAGATGCGAGTGACTTGTGCCCCGTTCAACAAGCATCACAGCTCTTGGTTTGTCGACCAACAGGCGCTGTAGTTCTTTATGCTTCAAGATGCAGCAGTTATTGGTGCCCCGTCCAACAAAAGCCGACTTCTTGGTGCTTAGATGAATAGAAACGGTTGATGATGCCTCGGTTAATAGTAGGCGCAGCTCTTGATGTCCAGACTGATAGAAGTGGAAGTCTTGGTGCTCCAATCAATAAAAGCGCAGGAAAAGGTTTATTGGTAGGTCTCGGTGGCCAAATAAATAAAGGCTGTAGTTCCAGGTGCTCAGGCAGGTTTCGGTGCTCCGATCAACAGAAGGACAGGTCATGATGCCCAGATCAACAGGAGCTTCAGTTATTCAGGTTAAACATCAGGTAATCGAGGTTTCACAGTCCCCGCACAGTGGATGCCGCAGGTTTCAATATCACCACCAGCTAACGCCTTATATCTTCATGTTCCAACTGGCAGGAACACAGATTTCATTGCTCCAGGCATTACAAATTCTTTGACGAGAAGTTGTGCCAGGAAAGGCTGATCCAGAAATTTACATCTGTGAATAAACTTCTTAAAAGGTTCTTAAAAGGTTTTTTAAATAATTACTTCATGTGCGGATAGGTGGTTTAATATAAATTTAATGGTTAGTCAAAATAATTCTTATTTGTGACACTCTTTTCTCGTTAATATATAATTATATAAATATATGACATTTAAAAATTTACATAGTGTCAGAACTATAAAATATTTCACATTTGTTGTATGCGTTCACAAAAACATTTTTCATTTATTATTAAATACTAATATAAATTGAAGTATATATTGTGTATATTGATATATCTACACTAGTGAATAAGAGTAGAAGTCAATAAAGTAGGTACTTACTTCTCTAGGAAACGATGTCGTCAATTGTCTCCATTGAGGGAGATGGAGGCATGGGGGTATGTAGATGTAGGTGCCCATGTTTGCGAGGATATTGTAGGTGAATGTATGAAGGTATGGGGGAGTGAGGGACTATTGATTTCTTAAATAGTATACTAATGAAATATTTCTTAATTGGTTGATTGTGGAGATTGATTGGTGGTAAAATTGATGATTATTTAAGTGAATTTGTCGGTATATTTTCAGGAGATTTACATGATATCATTTCGGTTTTGAAAATAAATTGATTTGATGGGAAAATATGATTATAGTTTGGAGATATTAAAATTTTGGAGAATTATGATGATATATGATGAACATAAATATGTTTTTTTGAAAGTTCAGAATATGAATTTTTAATACAAGTTTATGATACAAAAATCTCATTATTCATTGTGATAAATTTTATGCTTGAGATGAGCTCATTCAGTCGAAGGGATTGGTGATGCTGCTATTGCCAGAATATTCTCTATATATGATATTATAATTCTGTTCAATATGGTTGCTATTGCCAGGATATTCTCTATGAATGATATGATATACTCCTGCCAAATATGGCTGTTATTTTGTTGCTGCTATGGGAGTGGGCCTAGATGAGGGAGGGGAGGGAGCCCGTGGTCCCCCACTCCACATCTCTGTGAAGTAAGGGACAACGGGGTTCCACACCTACTCTAACAACTGTGGGGGTGGAGGAAACCGTCTCGAACTCTAGCTGTGGCAGTCGGAATGTGGATGGGAGTGGGGTGAAGTCTAGGGGTAAATCTGGGGAGTAGGGGGGAAGGGGAAGTGAGGTGGAATGGCTGATGACTGATGACCTGTACATTTGGTCCGTGCAGAAGGCTGGTGTTATTGGGAGGTGTTTGGGCAGGTCATGGGCTCTAAAGACTATTTGTTTGCGTGGGTTGGTTGTTGGGGGTGTGGGGATGTTGTCTGCGTGTGGGGGTGTTGGCTTTTTCCTGAAACATTAATAAGTTCTGTCAGCTAGTTTTACAAAAATTACTGCTGTGGGATGTCTATTCTAATGTAAATTCTGCAAAATATTTGGTTGATAGAAGTACAGAGAACAATATTCAATCAATACCTTCAGTTGTGAACCATCCATAATTAACTTTTGAGATATTTCCAATTTCATAGTTGTAATTATTTATAATCCTAGAGGATGGGGAATATTTGTTGAGTTATGAAAACAGAATTTGATGAGGTTATTTTGAAGGCCTGGATTGCTTGAAGAATGATATGATATTGAAATGATATTTATATTCAGCTTTATATCGATTATATTAACAAAATGATAAACATTACATAATAATTGTTTACTATAATGCTATTCTTTCGAGTAATTAATCCTCATTTACAGAAAGAAGTACAGACACAATTGTTTAACCAATCACATCAGTTGTGGGATAATGCAACAATGTAGCAGCTGGGAATAACTGTTGTAGTTATTATAATCTAAACTATAGAATATATATTAATTTCTCTTTAATTAAATATAAAACCTAATTACTCTTTGAATTGTAAATAAAAAACAGAGTAAAAATGTTTTGAATAGGAATAATACTTAATATCTGCTAGCTTGATATAGTTTTGCATGGCTGAAAAAACATAATATTTACATGTGTTAAATAAATAAGTTTTCTTTTAACCAACGGTGGTGAATGAATTCTGATTACTGGATCCCTGATAACACTTACAACAACAACAAAACCTTCTATTGAGACATTTTTACTTAAATAGACTATACCTTGAATCCAAGATGAGACAGTAAACAATAGTAGAAAGTATCATTGAGTGTAAATAGGCATACAATCTTATAATGGAAAGACAATAACAACCATTGCGTGTCTTCTAGTTATTTTCATTTTATACTCTAGTGATATTCTCAGCTTATCTATTGAATTGTAGAATTTAGTGAAATTATGTAAAATGGTATTTGATTATATTAAAACTAGTGTTCTATTGGTGATTTATTGTATCGTGTTTTATCTCTTGTAGAGAGAAGGGCTTGTATATTAAAGTTTTAACAGAATATTATTAACATATTATTAAAATTTTTATATTTTATTACTCTATAAAATCATATTGATGCAGTGTTCAAAATAAATTGACCTGCTATATATATTCACCATTGTCTCTCCTACTTACATTATTTTAAGTGACAATATAATATATAAATTGTTTTTGAAAAGGTAGAAATAGAATTCGCGTAAAAAGTTTCTTCAATTCAGGTTTTGCAAGCTTTCGAGAAAATATTCTGTTCTTTAACGAGCAAATACTTTTTTTGTATAATATCAAAAGGATCTTTCTACAATGTTGAACGTATTTACGCAATTTGGCCTTAAATACCCATTTTTTGGTTTCTCAAGAAGCCTCTGGGACAAAAAATATTTCATGTCGCAGTGGTACAGCCTGCTCCACGCTGACGAGCGCCAACAGCTCGAAACACGTTCGTATTTGGATTTTCTTGATTTATAAAGAAATGGGTTGGCCAAATGTATCAGAAAACAGGCTAAATTAACGTTTATTTGATTTCTGTTCCATTAGATGGCGCTCTGCCATCTAAAAAAGCACATGTGTTTCTGGTCAGGATATGCCTTCTTTGTTTTTTTTTATATCAACACCTGACCTTTTTAATTTTTCCCATTATTTTTTCACATTTATATACAATATAAAACTTTAATTCACGTTTAAAATATTATTTTCCATATTCATTAATTATATATTTTCAAATGTTGCTATATAAGGAAATTTTTTAAATTATCAATATTTCAGACAAGAACTATTTCATTTTATACTCCATCTATTTTTATTTTGTATAATCTTCAGATATTTTTTTTATGTTTGGGAATATTTTTCTTTATTAAGAATTTTCAATTAAAACATTGATTGATGATATATTGGAATATTTTCTGAGAATATATAAATTTAGTAATTAAAATAATTTCTTGATGTAATATTCTAGTAACAAAATTTTGAATGAAGGATGGTTGAAATATAAAACTTGATGGCAAAATGTAGCCTGATGAATAGGGTTTAAAATGACAGAGATCTTACTTTTTAAATCTCTTAAAAATCTTGCAGAAGGTAAAACATCCCATTTTCGTTAGCTTTAGTTCGCCTGATTAGTATTTGCTATTGATTCACTTGAAAAACAAAGACTCCTTAGAAACCCTTTAACTATTAAAACTAATTTATTCGATATATATAGAATAACACAGAGTATAAAGTCATATATATACCTAAATATATCTGAAAAAACATAATACTCTTTATACATATATGTCATATTTTATGTTATATGTTGTATATATAAAACAGCAAACCCATGTGTAACTACAAAATGGGACCAATATGACGGATACACGAGAGTGAAAGGGACGGTGAGCCGCGAAGGATAGTATAAACAAGAGAGATTTATAAACATATTGGTCGTGGCAGTCTCTGATTGGACGTCCTCCCCTTCTGACGTCACCAGTATGATATAAGCTGGGTTGCACTGAGCCCAGAAGACAGGCAGCAGGAGGAGAGTAGTTAGGATGCCATGCTAACCGATTGACTAGAGCTGTCCCAGGGCATCCCCTTAGTCTCACCTTTCCTGGAAACCATCCCCTAAACCAAGGTAACCATGTTCCCATACGTGTGGTCTTCTCACGTCTTCAGGCTAGTGCGCTTCCACTTCCGGCCCACGACTGCATATTGGATGAGGAGCCCATTATGACATTGTCAACTACAATCATTTATAACATGTACTAAGTATAATATTTATTGTGTTGGCTAGCTTGAAAGAGTAAACATATACGAGAAAAAATATTCTATTTAAACATCTATTTTTATTTATTTTCTCATATGTGTGTTCCATCAATAGGCAGCGAGATATTTGTTTGGAATATTTTCTGAGAATATATAAATTTAGTAATTAAAATAATTTCTTGATGTAATATTCTAGTAACAAAATTTTGAATGAAGGATGGTTGAAATATAAAACTTGATGGCAAAATGTAGCCTGATGAATAGGGTTTAAAATGACAGAGATCTTACTTTTTAAATCTCTTAAAAATCTTGCAGAAGGTAAAACATCCCATTTTCGTTAGCTTTCGTTCGCCTGATTAGTATTTGCTATTGATTCACTTGGAAAACAAAGACTCCTTAGAAACCTTTTAACTATTAACACTAATTTATTCGATATATATAGAATAACAGAGTATAAAGTTATATATATACTTGAATATATCTGAAAAACAATAATTATCTTAATACATATGTCATATTTTATATGTTATATGTTGTATATATAAAAACAGCAAACCCATGTGTAACTACAAAATGGCGTCAATAAAACGGATACTCGAGAGAGAATGGGACGGTGAGCCGGGAAGGAAAATATAAACAAGAGAGACTTATAAACATATTGGTTGTGGCAGTCTCTGATTGGACGTCCTCCCCCTCTGACGTCACCATTATGATATAAGCTGGTTTGCAGGAGACAGGTAGGCAGCAAAAGGAGAGTAGTTAGGACACCATGCTGACCGATTGACCAGAGCAGTCCCAGGGCATCCCCTTAGTCTCACCTTTCCTGGGAACCATCCCCTAAACCGAGATAACCATGTTCCTATGCGTGTGATCTTCTCACATCTTCAGGCTAGTGCGCTTCCACTTCCGGCCCACGACTGCATATTGGATGAGGAGCCCATTATGACATTGTCAACTACACTCATTTACAACATGTACTAAGTATAATATTTATTGGGTTGGCTAGCTTGAAAGAGTAAACATTTACGAGAAAAAATATTCTATTTAAACATCTATTTTATTTATTTTCTCATATGTGTGTTCCATCAATAGGCAGCGAGATATTTGTACAATAAAAATCATAATTCTAATACCACAACCTTATAACCTTTACTCTCTAAATAACACACACAGATAGCTAACATTAATTAACATAACAATAACAGAGTCTATTGACATTAATTTGTAATTTGAATAAAATAGGTAGGAGAATGTGCACCTTTAACCCTCATTTCCCAATTATTATATGTAAATATACTTTTATAAAAATTGAATTTAAATGTATGTGCGTGAAAAGTGAATTTTCTCGAAAGTTTAAAACGGTTTAAAACGAAAGGATTGGAACTTAAAATAACTTGCAATGTCTTCGTTTTACAGGAGTCATCTGCTAATAAATCCTTATAAACATTACATATTACTTCGTTCTTTTTTGTTCACCTCTATTGCTTCAAGTTTAGAGTTTAACTGCCTGTGCTACTTTCAACATGTTTTTGAGACTCTCTATCTGTTTCTCTTCACATACCTTTCGTTATTGCTTCTTTGATAGTTTATTTTCAGGTTAAACCCAAATTCACCAGTTGGTATGTACAAACCTCTTATCAAAAAAAAAAAAGAACAAAATCATGAGGTGTAGATTTTCTTGTAGTTTTATGCGAGCTAAAGAGCATTTGTATCTTTTAAAAGGAATTGACATAAGTACGTATAAGAGAATAAATGTTCTAAATAACTTTATTAGGTGCCGCTCAAAAAGAGCAACCTAGATCATCATATTTACAATATACTGTGGGGGATGGTTATGTACAGGAGTTCATTTACAATTATAATTTATATTGATGTCGTTGGGTCCTCAGCTCCTTGGGCATATAGAATAAATGGTTATCTATACATACCTACACACATACATTTATATTAAAAGATTGGCATATAATGGCATATATATGTGAACGAAAGAAAAAATATATTTAAATATATAGGAGTATATATATATTTAAAACTGTAATTAATAGAAAATAAACTATGGAGGATATTTATACAAGAGCGACTATTATGGTATACAAATAAAATAAAATTATGATACTGTTACGACGCTTCTCAGCCGTCAATGTTTGCGTGCAAGGTTTCTAAGAGAACAATGTGGATTCTTTGGGATACAGCTTAGTGCGGTATATTTATTATACGAGCTTAAAGAGTAGATAAGTAACTATACAGTAGAAGATTGACTTGCCTTCAATGCCCGCCACTAGAGGGATCCTTCTCCGCTACCGTCTTCCCGGTCAGTCCATACGGCCACACGTTCGGAGCCCATCTGCTGCGTCTGTTGTCCCGCCGTTCTCCCTGCCCAAGACGTTCGGCAGGATGTTCGGCCAGGCTTCAACCCGGCACCTTGTTTTCCTCTTCGGAACCCCGAGGAACTGCGTGCGGCTCGCGCCGGCTGATCCCTTCTCTCTTCGCTTCCCCACGTCTTCTCTTCTATTTCTCTGCTGCATCGCTTCAATACATTAGTGCGATATCTGTTATAAGAAATTTGAATCATTTAAACGCTATGATTCTTTTAAATATAAATCAATTTTCTACTGCCCTTACTGCAATGATAAAATAATAGAAGGGCCTGACTCATCAGTGGTGAACCCTTCCAGCGGTTTCTCCAGTTTAATCTACCATACCGCTGTAATATAATCAATGGGGAATGAATAAAACCGAAAGAGCAATGTTTCAAGCTATGAAATATGTGTTGAACTATGAAGTAGGAATGTATTAGTCTGGCAGAGTTCGATGCTTCAATTATTAACATTAGTTTTTTTCTGATACTATTAATTCTAATATTGAGCGTTGGTGTAAGCGTAAGCCCAACCCCATATCCATTTATTTTAATTATAAATTATTTAAAACATATAATAACAGTTATTACATTTATTATACAGAAAATGTTTATTATATGTTGAGGAAAATAAATGAAAAATTATAAACTGATATAAAATATTAATAGTAATATATTTCCAGTGTATGTTGTAAAAACCTATCTATTTACCTATGCTATATTTACATGCTACTGGTTAAGCTTAAACTGATACTCCAATTACATAAGTCCATTCTAAAGAAATATTTCAAAAAAATCAAAAATACCTGCTATTTGAAGCTTTAATTCGACTGATTAAAAAATGTCATTTTGTTTGTTATCACCAGATGACAGTTTTATTAAACTCGTGAGATGGTGGGAAAAAGATCAAAAACACATTTTGCCAATCATTTTATTATAAAATTTTGATTAAATTCCAATAAGGTAACGGCGCTAAAATTTTGAAATAAGTTCGATGGTTTAACACATCAGATAGGTGCGCCAAACATAGGATCCATGACTCAGATAGGAGCGGCCATGGATGGTAAGTAGCCCAGGCGAAGACGCTGCTGGTGGTGAAGGCTTCAGTCAAGAGACGCCATCAATGGTGATGTCTGTCAGGAAGGAAGAGTCCTGGATGATTGGTGCATCAGCCAATAGTCACTGTCAGGCAGGCAATGGGGTGCAGATGGTCAGTATCCTACACAAACGAATCTTCAATCACTCAAGAAGTTTGACACAATAAGAGCAAATGTTTTCTAAATAGAATAACCAATAATGAAATCTTTTAGAATGCAAATTGATATAAAATAGGTGCAAATATCAATGCAAATTGATATAAAATAGGCAAGAGCAAGTTCCAAAAGCAGTGGTGAAGCTGAAAGAAGCTATTTCTCATAAATATTTACGGTAATGATAATTTGTAATAGAAAAAGAAGTTTGACACTCACCACAGAACTGATGTTGGTTGACATTCCAAGAAGCTGTAGATGCGAGTGACTTGTGCCCCGTTCAACAAGCATCACAGCTCTTGGTTTGTCGACCAACAGGCGCTGTAGTTCTTTATGCTTCAATAGCGGCAGTTATTGGTGCCCCGTCCAACAAAAGCCGACTTCTTGGTGCTTTGATGGATAGAAAAGGTTGATGATGCCTCGGTTAACAGCAGGCGCAGTTCTTGATGTCCAGACTGATGGAAGTGGGAGTCTAGGTGCTCTAATCAATAAGAGCGCAGGAATAGGTGTTATGGGTAGGTCTAGGTGGCCCAATCGATGAAGGCTGTAGTCCAAAGTGCCCAGACAGGTCTCGGTGCTCCAATCAACAGAAGGACAGGTCTTGTTGTCCAGATCAACAGAAGCATCAGTTATTCAGGTTTGAACATCAGTTGTCGATGTTTCAACGTCCTCACAGTAGATGCCGCAGGTTTCAATATCACCTCAAGCTAACGCCTTATATCTTTTTGCTCCAACTGATAGGAACACAGGTTTCATTGCTCCAGGCATCACAAATGCTTCGACGAGAAGTTGTGCCAGTAAAGACTGCTCCAGAATTCGACATCTGAATAAACAACAAAAAAATTATTAATAAATACTTCATGTGGAGAGGTAGTTTAATATAAATTTGATGGTTAGTTTAAAAATACTCTCATATGTGACACTCTTTTCTGATTAAAATATTATTATATAACATTGAAAAACACATAATATTAGAACTATAAAAATATATCACATTTGTTGTATACGCTCAAAAAACATTTTTTTCAATTTATTATTAAATACTAATAAAAATCGAAGTATATATTGTTTCAGTTGCTAGAGTACAGGAGGATACATACACACTAGTGAGATAGAGTAGAAGTCAATAAAGTAGGTACTTACTTCTCTAGGAAATGACGTCGTCAATTTTCTCCGTTGAGGGAGATGGAGGCATGGAAGTATGTTGATGTAGGTGCCCATGTTTGCGAGGATATTGTAGGTGGATGTATGGAGGTATGGAGGAGAGAAGGACTAATGATTTCCTAAAAGGTCTATTAATGAAATATTTCTTTATTGGTTGATAGTTGATTAGTTGTTGATTGGTGGTAAAATGGAAAGCTATTCAAGTGAAGTTGCCTGTATATTTGTTCAGTTGATTTACATGATATCATTTCGTTTTTGAAAAGAAATTGATTTAATGGGAACATATTATTATTGTTTGGAGATTTCAAATATCGAAGAATTATGATGATATAAGATGAGCATACATGTTTGCTGAAATTTCAGAATATCAATTTTCAATGCAAGTTCATAATGCAAAAATCACATTATTAATTGTGATCAAAATTAAGTTTGAGATGAGCTGATTCATTGGAAGGGGTTGCTAATGCTGCTATTGCCAGAATACTATTTATATATGATACTATAATTATGCTCAGTATGGCTGCTATTGCCAGTATAATTTCAGTATATGAATAATATGATATACTGCTGCCAAATATGGTTGCTATTTCATTGCTGCTATGGGGAGTGGGCCTAGATCAGGGAGGGGAGGGAGCCCGTGGTCCCCCACTCCACATCTCTGTGAAGTAAGGGACAACGGGGCTCCACACCTACTCTAACAACTGTGGGGGTGGAGGAAACCGTCTCGAACTGTAGCTGTGGCAGTCGGAATGTGGATGGGAGTGGGGTGAAGTCTAGGGGTAAATCTGGGGAGTAGGGGGGAAAGGGAAGTGAGGTGGAATGGCTGATGAATGAAGACCTGTACATTTGGTCCGTGCAGAAGGCCGGTGTTATGGGGAGGTGTTTGGGCAGGTCATAGGCTCTGAACACTATATGTTCGCGTGGGTTGGGTGTTGGGGGTGGTGGGATGTTGTCTGCGTGTGCGGGTGTTGGCTTTTTCCTGAAACATCAATATGTTCTGTCAGATAGTTTCATAAAATTACTGCTGTAGGATGTTCATTGTAATGTACTATCAATGGACAAATTTTGGGCTGATGGATGTACTGCACGCGCGCGGCTATTCTCTGACTGACATCAATCCATTTGTCACACATAACTCTCTAATATCCCATTTAGTACATCTCTGCTTTCTAATAGCTATTTGTCAAACTGGACTTCCAGCTTCTTCCTCACTTCATATTTGCCAATTGATTTTATTCTTATTCATATGTTTAAAATTTTTGAAAAAATATATTTTCTGTTTGAGCTTATCTGGCTAATTTCTATCCAAATAAAATTTGATATTTTTCATATCGTTTTACAAATACACTGCCTAACACGGAAAATATACGATGTAGTGGCCAGAAGATGAAAAAACGTTGAATACAGAGAGACACCGTAGTCATCATTAAGTGTGATCTACAGTTGTGGGAAGTAGGCCATCTATTGATATAATGAGATAATTCAAATTTTCTTGATATAAATTCTATATATTTTGTATGGTTTTTAAATATTTTCCAAAATATGTAACCAGAGTTTAATGAGGCTGTTTTGTAAGCCTGAATTTCCTAAAAATGCCTTTTATTGAAAGGAGTTCAAAGACAAATATCGATCAATGCCTTCACCTTTCAGAAAAACAACAACAACGACAAAACACCTTTACTAAGATATCTCTTCATATACAGACTCGTTCCAGAATTCAAATAGAAGAAAAGATCAAACATTAATAGAAAGTTCAATAAGTAAATAAGAAATCAGCTGTATTGTAATCAGTTTTAGTGGAAAGACAATATAAATCATTGTGCGTGCGTGTTTCTTCTAGTTATTTTGTTTTTACATCAACAAAATTCTCGCTTTTCTTCTGAATTAGAGAATGGTAATACAAGTTATCAGAGTTCTCATCGGCCAATAAATCAGTAAAAAAGTTTTGAATTGTTTTAAAAATTTTAGTCGATATGTATGTGAAACTGCCAATGTTTGTCTATCCTCCAGAAACTGGGAACAATGCATAATTCTCTGAGATATCCTCTTTTAAATTCACATCCGCATAACTAGCATTCAAAATACCAGTCTTTCTTCCCATATTCTGACCGGCCTCCGGGAAAATCGCTAGAGTATCTCTTATTTCTCAATTATTTCAATTTGAAATGGAAGATTAGAGAACAAGAGAAATATTCAGCCATTGAAGAGTGTTTTAGATATTTATAGTGGCTCTCTGTATTGAGAGGAGTTCTTCATTTTAAATTTAAATTTGAAAATACTTTTCTATTGTGATATTCGTATTGTATTAGGAATTTATTATAGAAGAGAAAAATAATTCACTATTGGGGGTCATTTTACAAATTTAGTGTAATGAATTTTAAAATATAAAACTGATATCAAATAGGAACTAGGAATTTTTAGGTACATATTGGCTATCAATCGTTTAATAATTTTGAATATTTTATTCATCAATTTTTAATTAAAGATATATAGATTGATAATATTTTGTGATACTTTTAAAAGATTTGAATTTATTTATGAAAAAATATAATTTCTTGATATTATTCTAGAGAGAAATTTGAATGGGGGGGGGGGGGATCATTGAAATTCAGATTTATGATGGAATATATGGAAATTTGTAGCCTGATGAAGATGTTCTAAATTTCTTACTTTTTAAATCTCTTAAAAATCTTGCAGATTTTAAAGCATCCCATTTTCGTAGTTTTCGTTCGCTTGATTAGTTCTTGTTATCGATTTACTAGGAAAAAAACTCCTTGACAACCTTAACTTTTTATAATTAATTGTTAGAAGATAACAGAATGAAATCATTTATACATGAATATATATGGTATGAATAATTCAATTTGTACGTATATGACATTTTAAATTGCAATATTTTTCGAGACAAAAATGAAGGCATTTAAGTATCTATTTTTATTTTAACAAACTTCAACTAAAAGTAAATAAACTGTGGGTGCATATTTTCTTTCTCTATCAATATCTTGAAAAATGATATATATATGTTGTAACACCCCGAGTAAACCGACGTGTAATAAACACTCAGTCGTAGACGTGGGGCGAAAGTGGGGAGGTTTTTCTCAAACGTGGACAACAAGAAGCAGAGGCAGGGCTAGACGTTAACACTGAGCGGGACGGAGACAGCCCATGGGACAGAGGTGAAGGCCATGACACAAACCTGGATGCCTAACACCGAGACAAGGAGAGAGAGAGAGTCAGAAGCGGCCTGCATAGATGGACACACCATATCCTACTCTCGGTGGGTCGCCTATAAAACCTCGGAAGGGGCGTCTTCCTGGGCGTCGGCTATGTCCTTTGAATCTTTGCTTCGTAGCTGTCTCCATAACAACTCTTTTGCTGTTTTTATTTTGATGTCATCATTTTGAGTTTGGATACAATAAGGATGATACAGGTTATAATAATAAATATATAGCATATCATACAAAACATGGGGGTGGTAGCAAATAGGAGCAGTGTACATTTTAATAGAGAGGTATGATCTTATAAATTATTGACTCTAACTTAGCTAATTAGAAGATATGTGAAATTTACTAACTGTATTATGATATTACAATTTAAAATATACCACATATATTGTGAGTATAAGTAAGTATAAATAAGTTCGTGCGGTTTTGATAAAGATGGCTTTACTAGTTTTTTATTCCACTGTTTCATCTGGCAACACCATTATTTTGAAGCGTTATCATAAAGCTTCCTTTTTAATTAACCGTCATTTCTCTGAGGTGTAAACAACCTAGTTTCTGTTTACTCCTAAAATGTCAACTTTTGTACCAAATATTTGTTATTGCGGGGAGTATTATTTCATTACTTCAATATGAAGAAAAAAGCTGCTGAGAGTCATCGTAGTTCATGATGACCATGCTCTAGCTGATCGAACGTGTTAGAAGTGGTTTTTGCATGGTTTAAAAGTGGTAATTTTGATTTGGAAGACGAAGAAAGACCCGGAGCGCCACCAAAGTTTGCGGGTGAATAATTAGAGGCAAGGCTCGATGAAGATTCAACATAAACGCAAAGGGAACTGACAGAAACACTTGGAGTCACTCAACCAGCCATTTTTCATAGCTTAAAAGAAATAGGAATGATCCGAAAGGTCGGGAAAAAAAGTCCGAAAGGGACGTCGAACGCTGTTTTTTCACGTCTGAACAACTGCTCCAACGTCAGAAAAGTAAGGGGTTTTGTATCGATTTGTAACTGGTGATGAAAAGTGGGTCCATTACGATTATCCAAAACGTCGAGCAACGTATGGAAACCCTGGCCGTGCCTCATCATCGACGGCCAAGCTGAATATTCATGGCGAGAAGATTATGCTGTGTATTTGGTGGGACCAGGTAAGAGTGGTATATTATGAGCTGCTACAGCCGAACAAAAGTATCATAGGGGAGGTCTACTGAAGATAATTGATAGGTTTGAGCCGAGCATTGCGATAAAAAAGGCTGCAAAACGCCAATAGACACGACAAATTTATTCTGCAACATGATAATGCTCGTCCACATGCTGCAGCACCCGTTAAAACGTACTCAGAAACACTCGAATGGGAAGTCTTTCCCCACCCGCCGTATAGCCCAGACATTGCTCCTTCCGATTATTATCTCTTCCGATCAATGCAACATGGCCTGGCTGACCAGCACTTCTCCAACTACGATGAAGTAAAAAAATTGATCGATGAATGAATAGCAGTCAAAGAGCCGGTCTTTTTCCGTGATGGGATCCGTCAATTACCAGAAAGATGTGAAAGGGTAGTGGCTAGCGACGGACAATACTTTTAACATTGGAGGTCTAACCAATTTTTCACAATAAAGCTCCAAGTTTCGAAAAAAAAAACCGCACGAACTTATTTATACTCCTAATATATATAGATTCTAGGTATGTAAATATTTCTCTCCTTTTTTGTTGAGTTCAATGTTTTTCTTTCCTCTTCTATAACCTACGGAATCTAATTATACAAACAAGAGAAGGATAATACCTCTATCAACATATGGGGGTATATGGAATATATAAAAATAATTATATCTCTATACATTTACATATTTCCTATATAAAATTGTAAATTTTAAAATGCTCTTCTTCTCCTTTATATACCACTCTTAATCTGTATCGCACAAGAGATTCTGTATAAAGGTCTAAATGTGTCTCAAAGGTTTTATTGACTGATTGTTTTGTTTATTTTAGTATTGAGGGAGGGAAAGAGGGTTTAATGCTATGAAGCTATGGCTATTTTTGTTATTTTACCTTTTGTTATTTGGTTTATAGAGTTGTATATGTGTACAAGTTTCTACAGAAAGGGAGGTTCCTCCACATTGAGAGAGTTCTCCTCCAGACAAGGTCTTTTTGAACACTCCTCAGTTCCACACCGAGGAAGTACTTATAGAATGGTCGTTATCATCCAGGCCTTGCCCAAAGACCCAACCCTGAATTTATTTGGTTTATAGCTGTGTGGAATTTTGAATAAAACAAATGAGACTTTGTACTCACAATTCCTCTAAACTAAAATATCAAAAACAAAGCATGCAGAACTATTTCAAAAATATCCCTGTAGACTCTCACTCACACCAATATGGCAAATATCTAAAACTTCAAACTCTCTCTCAAATTAAAAACTATACAGTACATTATATACATGTCGTGTTCTCTTCCTAACAAAATAGCAGTTGACGAACACCACACGGTATAAAATATTTATTTCTATAAAATGGGATCCTTTCACTCTCCTCTTACACTCTATATATATCCAATCATTTTTACATAATTAATTTTCTATCAGAAAATTAATACATATTTACATATATGCTGCACTTTTTTCTCCAAGAATAAAATCTGCATATGGAATCATTACAATATATATTTTAAAAACAAAAGAGGTATATCCTGACCAGGCTCACCTATATGATTCTTTTGTTTTCAATATCAACACCTGACCTATTATATATTTTTTATTGTTTTCCACATATAATTAAAAAGGCATATATTGGATCAAAATTTCATGATCCAATATCCAATATATGCCTTTTCAATTTAAGGTTTATTTATGGATTGCTCTATTAAATATATTTATATTAAAAATAAAGAAGGCATCTCCTGACCACGAGCACATGTGCTTTTTAGATGGCAGAGCGCCATCTAGTGGAGCAAAAATAAACTAAACCTTTATTTAGCTTGCTCCGTGATATTTGGCCAACCCAGGAGATGCCTTCTTTATTTTTAATATCAACACCTGACCCACTTTTTTTTTCTATTGTTTTTTCATATATATAGGCTCGAATGAGGAAAGGGTGTTTAAAAAAAAGAAACACTATCGAGGCTATTGGGTTACGACTACAACATTTTGGCGCGATCACAGTAGTGGGAAGGCGCAGCGAGTAGAAGCAAGATCGAATTTTGAAGGATTAGAGAAAGCTCCTGGCAGTGGGGTTACCAGGGACGTGGTAAGAACTTGGCTGGGGCCAGTGGGGGCCGTAGCAGTAGAAACTTCACAAGTTCTACAAGTTTTGACGCCAGAGTCATGGTTGGTTGGGAAACGGACGGGTAGTGGACCGGGGTAGGTTTCTGACTGGTCAAATTTTACCTCAAAGTAAAGTCTTTTGACCACGGTCTTCCGCCTTGATTTCTTGCCAAGGGCCATTATGTAGTTGACCTCTAGCGGCTGGCTAGGAGGGGAACTGAACTTATTGTGGAGCATCAAATATTTAGCTCCATCTTCTGTGGCCCATAGCTTCAGTGATATGGGCTCGTCGCGTCTGATCCTTGCGTCATCCCAAGAGATGCTATTCTGGGGCGTTCTACCTCCGTTGTGGCGATCAAGCCGGACGATATTCGCGAAATAGCACCAGTCTCCTGGCCGCCAGGGATGGGGACATGACCCTAATTGGAGGCCATCGTTGTCCCATAGCTCCATATCGAAATCGCTGTTCAATTTTGTTAGGTCGAGTTTTTTCAACTTTGGGTGTCGGGGACGAAAGCATGCACAGAAAAGTCGTGAGAAAGACTCCATTCTCTTAGATAAGTACTATCAGTTTTTTGTTACAAACAAATAAAACAAATCCTTTGTTGGATTGACCCATGAAAATTTATATAGATATATTCTGAAAGGAAATTGATCTATAAATATGACAGGCGACCTATATATATAATAAAAAGTAAAAACAAATTAGTCTAACGAAGTTTCAACCTTGTCCAGATTTCACATTTCTAAAATATTAGAAAAGTAAAATTTGTAAAATTTAGAATTCTAATAGTTTAAAGGCTTCCATAGACGAGAGAACAAATTAGACAAACATTGAAAAAACCAGCACATCATTCCATCTACTCTATCCCTGGGAACTTTCTCACAGTTGATATTTGACCCACTAAAATTGGTCAACAAATGGTATTTTCTGTGATAGTAATAATATACAGTAGTAATAGTATTGGTAGTAATAATGGTTAAAGAGATAGTAGTATTTGTGGTATTAGGTATGATATTTGGGGGTAATGGTCTCCTTCTTCTTTCTTATATCCACTCAAACTATCAGAATCGATTCGATGACAAATCCACAATAACAATTCTGGAAAACTGAGAATCCCCCACAATGGGACCCTGGAGGCTACGTTAAAGGATTTTCGATCAAGTGTAAGTGCAGAAAGTGTATGTAAGTGCATCAAGTGAATTGTAAGTGCAGTTGTAATCTGCCATCATGTGGCTGTCCCATTTTCCCTGGTAATCCCCTGGTGATCCATCAGCCTGCTTCATACTCATATAACACAAAATATCAAAAATATTTTAGTGGATGAGCAAGTAATTCATTTTTACTAACAATTTCCAAATACCAAGAACCATTCCAAGTTTTGAGAATACAAAGTGACTTATGAACTCTCTACATCAGACCAAATCAACCCAACAAGACGCCCCACAGAAGAACCTATAGTGACTTTCATCTTTCAACTAAAGTCCTTTCTCCCGTGAATACATCAAAGCAGATATTAATGATAATATATATATGTCATAATTTGTTTAATATCCAAGATGTTTACTTTCTTTTCGCCAAAATAAATATGTAAATATGTTAAGCCTGTGTTAAAATGTAAATATGCAAATTCATCCATCTATAAAACTGTACAAAAATTAACGTGGCAGACATCGCGGGCGAATGCTACGGCACATCGCAGGTGCGCTGCTCAATTGGCTGGAACTAATTCTTGATTGCATGTATAACGGTTGCACCTTTCCATTTGATCACGACATATATACAAGGTATGTCCCATAAGTTCCCGGACTGGGTCCATAAAAAATAAATAAATGAAAAATGTAAATAAATTTGACAGTTTATTATAGAAAAAATATCTGGCAACACGGTGGTACCAATATCGAGGCGGTACGTGCGCGTGCGCCAAAGTTATTCTAATTTATTTAAAGGTTACACCTTGCGCTGCGGCGATTTTACGATGGAACAAAAATTGAAGCAGAGGATTTGCATAGAAATTTGTGTGAAACTTCAAATATCAGCAACCGAAACTTTTAAAATGCCTAATAAAGCATTCCCCAATGACCCCCGAAAAAGAACAACTGTTTTTGAATGACATTCTAGATTTAAAGCTGGCAGAAATTCTATTAATGATGATCCTCGGCAAGAACGCCCAAAATGTGCAAAAAAACACCGATTTGATAAAATAAAATCCTCGAACCACTTTGCTGGAGCTAGAGCAAGACACAGGCATCTCTAAAACAACGATTGGAAGGATCGTAACCAAAGATTTGAAGCTCAAAAAGACTCCTGCAAAATTCATCCCAAGATTCCTCACTAATGAGCAAAAACTGTGTCGGCTTGCAACCTGTGAGAACATGTTGGAAATGACAAGAACGGATCCGGAATGGAAAGACAAGATAATCACAGGCGACGAGACATGGGTCTATGACTATGACCCTGAAACCAAGCGTCAATATGCCGAGTGGAGAGGTCAGGGTGAGCCTAGACCAAAAAAATTCAGGATATTGAAATCCAGAAACAAGGTGTTGCTGGTCGCTTTTTTGGATAACAAGGGCATTGTTCATCACGAGTATCTTCCTGCAGGCCAAACGGTTATTAAGGAAATGTATTTGGACATTCTTCGCCGTCTAAGGGAAGCGATTCGAAAATAAATGCCAGAAAAATGGCCAAATGGTGATTGGATCCTACACCATAACAATGCCCGCCCTCACACAGCGCACTTGGTGACGAGTTTTTTTTGGCTAAAAACGGGACAGAAATCCTACCTCAACCACCCTATTCCCCAGACATCGCACCAAATGACTTTTTCCTGTTCCCCAAACTTAAAGCAGTTCTAAAAGGAAGACATTTTGACACCAGGGATGACATAATAGAAAAATCGCTGTTGGCATTGAAGAGCATTCCAAAAGAGCTCTATAAAAACTGTTTCGACAATTTGGGGAAACGATGGCGCTGGTGCGTTGAAGCAAGGGGGGATTACTTTAAAAAGTTTTAATAATTTTTTTAAAAAATATCTTATCTTTTTTTTTTATGGACCCAGTCCGGGAACTTATGGGACACACCTTGTATAATGCTATAAATATTTGAAATCGCAATTTATTATTTTCATATAATTTTCAAATTATTTCATTTAACATAGATATTTAACATCATTATTAATACGCACCATCTTTGGTTAATTACCTTTTGTTTTTGCCCTACACTAGAAATATGGTTCCGAATAAAGGCATATATACATATCTTCTCAAAAATGAGTATTTATTTTACACTTTAAAACAGGTAACAAGGTACATACAGAAATTAATACATAAACATATTTTTACCTATTTTCAAAATTTAAATGAGTTTTTCAAAATTTGAGCGTCATATATTATGTAAATTAATTAAATAAAAACAAACGATAGCAATGCGTCTCTTTATACATAAAGCATATTAAAAATTTTATGTATAAAGAGACGCATTGCTATCGTTTGTTTTTATTTAATAATTTATAGCAATTCTTTTGTCTATTTATATTATGTAAATGTTTGTGATTAAAAATTCCTTCAAATTTTCGCTGATGTAAATATGTTACCTGCAAAAATGAAACAAGGGCAGGTAAATGTAGTCTTGGTTATTCCTATTATCAAGTAGGTCCCCATCGCTTTTAACTCTCCTGACCAATAATTGAATAATTGGATCGGTCATATTAGAATAATCAATTCTATTTAGAATTAATTTCAGAGTGTTATACTAGTTATGTAGAGATTAATGAAATGATGTGAAATAATCAACATTAGGCTTGAATTCCAATAGTTTTATTATAAAATTTTGAGTTGACACCAATCTTTAAGAAAAAAAAAAATTGTTAATAATTTTGAATCGTTGGTTAAATATTGGATAAATATTGAGTATATATTATAATGGTTAAATATTGGCTATATAGGTCTTCACACACCAATTATCCACGTGATAGACGCCAGACATGGCTCAGGTAGAAGACAACGTGGATTGTAGATGCTCCAATAAAAAGAAGCAGAATATGGAGAGTACGCCATAAGACAGGAAACATCATTGTCGAGGCGAATCAAATGTTAGGCGCCGAAGGACAAGGCGCCATGAATGGTAGGCGAGCTAGACAGGAAGCGCAGAAGATGACAGATGGCCCAGAAGGAAGAAACCGTAGATAGAGGATGATCAATAAAAGAGCATTCAGAATGGTATATTTCCCCCAAAAAGCGGCGCTATGGATGGAGATGACTGAGAACGGAGGCGTCATGGATGCTAGTTAGCCCAGGATGAATATGAGGTGAATCGGTGGCAGCTCAAGATGGAGGTGAATAGTTTCTTGTTGGCCCAGAATGGAGACGCTGTAGATGGGTGGCGGCCCAAATTGGAAGCGTCATGGATACTGGTTGGATCAGGAGAAGGGGGACATGGCTGGGTGGCGGCCCAAGATGGATAAGTCATGGATTCTTGTTAGCCTAGGATGAGGGTGACGTGGTTGGGTGGCGGCTCAAGATGTAAGCGTCACATAGGTTCAGTTCGCCCAGGTTGAAGACGAGGTGGATGGGTGGCGCCCCAAGATGGAGTCCTCATAGATGTTAGTTTTCTCAGGATGAGGGCGACGTGAATGGGTGGCGGCCCAAGATGGAGGCTTCGCATAGCTTCAGTTGGCCCAGGATGAAGACGAAGGGTTGGGTGGCGGCCCAAGATGGAGTCTTCATGGATGTTAGTTGGCCCAGGATGAGGGTGAGGTGGATGGGTGGCGGCCCAAGATGTAAGCGTCACATGGCTTCAGTTGTCCCAGGATGAAGACGAGGTGGATGAGTGGCGGCCCAAGATGGAGACTTCATGGATGTTAGTTGGCCCAGGATGAAGATGACGTTAATGGGTGGCGGCCCATGATGGAAGCGTCATGGATTCTACTTGGCCAAGGATGAAGGTATCGTTGATGGGTACCGGCCAAGGATGATGGTACTTCGCATGTCAGGACGCGCAAAGAAAGGTAGGTTTCTCAAACATGAGTAGCTGTGGCTAGATCAAGGCAGAGAATTCTCAGGATGCTTGTTGTGGTCCTAGGATGATCTTTTGATGGAAGTGACCTAGGCAGACAACAACTAATAAGTTATCGAATTATATAAGTGCTTAGAAAAACAAGTAGACTAAGTTATAAAGCCATAAAATTCACTTAATCTCTGAAAAAAGAACTAAATTCTAAGAGTTAAACACCGCTTATTACAAATTCCCATTGCTCTATCTGCATGCGCCAATAATAAGCTGCCAAAATAAGAAGGTTTATAAGCTTCTACTCACCAGCATTGCTATTGGTTGGCATCCCAAAAGGCTGTAGCTGCACTGGTTTGTGCCCCAATCAACAGGCAACACAGCTCTTGGTTTCCCAACATATGGCGACGCAGGTATTGATGCTCTGACCAGCAGGCGTCGAAGATTCTCTGATCAATATGCGCTAAGTTCTTGATGTTGGATCAACAGACACTAAAGCCAATAATGCTCTAACAGACAAGTTTCACAGAGCTTGATGCCTCAATCACTAGGCACGGCTGATTCTGATGATCCAACCAGTCATTGCTCCAAAATTCGGGCATTAAAAATGCCTCCATAGAAATGTCCTCAGGCAATGTCCTCCCGCATCTAAATACCAAAGCAACTTGTTATAAATCTCCAATTCAACATATATCTTATATAAATAATTATCAAATACTTATATAGGTATTGTTATTTTTAATCGGCATTCTTATGTTTAAAGAATTTCACAAATGATCAGCGTAATCATTCATAACATTACTCCTATTTTAGGACATAATTCCTGCGCCTTATACTTTAGCGTCGTGAAAATCGGATGCCTCCACATGAAACTGACCGTGGGCTCTAACAGCCATTCTGCCATGTTTAAGTAGAAAAAATATGGTAGAAATATAATGTCCCTTAGAAAGAAAATGCGTTAATCTATTAGCGCTATATCATAGGAAATATATTATGTGATGGCCGAGTCGCTTTATGGAATCATTAGGATCCAATGAGGTAATCAGTTGTCGAGAAGGATCAGTAAAACCTATCCTTTACCCTATTTACACAATTGTTGCTGAATCCCCAACCGTGTACAAGTCCTAAATGTACTCTCACATACAATATTAACATTAGCTCTTCGATCTCCTAAGTTTGATTGACCTGTTTAACAATCTCAATTTGAGGTCATTCAGCATAAAACTCAGAAAAATTTAATTTATTTCACCATTGTTCAAAATGTCATATGATTTGAAAACGCAAAACATGCTAATTATAATATGAGAGGCATTACTAGCGTTATTTCATGACTTGTGACAAACAGCATAACAATAAAATATGCTATCTAAAGTTAAATAATATTTCAAAACTTTATATCATCATAGTTCAGTTTAAATATAAGATTTGAATCTTCTTTCACGTTCAGTGCTCTAACAACTGCGCTCTAGGTTAGTTACCCCTATTTTTAAATATTCCAAGTCATCATAATTTATAAATAATTACCTAGACAACTATTCACTACTCATATCATAGAATTTGCCCTACAGTTTCAATTATTCTTAGAAAGCGAACAGCTTTGATGATCTTTTTTATTGTTAATAAAATAATTAAATATAATGTGACTGTTCTGTATAATCGGCATATTAAATTATATAATTTCTTTAAAATTGTTCGTATCTAAAACACTTATTTGAAGTCATTTAACGTTTATTAAAGGTATTTCCCTATATCTTCAACATTTTCAAATAAAACCTGCTAAACCCTAATAACCTGTATGTTGATTTGTATATAAATTTGGATAGTAAATAAACCAGTACCTAATTTCTTTTTCAGGTTTGTATATTTAATGAAGAGATAATTAAAAAGTGAAGGAGAACAACATAAGTGATTAAGAGATAAAATATAAACAGTAGGTACTTACTTATCAAGAGGAACGATGTCCTTCCAGCCAGAGAGAAGGAAGTGTGGGAGTATGTGGATGTCAGTATCCAGGTCTGTGAGGATGTCGGTGGATGTATGGAGCTGGTATGGGGGAGAATATGGTCAGTTGAATGGGTATAATTACATTGGTTGGTAGTTTATCATAAAGTTGAGATTGATTTCTGAGAAGGTCAATGCATAATAGATTTCAGTAATTCTCATGAATATTTCTTTAGTTATAGTTTTTCATGGATGAAAGGTAAGAGATGAAGAAGTAAATGTTTATTCACACGTTTTATAAATACAATGAAAGTTTTGTTATTATTCCAGATTATAAATTATAGCACAGCTCTAATTTAAATCAAATTTGATGGGGTACACGATATAGAAATCGAATAATGGAGGTATTGATAGTCTTTCATTACTGAGAAGGATGTTATAAAAATGGGTTATCCACACTTCTGATAGGATGCGTCTTTGGGTTTCAGGGACTGAGTGATATTGGTGGGCCTAGATAAGTGAGGGGAGTGAGCTCGTGGATATGAGATGAGCTATTAGGGTTGCCATTGCTGTAATTGCCAGAATATACTTTATCGATGATATTATACTGCTGCTCAATACGATTGCTATATTGCTGCTGCTTATGGAAGTGGGCCCAGATTAGGGAAAGGAGGAACCTGTGGGTTTGAGATGAGCTATTGGGGTTGATATTGCTGTAATTGCCAGGATATACTTTATCGATGATATTACTTTCTGCTCGATATGGCTGTTAATTCATTGCTGCTATAAAGTGGGCCTAGATCAGGGAGGGAAGGGAGCCCGTGGTCCCCCACTCCACATCTCTGTGAAGTAAGGGACAACGAGGCTCCACACCTACTCTAACAACTGTGGGGGTGGAGGAAACTGTCTCGAACTCTAGCTGTGGCAGTCGGAATGTGGATGGTAGTGGGGTGAACTCTAGGGGTAAATCTGGGGAGTAAGGGGGAAGGGGAAGTGAGGTGGAATGGCTGATGAATGAAGACCTGTACATTTGGTCCGTACAAAAGGCCGGTGTTATGGGGAGGTGTTTGGGCAGGTCATGGGCTCTGAACACTATTTGTTGGCGTGGGTTGGGTGTTGGGGGTGGTGGGGTGATGTTTGCGAGTGTGGGTTTTGGCTTTTTCCTGAAACACCAATATGTTCTGTCAGCTGTTTTGTTCAATTTTTCTTGTGAGGCGTTTATTGCAGCACATATATTAGACAACAAATCTGTTCTACTTGTTTTTATTTGGGATGTAAATTCTTGGACTAAGAACTACAACCATTATATTAAACCAACAATAGACCGCAAGTTTACTCTCGATTTAATTTATTTAGGATGTAAATTTATGGTCTAAATATTTGAACATCTAGTATATCGCACAATAGACTACACACAAATTTATATGGTCCGATACTCCATAATTTATTGTAACACACAACATACAAAAGTTTATTATCTTTAGTTTTATTTGGGATGTAAATTTATGGACTGAGTACTACAACCATTACATAAACTCACAAGTTAACTCTCGATTTAGTTTTCTTTAGGATGAAATTTATGATGTAAATATTTCGGTATCTAATACACCTCACAATATACTACACACACAAAGCTTCCTATATTTGATTTTATTTGGTATTCAAATTTATGGCCAAGTATTACAGTATTTTTGTAACTCACAATATACTATAAGTTTGCTATCTTTGGTTTTTTGGGATATAAAATTATATGGTCTGATAACTACGGAATTTATTTTGAGAAAAAGAGCATTTCCTGATTATGAAATTAAAGGTTGCTGATGGCTTGCGTCATCTATCGGAATAAATATCAACTAATCGTTGATTTTTAATTATTCCAGAATTGACCAAATAGATTTTATTTTATGGCTCTAAGATAAACCTGATGTTGCAACATATACATTGTAATTTGTATGTCTCCTTGTAGAACAATTTTTATTTTTGAAGCTAACTCCATCTGAAATTGATACATATAAGATCATTTTTCAAATGAATAAGTCACGAAGAAGATTTTTAAAAATGCAGAGGGCTGCCTAGAAGATATGAAAATACATTCCTGAAATTTATATCTTTGATAGATGAAGATTGAGCGAGCAATCACCCTAAGGTAGTGCAAAATATGCCATGAATATGTTGGAGATTTGCATAGAACAAGTGGAAAATGATCGCTTGACTTCAAAGGAAGAAACATAATTCAATTTTGCATATTTTCATATTGACTATATTGTAGCAAAGTATTTATTATATTTTATGTACAGATTATTGATTTTTGATATTTATATTATTTATATTTTGTTACTCTGGAAACTTTCCTCAATGCTTAACTTATATCTTATAAATGTTGATTTTGTTCTTGCCTTAAATAAATTGCCGCGTCATTCTGAAGTTTGTCTTTACTAATTTTCTACGCCACAATATAATACTTTATGTAAATAGGCATACATATATAGAATGTATGTAATGTATTCCATCCTTCATTTAAAAATTAACATTTGTTAAAATCTACTTTTCATTACTTTTGTTACATATTGTAATATATAATTACTATTATATTTTAAAATATAGGAAAGACCTCATTATTTTTTCTCTTTTAATATATTAAGATATTTAACTTATTCTGAATAATTTTTATGATAATATTTTTTCAAGCACAAATTTCTTTCACCTACTTTATATATTTTTAAAATTATTTCAACTGTGATATTATATTAATAACACTATGTGGCGCTGAGTTTGTTTATACAAAAATGTAATGCCTTGATAAAGGTTGGCGTTCAGCCAACAGAAATATTGGCAAATAAATATATTTTTGTTTCAATCTAATATATGCCTTTTTATTATTTAATATTGTAATATATTTGTATATATGGTGTGTGAATCTAAAAAACCACCTATATCTTCAATTTTACATCAGGACGATGCCTCCTTATGTTTATTACCCTGGTAAAAAAAAACTTTACAAGTGGTTGTAAGGAATGGGACCCACAACACTAGAGAACAATATTTTGAATCATGAATATTATCCTCCCCCAACATTATATAATAAATATGTTTTTTTTACAATAAATTTATTCGTTTACAAAAATAAAATTTTAATTTAAAAAAATGTTTTTCTTCAGAGCAATGGAGAAATTATCGTACTATTTTGATTGTATCATTGACGATTTTGGCGTTTTACAAAACTATTTGTTCTGTAAATTCTTCTTTCCAATTTTATCCAGATATTAGATGATTTGGATTTCAACGTTTGAATATTTTTAAAGATATATTTTAATAATTTTTATGAAAAATTACTAAAATATACTTTAAGGAAAATTTTGAAATTATTTTGCATGAAAAATATAGAATTTCTATTTAATTTAAGAGAGAGAGAAGAAAATATAAAATATTTATATTTTAAATAAAATTTGTTTAATATTATTATGTATATATAAATATCAAATATTTCTTTTTAAAATATATATAGATTTATCAAATATGAAATATATCAAAATAATTTTGTAAATTCGTTTGGAAAATATTTTCTATATTTGAATTTGAGGATCAAGTTACTCTCTCACTGAATTTGTCAAATAATTGTTTCTGATACTCATCATCTATCAAAACGGAATTCGACATCAAATATATATATTAACATAGCATTAGCTGAATGAGTTCCATTATGTACTCACTTTTTGAAACATTTAAAAATCTTGCCAAGTTTGAAGCAACCCATTTTCGTTAGCTTTCGATAACTTATTGTTATTTGTGAGGATTATTAGAAATAAAAAGTCCTTAGAAACCCATATTTTGACATCTCTATCAATTACACCAGCATCTCTATTTGGATATAGACCCCCGGGTAGAAATCCTTATTGAACACTTTAAAATTACTTCTGCAGATTTTTCTTTTGCTTATCCCTAGTACACGTGGTACAGGCTATGATAATCATGGTGGGTAGAAGTTGGCGACTGCTTTTACTGTAAGTGCGCTACATGTCTACCACATGTGAAAAGCAGTTCGACTTCGCACTTACAAATGTGCCAAAGCCCCGTTTGGTTACTTGCACTCGCTGGATTTCTGCATATACTTCCACCAATCCAGAGAGTACAAATAATCCAACAGCAACACCTAGTTATTACGAGATCCAACTACTTATTACATGTGAGGACAGCCACTTGGTATTCTAGCACTCAGAGCAATCACAACACTCCTTGATTAGTATGTCCTATATTCTGCAAATTTGTGGAGTATAGGCTAAATAAAATACTATACCGCATACATATATATATTGACACGTGGAAAATTAAGGACGACAAACTTCAGGATGAGAGAGCAATTTATTCAAGACAAGAACAAACTATGAAGAATAAACAAAAGATAAGGAATGAGGGAAGTTTACAGAGTAGTAAAATATAAATAAAAATGCATACTTTGTTTATTTAAGTTAAAAATAATAAATGCTTGTAAAATAATGAATACTTCGCTACAATATTATGACTAATGAATTTATTAGTGTGTGTTAAAAAAAATTATCTATTTTTATTATTATAAACATGTTAATGTCACGATTATAGCTGACACGTGTAAAACATTTCAATATTCATAATAATTGGAGAAAAATGAAATATTAGTATATTTTAGTCTTGATCAATTTGGATTCAAAATTTTAGTCAAGTGGCAATTTTGAAAGTCTAAATTGAAAAAAAAGTTTTTAGTACGAGAACACACTAGCTAATTTACATATTTACATAATTACTAGAACTATGATATTATCTCCAGCTGAACCTAACGTAGCTAAACTTCATTCCAGTTATCTCGATTTCTGTGAAAACATTAGCGGAATAAACAGACAAGAGAATCAATTTTATTGACCATCATTTAAACATATATTTAAAAAAAGGCGACCCTCCGCATTATAAAAAAATAATTTTAGTATACTATTTTAATAAATTTGTGTTTAAATATAAAAATTATGATATAAAAATTGACCATCAAGTTCATAAACCTGATTTTTATGAATATTTTAACAAGAAAAGTATATTAAGAAAAAGGCATATTCTGATCGTGACTGTACAGCACATACATAGGACGTCCTTGTCGCAGATATTGTTGTCGGACTATCCTGGAGCGCCAAAGGCTCCAACTGCGATGTGATTTGACCATCCAGTCTTGTCGCACTTCCACGAAGAGTCCAGTTCCGTTACGCTTAGTTGGATCTCCTCTGTAGTCCCAGACAGTCTGGCCTCGTCGCATCAGTCCGTCCTGCCGTCGTATTGCTGCTCATCATGATTGCCGATGATCTCGTTGAGATTGTCAGATGGGATTCCGAGTGTAGGAATCTATTTAACTCTACATCTGGGGGACCTTTTCTCCTTCCGTCTACCTGACTTTAATAAAAGCACTCGTGCCACAGCAGTTGTCGGGGGCGATCCGTTCGCTATTCTCCACTACACAACTAGTCTAAATCATTTCCTTCTCCATTAACCATTTCCAGTGATATCAATCACACCATCTATCTTCCCTAGAGCATTATTCATATTGACACTCGGCTTTTTGAGCGTTCTGCCATCTAGCGGCTTTCTCATTCAACACTGCATATAGATGCTCGAGATATTCCCATGAATAATTCAAGTTAAGATGCATTAGCGCGCCATCTGTTATGAAAATTCGAACCTATTATAGACGCATATGATTCTTTTTAAAATTAAACAATTTCTACTGCACTTAGTGCAATGGAAAAATTAATGGGAGGGCAGAGAGTAGAGCTTGAATGAAGTCTGATTGCACTACCGCCACTTTCTGATTTCACTGGAATCAGAATTGTCTTTGCGAACAGAGGATTCCACATTTGACACCATTTTTTACGCCGCTGCTGTGTCTGTATGCGAAATAAGCACGCGGGATTGATAAGAATCTCGATTCAAATCTTCCTTATTTACCTTTGTGCATTCAAGAATAACAAAGTAAGTAACATACAGGGAGAATCATCAAACAGCTGTCTTTAACAATGTGGAAGATGAATCCACTCCTAGCAGTCATAGTTGGGATTCTTCCTTCCTGACTGCTCCGCCCGCCCCATCTACTATTCTTGGGGTCAACACATGTGGTCCAACTGACCCTGCTTACTACCACGGAGATATCGAAGCTTCTTTCGGACATTTTCGCAACCCTTTATTTGGAGGGCTGGGAGTCTGAGAAAATAAACGGAAATTTTCTCAATAAGAAAAGTAATGTTCCTGAAAACCTCATCCAAGAAATTATATGAAAAGCATGAACATTTTAAAGAAAGAAATTCAATTGCAAAGCTTTTAAAATGACATTTGAAAGCATTCACCTTCTTTTTTATTATTATTATTTTTGTAAATATTTCGCATAAAAACATGTTACTTTTATTTTTCCCTTTCAATGCATTTTATATATCTGCGCGGTCTACACCTGTTTAAATTTCTTCATAAACTGGCAAAGATAGCCATTGTGAGATTTTTCCCCACGAAAGGATCAATAGCGGGAAACTGAAACGTTGGAAAAAAAAAAAAAGATTTGAAAAGTTGTAATTGGCATTAAATGATATTTGTTCCTCATAATTACCTATTTAATTCTCTGATAAGTTGAATAAAGGGCACCGTTTATATCAGGCTCTTTTGAAGTCCAGTAGGGGGGTGGAACAAAAACAACTGTTCGGAGGAGATTAATAGAATCGACGAATGTCGTCGGTCCATTTGGATGAAGAAAGCGAAGACTAGAACGCGGCTGATTCCACACTCGCCTTTCAGTGATACGCTAACCTATGTACGGTGGATTCTGTGGCCACTGGACATGTGTCGGACCTGGAGGTTGTTGGGTTCTGCGTTGCCTGGAGTATAGGAGCGTCATCTATGCTTCCTTCCTCTGGTGAATCTGTATAAGACCGATGGTCTTAATAAAGCTGTATGTGTGTGGAGTAAAAAAATAATTATAATAGTCACTTAAAATAGATGTTACCTGCTTTTTCGAACTCATTAGTATACTTTTGAAGATTTTCTGCGCACTGATAAAAATATTGTTGTTTTGTTTCTATCATAAGCTCACAGATTTATTAAGCCATTATGTAATGGTGTAAAAATGATCGAGAATATTTTGCCAATCATTTTATTATAGAATTTTGATTACAATCCAATGAGGTTATGCGCTAGAATTTTGAATTATTTGTTCTGTGCTTCTCATCCAAGCATAAAGGTGCGCAAATAGCACATCCACGAATCAGGAAGGAGGTGCCATAAGTGGTAATTAGCCCAGGCATTAGACGCTGCTGGTAGTGAAGGCTTCAGGCAAGAGACTCCACCAATGGCGGAGTCCGTCGGGAGAAAGTGTTCAGGATGATCGGTGCAGTGGTCAGTGGTTGCTATCAGGCAGGTGATGGTACAGATTACACAGATGCTCAGTGCCCTAAACAAATAATTAATCGAATCATCCCAGCTGTTTATGACAATAGTAGCAAATGCTCTAAATATAGAAGGATAACAAATAATGAACGCCTTAACAAATAAAAAAAAATTGAAATCAAAGACTAGGGGAAGTTCTAAAGACAATGGTGAAGCTGGAGGCAGCTCTTTCTGATAAAATGTATTTTAACTATAATTTATGATAAAAAAAGAAATTGGACCACTTACCAGAACTGATTGTGGCTGGCATTCCAGGAGGCTGTGATGCGAGTGACTTGTGCCCCGTTCAACAAGCATCGCAGCTCTTGATTTGTCGACCAGCACGCGTTGCAGTTCTTGGTTAACTGAACAATAGAAACCGCAGTTCCTTTTACTCCAGCCAAACAGAAGCGGCAGTTATTGGTGCCCCGTCCAACAAAAGCCAACTTACTGGTGCCTTGATGAGTTGAGGTGGAAATTTGCAGTGCCTTGATTAACAGAAGTCGCAGTTCTTGGTGCCGTTACCAATAGAAGTTATTCAGATTTGAACATCAGGCAGTCGACGTTTCATGGCCTCGTCCAGTAGATCTGCCGTAGGTTTTGATATCACCACCAGCAGACGTCTTAGAAAGTAATGTTCCAACTGAAAGGAACACAGATCTTGATGCTCCAAGCATTAAAATTTCTTCCATGGGAAGCTGTGCCAGGCTTCCCCAGATTTTTAAATCTAAATAAACACCAAAATACCAATTATTTATGAAAACTTTAAATTATCATATAATACCATGTGAATAGTTAGTTTATTATATAATAATATTGGTTAGTTTTTAAAATATACTTATATGAAGTACCTTTGGCTCATTGATAAATATATGTATCTATATATCAAATATGATATCAAAATACACATTGTGACAGAATTACAATTAAGATTTGACATGTGTTTCCTGCAAACATTTTAATTTATTAATAAATACTAGTCAGTGTATATATATTTTGTAAGTAGCTAGGGCAGTTAGACACGTACACACTAGTGAGCTAGAGTAGAAGTCAATAAAGTAGGTAATTACTTCTCTAGGAAACGACGTCGTCGTCAATTGTCCCCGTTGAGGGAGATGGAGGAGTGGGGGTATGTTGATGTAGGTTCCCATGTTTGCGGGGATATTGTAGGTGGATGTATGGAGGTATGGGGGAGAGAGGGACGATTGATTTATTTTAAATTCTATTGATGTGTAAATCTTCTTCATTGGTTGATAGTTAATTGTGGAGGTTGATTGGTGGCAAAATTGGAAGTTTTATTCAAGAGATATCGTCAGTATATTTCTTTAGGTAATTTGGATGAAAAGGAACAGAATGATGGGGTGAAATATTGTTATTGTTTGTTTTGAGATATTCAAATATTAAAATCATGATGATCAAGATTAAATTAATTGTTTTTGCTAAAAGTGTTTGAAATATAATTTTTGAGCCAAGTTTATGAAATGACAAAAATGTTATTATTCATTTTATCATTTTTGGGTTTGATATAAGACGAAATGTAATGAAAGCGATTGCTGCTATTTCCTGGATATTATCTATGGATTATCTTATGTTGCTGTTAAATATGATTGTCACTTCATTGCTGCTATTGCCAGGATATTAACTCTAAATGATATTATACTGCTGCTCAATTCGGTTGCTATTTCACTGTTGCTATGGAAGAGGGCCTAGATGAGGGAGGGGAGGGAGCCCGTGGTCCCCCACTCCACATCTCTGTGAAGTAAGGGACAACGGGGCTCCACACCTACTCTAACAACTGTGGGGGTGGAGGAAACCGTCTCGAACTCTAACTGTGGCAGTCGGAATGTGGATGGGAGTGGGGTGAAGTCTAAGGGTAAATCTGGGGAGTAGGGGGGAAGGGGAAGTGAGGTGGAATGGCTGATGAATGATGACCTGTACATTTGGTCCGTGCAAAAGGCCGGTGTTATTGGGAGGTGTTTGGGCAGGTCATAGGCTCTAAAGACTGTTTGTTCGCGTGGATTGGGTGTTGGGGGTGTCGGGATGTTGTCTGCGTGTGGGGGTTTTGGCTTTTTCCTGAAACATTAATAAGTTCTGTCAGCTGGTTTTACAACAATTACTGCTGTGGGATGTCTATTCTAATGTAAAATCTGCAAAATATTCGGTTGATAGAAGTACAGAGAACATTCTTTTATCGACACCTTCAGTTGTGGACCATCCTTAATTACCTTTTGAGATATTTCCAATTTCATAGTTGTAATTATTTATAATCTGTGAAGAGGGCTAATATTTGCTAAGTTATGAAAACAGAATTTGATGTGGTTATTTTGAAGGCCTGGATTGCTTTAAGAATTATTTGATATTCAAATGATATTTTATGTTCAGTTCTATATCGATTAAATTAAAGAATTAATAAACATTCCTATAATAATTGTTTACTATAATGCTATTTTTTCGAGTATTTAATCCTTATTTACAGAACGAAATACAGTCACAATCGTTTAATCAAACACCTCAGTTGTGGGTTAATGCAACAATGTAGCAACTGGAAATAAGTATATATATTAATTTATCTGTAATTAAATATTAAAACTTAATTACTATATGAATAGTAAATAAAAGAGAGTAAAAATGTTTTAAATAGGAATAATACTTAATATGTGCTAACTTGATATAGTTTTGCATGGCTGAAAAAAAATAATTTACATGTGTTGAATAAAAGGTTTTCTTCTAACCAACGGTTGTGAATGAATTCTGATTACTGGATCGCTGATAACACTTACAACAACAACAAAACCTTCTATTAAGATATTTTTACTTATATAGACTATACCTTGAATCCAAGATGAGACAGTGTACAATGGTAGAAAGTAACAATCTTATAATGTAAAGACAATAACAACTATTTTGTATGTCTTCTAGTTATTTATC
The DNA here is from genome assembly GCA_030710605.1 of Cordylochernes scorpioides. NCBI lineage: Eukaryota > Metazoa > Arthropoda > Arachnida > Pseudoscorpiones > Chernetidae > Cordylochernes > Cordylochernes scorpioides. The sequence goes on from CP092864.1 coordinate 194,535,613, forward strand.
TTTTAATTTCTAGAGATTTTCTCAGCTTATCTAATGAATTGTAAAATATAGTGAAATTATGTAAAATGGTATTTGATTTCAAATTCGTGTCCTATTGGTGATTTATGGTATCGTGTTTTATCTCTTGTAGAGAGAAGGGCTTGTATATTAAAGTTTTAACAGAATATTATTAACATATTATTAAAATTTTTATATTTTATTACTCTATAAAATCATATTAATGCATTGTTCAAAATAAATTGACCTGCTATATATATTCACCATTGTCTCTCCTACTTACATTATTCTAAGTGACAATATAATATATAAATTGTTTTTGAAAAGGTAGAAATAGAATTCGGGTAAAAAGTTTCTTCAATTCAGGTTTTGCAAGCTTTCGAGAAAATATTCTGTTCTTTAACGAGCAAATACTTTTTTTTGTATAATATCAAAAGGATCGTTCTACAATGTTAAGCGTATTTACGCAAGTTTGGCCTTAAATACCCATTTTTTGGTTTCTCAAGAAGCCTCTGGGACAAAAAAGATTTCATGTCGCAGTGGTACAGCCTGCTCCACGCTGACGAGCGCCAACAGCTCGAAACACGTTCGTGGTTGGATTTTCTTGATTTATAAAGAAATGGGTTGGCTGAATGCATCAGGGAACAGGCTAAATTAACGTTTAGTTGATTTCTGTTTTTACTAGATGGCGCTCTGCCATCTAAAAAGCACATGTGCTCCTTGTCAGGATATGCCTTCTTTGTTTTCAATTTCAATACCTGACCTTTTAGTTTTCTATTTTTTTTCATATGTATATACAATATATAACATTAATCCACGTTTAAAATTTAATTTTCCATATTCATTAAGTATATTTTCAAAATGTTGCTATATAAGGAAAATTTTAAATTATCAATATTTCAGACAAGAACTAATACATTTTATACTCCATCAATTATTATTTTGTATAATACTTTGATAATTTTTTATGTTTGGGAATATTTTTATTCAGTAAAAGTTTTCAATTTAAACATTGATTGATGAGATATATTGGAATATTTTCTGAGAAGATATAAATTTAGTAATTAATATAATTTCTTGATGTAATATTCTAGTAATTATATTGAATAAAGGATCGTTTTGAAATATAAAGCCATGATGGAATACATGACAATTTATAGCCTGATGAAGATGTTTTGGAATGACCGAGATCTTACTTTTTAAATCTCTTAAAAATCTTGCAGAAAGTAAAGCATCCCATTTTCGCTAGCTTTCGTTTGCTTGATTATTTGTTATTGATTCACTTGTAAAACAAAGACTCCTTAGAAACCTTTTAACTATTAAAACTAAAATATTCGATATATATAGAATAACATAGTATATGAACCTAAATATATCTGAAAAACATAATATTCTTTATATATACATATATGTCATATTTTATATGTTATATGTTGTATATATAAAAACAGCAAACCCTTGTGTAACTACAAAATGGCGCCAATATAACGGATACCCGGGAGAAAAAGGGACGGTGAGCCAGGATGGATAGTATAAACAAGAGAGACTATAAACATATTGGTCGTGGCAGTCTCTGATGATGACCAGTACAGTCACAGGACTGCCCCTTAGTCTTACCCTCCTGGGAACCACCCCCAAACCGAAGTAACCATGTCCTATGCGTGTGCTCTTCTCACATCTTCAGGCTAGTGCGCCTCCACTTCCGGCCCATGACTGCATATTGAATGAGGAGCCCAATATGACATTGTCGGCCCCTCTTATTTACAACATGTACTAAGTATAATATTTATTGGGTTGGCTAGCTTAAAAGAGTACACATTTTCGAGACCAAGATCATTCTAGTTAAACATCCATTTTTATCTATTTTATCGTATGTGTGTTCCATCAATAGTCAGCGAGATATTTGAACAATAAAAATCATTATTTTAATACCACAACCATATAACCTTAACTCTCTAAATAACACACACACAGATAGCTAACATTAATTAACATAACAGTAACAGAGTCTGTTGACATTAATTTGTAATTTGAATATAATAGGTATGAGAATGTATATCAAACACACACACACAAAAGCCTTTATTAAGACACACTGGGAGAATGTGTATCTTTAACCCCCATTTCACAATTATTATATGTAAATATACTTTTTGAAAAATTGAATTTCAATGTGTGTGCGTGAAAATTAGAATTTTAGGAGGTTTAAAAAAATTTAAAATAAAAGGATTAGCGCTTAAAATAACTCGCGGTGTCTTCGTTTTACAGGAGTCATGCGCTAATAAATCCTTATAAATATTACATTATTACATATAGTCCTTTGTTCTTGTTTGGCCTCCTCTATTGCTTTAAGTTTAGAGTTTAACTGTCTATGATACTCACAACATACCTTAGGCACTTTCTGATTGTTTCTCTTCGCACACTTTACGTTATTGCTTCTTTAACAGTCTCTTTTCAGGTTAAATACAAATACAAACCTATTATAGAAAGAAGATTGTGAGGCGAAGAGTTTCTTTCAGGTTTTTTATTTAGCCGAGCTTTGGAGCATTTCTGCCCTTCTACAGGAGTAAAAAGAAGAACGTTTGAGATAATATATATATACATACGTTTATATTGAAAGAATCGCATTAAAAATATATATATATTTGAACGAAAGGAAATATATATTTGAATATATAGGAGCATATATACACAAAATTGTAATTAATAGAAAATAAACTATGGAGGAAATTTGTACAAGAGCGACTATTTTGATATACAAATAAAATAAATTATGATTCATTAGAACGCCATTTTTTATAAGAAATTTGAACCATTTTCAACGCAATGTTTCTTTTAAAAATTAAACAATTTTCTACTGCTCTTATTGCAATGTGATAAACTAATGGGAGGGCCTGGCTCATCAGTGGTGAACCCTCCCAGCGGTTTCGTCAGTTTAATCTACCATACCGCTGTAATATATTCAATGGAGACTATGAATAAAACCGAAAGAGCAATGTATTAAACTATGAAATATGTGTTGAACTATGAAATAGGAATGTATTAATCTGGCAGAGTTCGATGCTTCAATTATTAACATTATTTTTTTCAGATACTATTAATTTTAATATTAAGCGTTGTTGTAAGCGCAAGCCATACCCCATATCCATTTATTTTAATTATTAATTATTTAAAACATACAATAACACTTATTGCATTTATTATACAGAAAATATTTATTTCATGTTGAGGAATTAAATGAAAAATAAAATAACTCAAATAAAATATTAATAGTAATATATTTCCAGTGCATGTGTAGTAAAAACCTATCTATTTTCCTATGCTATATTTACATGCTACTGGTTAAGCTTGAACTGATACTCCAATTACATAAGTCCATTCTAAAGAAATATTTCAAAAAAATCAAAAATACCTGCTATTTGAAGCTTTAATTCGACTGATTAAAAAATGTCATTTTGTTTGTTATCACCAGATGACAGTTTTATTAAACTCGTGAGATGGTGGGAAAAAGATCAAAAACACATTTTGCCAATCATTTTATTATAAAATTTTGATTAAATTCCAATAAGGTAACGGCGCTAAAATTTTGAAATAAGTTTGATGGTTTAACACATCAGATAGGTGCGCCAAACATAGGATCCATGACTCAGGTAAGAGCGGCCATGGATGGTAAGTAGCCCAGGCGAAGACGCTGCTGGTGGTGGTGAAGGATTCAGTCAAGAGACGCCATCAATGGTGAAGTCTGTCAGGAAGGAAGAGTCCTGGATGATTGGTGCATCAGCCAATAGTCACTGTCAGGCAGGCAATGGGGTGCAGATGGTCAGTATCCTACACAAACGAATCTTCAATCACTCAAGAAGTTTGACACAATAAGAGCAAATGTTTTCTAAATAGAATAACCAATAATGAAATCTTTTAGATATTATAAAAAATTGATATAAAATAGGCAAGAGCAAGTTCCAAAAGCAGTGGTGAAGCTGAAAGAAGCTATTTCTCATAAATATTTACGGTAATGATATTTTGTAATAGAAAAAGAAGTTTGACACTCACCACAGAGCTGATGCTGGTTGACATTCCAAGAAGCTGTAGATGCGAGTGACTTGTGCCCCGTTCAACACGCATCGCAGCTCTTGGTTTGTCGACCAACAGGAACTGTAGTTCTTTATGCTTCAAGAAACGGCAGTTATTGGTGCCCCGTCCAACATAAGCCGACTTCTTGGTGCTTTGATGAATAGAAAAGGTTGATGATGACTCGGTTAACAGCAGGCGCAGTTCTTGGTGTCCAGACTGATGGAAGTGGAAGTCTTGGTGCTCCACTAAATAAGAGCGCAGGAATAGGTGTTATGGGTAGGTCTAGGTGGCCCAATCGATAAAGGCTATAGTTCAAAGTGCTCAGACAGGTCTCGGTGCTCCAATCAACAGAAGGACAGGTCTTCTTGCCCAGATCAACAGAAGCATCATTTATTCAGGTTTGAACATCAGGTGTCGATGGTTCAAGGCCCTCACAGTAGATGCCGCAGGTTTCAATATCACCACTAGCTAACGCCTTATATCTTTTCATTCCAACTGGTAGGAACACAGGTTTCATTGCTCCAGGCATCACAAATGCTTCGACGAGAAGTTGTGCCAGGAAAGGCTGCTCCAGAATTCGACATCTGAATAAACAACAATTTTTTTATTAATAAATACTTTATGTGGAGAGAGGTAGTTTAATATAAATTTAATGGTTAGTTTAAAAATACTCTTATATGTGACACTCTTTTCTGATTAATATATTATTAAATATGACATTAAAAAACACATAATATTAGAACTATAAAAAGATAGCACATTTGTTGTATACGCTCACAAAAACATTTTTCAATTTATTATTAATACTAATATATATTGAGGTATATATATTGTGTGAGTGGCTAGTGCAGTTAGATACGTATACACTAGATAGCTAGAGTAGAAGTGAATAAAGTAGGTACTTACTTCTCTAGGAAGCAGTTTCGTCAATTCTCTCCGTTGAGGGAGATGGAGGAGTGGGGGTATGTTGATGTAGGTGCCCATGTTTGCGAGGAATTGTAGGTGGATGTATGGAGGTATGGAGGAGAGAGGTACTATTAATTTCCTAAAAGGTCTATTAATGAAATATTTATTTATTGGTTGATGGTTAATTAGTGGTTGATTGGTGGTAAAATTGAAAGTTATTTAAGTCAAGTTTTCTGTATACTTGTTCAGGTGATTTACATGATATATTTTCGTTTTTGAAAAGAAATTGATTTGATGGGAAAATATCATTATTGTTTGGAGATATTCAAATATCGAAGAATTATGATGATATAAGATGAGCATACATGTTTGTTGAAAGTTCAGAATATCAATTTTCAATGCAAGTTCATAATGCAAAAATCTCATTATTAATTGTGATCAATATTGAGTTTGAGATGAGCTGATTTGGTGAAAGAGGTTGCTAATGCTGCTATTGCCAAAATACTATTTATATATGATGTTATAATTATGTTCAGTATGGTTGCTATTGCCAGGATATTCTCTATGAATGATATGATATACTGCTGCCAAATATGGTTACTATTTCATTGCTGCTATGGGGAGTGGGCCTATATTAGGGAGGGGAGGGAGCCCGTGGTCCCCCACTCCACATCTCTGTGAAGTAAGGGACAACGGGGCTCCACACCTACGCTAAAAACTGTGGGCGTGGAGGAAACTGTCTCGAAATGTAACTGTGGCAGTCGGAATGTGGATGGTAGTGGTGTGAAGTCTAGGGGTAAATCTGGGGAGTAGGGGGGAAGGGGAAGTGAGGTGGAATGGCTGATGAATGATGACCTGTACATTTGGTCCGTGCAAAAGGCCGGTGTTATTGGAAGGTGTTTGGGCAGGTCATGGGCTCTAAAAACTATTTGTTCACGTGGGTTGGGTGTTGGGGGTGTGGGGATGTTGTCTGCGTGTGGGGGTTTTGGCTTTCTCCTGAAACATTAATAAGTTCTGTCAGCAATCTTCACAAAAATTATTGCTTTGGGATGTCTATTCTAATGTAAGATCGGCCAAATTTCCGGCTGATAAAAGTACAGAGACATTCTTTGATCAACACATTCAGTTGTGGACCATTCACAATCACCTTTTGAGATATTTCTAATTTATAGTTGTAATTATTTATAATCTGTGAAAATGGAATATTCGCTAAATTATCTAAACAGAGTATGATGAGGCTATTTTGATGGCTTGGAGATTGCTTGAAGATTGATTTGATATTTATATGAATTTTTTATGTTCGCTCATATTTCGATTATTAACAAATTATTAAACATTTCTATAATAATTGTTTTTGATATAATTATATTATTTTGATCAATTAATCCCATTTTACCTACAGAAGGAAGTATTTAAACAATTGTTTGTTCGATGCACTCAGATGTGGGATATGCAACAACAACAAAGCCTTCTATAAAGACAATTTTACTTATATAGACTATACCCTGAATATTCAAGATGTGACAGTGAACAATAGTAGAAAATATCATTGAATGTGTAAATAGGTAATACAGTCTTATAATGGAAAGACAATAACAACTATTTTGCGTGTATTTTAGTTATTTTTCTTTTAATTTCTACCGATTTTCTCAGCTTATCTATTGAATTGTAGAATGAAGTGAAATTATGTAAAATGGTATTTGATTATATTTAAACTTGTTTCCTATTGGTGATTTATTGTATCGTGTTTTATCTCCTGTAGAGAGAAGGACTTGTATATTTTAACAGAATATTATTAACATATTATTAAAATTTTGATATTTTATTACTCCACAAAATCATATTAATGCAGTGCTCAGAATAAATTAACTTGCTATATATCCTCACCGTTGTCTCTCCTACTTATATTATTCTAAGTGACAATATAAGATATAAATTGTTTTCGAAAAGGGAGAAATATATTTTGGATAAACAATTTCTTCAATTTAGGTTTTGCAAGCTTCCGAGAAAATAATCTGTTCTTTAACGAGCAAATACTTTTTTTGTATAATATCAAAAGGATCGTTCTACAATGTTAAGCGTATTTACGCAAGTTTGGCCTTAAATACCCATTTTTTGGTTTCTCAAGAAGCCTCTGGGACAAAAAAGATTTCATGTCGCAGTGGTACAGCCTGCTCCACGCTGACGAGCGCCAACAGCCCGAAACACGTTCGTGGTTAGATTTTCTTGATTTATAAAGAAATGGGTTGGCCAAATGTTGCCAGAAAACAGGCCAAATTAACGTTTAGTTGATTTCTGTTTTACTAGATGGCGCTCTGCCATCTAAAAAGCACATGTGCTCCTTGTAAGGATATGCCTTCTTTGTTTTTAATTTCAATACCTGACCTTTTTAGTTTTCTATTTTTTTTCATATTTATATACAATACATAACATGAATCCACGTTTAAAATTTAATTTTTCATATTCATTAAGTATATTTTCAAAATGTTGCTATATAAGGAAAATTTTAAATTATCAATATTTCAGACAAGTACTAGTACATTTTATACACCATCAATTTTTATTTTGTTTAATATTTTGATAATTTTTTTATGCTTGGGATTATTTTTCTTCATTAAAAGTTTTCAATTAAAACATTGATTGATGATATATAGGAATATTTTCTGACAAGATTTAAATTTAGTAATCGATATAATTTCTTGATGTAATATTCTAGTAATAAAATTTTGAATGAAGGATCGTTGAAATATAAAGCCATGATAGAATATATGGCAATATGTAGCCTGATGAATATGGTTTAAAACGACAGAGATCTTACTTTTTAAATCTCTTAAAAATCTTGCAGAAAGTAAAACATCCCATTTTCGTTAGCTTTCGATCGCTTGATTAGTATTTGCTATTGATTGACTTGGAAAACAAAGACTCCTTAGAAACCTTTTAACTATTAGAACTAATATATTCGATAAAATAGAATGACAGAGTATAAAGTCATATTTATATATATATATACCTAAATATATCTGAAAAAACATAATACTCTTTATACATATATGTCATATTTTATGTTATATGTTGTATATATAAAACAGCAAACCCATGTGTTACTACAAAATGGCGTCAATATAACGGATAAACGAGAGAGAAAGGGGCGGTGAGCCGGGAAGGATAGTATAAACAAGAGAGACTTATAAACATATTGGTCGTGGCAGTCTCTGATTGGACGTCCTCCCCCTCTGACGTCACCTTTATGATATAACCTGGTTTGCACTGAGTCCAGGAGACAGGCAGCAGAAGGAGAGTAGTTAGGACACCATGCTGACCGTTTGACCAGAACAGTCCCAGGACTTCCTCTTAGTCTCACCCTCCTGGGAACCACCCCTAAACCGAGGTAACCATGTTCCCATGCGTGTAGTCTTCTCACGTCTTCAGGCTAGAGCGCCTCCACTTCCGGCCCATGACTGCACATTGGATGAAGAGCACAATATGACATTGTCAGCTCCACTTATTTACAACATTTACTAAGAATAATATATATTGGGCTGGGTACCTTGAATGAGTACACATTTTCGACACAAAAATCATTCTAGTTAAACATCTACTTTTATTTATTTTCTCATATGTGTGTTCCATCAATAGGCAGCGAGATATATATATATACTTGAACAATAAAATCATAATTCTAATACCACAACCATATAACCTTTACTCTCTAATTAACACACACACACAGATAGCTAACATTAATTAACATAACACTAATAGAGTCTATTGACATTAATTTTTAATTTAAATAAAATAGGTAATGAGAATGTGCACCTTTAACCCTCCTTTCCCAATTATTATATGTAAATATACTTTTTGAAAAATTGAATTTCAATGTGTGTGCGTTAAAATTGGAATTTTAGGAGGTTTAAAAAAATTAAAATAAAAGGATTAGCGCTTAAAATAACTCGCGGTGTCTTCGTTTTTCAGGAGTCATGCGCTAATAAATCCTTATAAATATTACATTATTACATATAGACCTTTGTTCTTGTTTGGCCTCCTCTATTGCTTTAAGTTTAGAGTTTAACTGTCTATGATACTCACAACATACTTTAGGCACTTTCTGATTGTTTCTCTTCGCACACTTTACGTTATTGCTTCTTTAACAGTCTCTTTTCAGGTTAAATACAAATACAAACCTATTATAGAAAGAAGATTGTGAGGCGAAGGGTTTCTTTCAGGTTTTTTATTTAGCCGAGCTTTGGAGCATTTCTGCCCTTCTACAGGAGTAAAAAGAAGAACGTTTGAGAGAATATATATATACATACGTTTATATTGAAAGAATCGCATTAAAAATATATATATATTTGAACGAAAGGAAATATATATTTGAATATATAGGAGCATATATATACAAAATTGTAATTAATAGAAAATAAACTATGGAGGAAATTTGTACAAGAGCGACTATTTTGATATACAAATAAAATAAATTATGATGCATTAGAACGCCATTTTTTATAAGAAATTTGAACCATTTTCAACGCAATGTTTCTTTTAAAAATTAAACAATTTTCTACTGCTCTTATTGCAATGTGATAAACTAATGGGAGGGCCTGACTCATCAGTGGTGAACCCTCCCAGAGGTTTCGTCAGTTTAATCTACCATACCGCTGTAATATATTCAATGGGGACTATGAATAAAACCGAAAGAGCAATGTATTAAACAATGAAATATGTGTTGAACTATGAAATAGGAATGTATTAATCTGGCAGAGTTCGATGCTTCAATTATTAACATTAGTTTTTTCAGATACTATTAATTCTAATATTAAGAGGGTTTGTAAGCGTAAGCCATACCCCATATTCATTTATTTTAATTATCAATTATTTAAAACATATAATAACACTTATTGCATTTATTATACAGAAAATATTTATTTTATGTTGAGGAATTAAATGAAAAATAATAACTCAAATAAAATATTAATAGTAATATATTTCCAGTGCATGTGTAGTAAAAACCTATCTATTTTCCTATGCTATATTTACATGCTACTGGTTAAGCTTGAACTGATACTCCAATTACATAAGTCCATTCTAAAGAAATATTTCAAAAAAATCAAAAATACCTGCTATTTGAAGCTTTAATTCGACTGATTAAAAAATGTCATTTTGTTTGTTATCACCAGATGACAGTTTTATTAAACTCGTGAGATGGTGGGAAAAAGATCAAAAACACATTTTGCCAATCATTTTATTATAAAATTTTGATTAAATTCCAATAAGGTAACGGCGCTAAAATTTTGAAATAGGTTCGATTGTTTAACACATCAGATAGGTGCGCCAAACATATGATCCATGACTCAGGTAAGAGCGGCCATGGATGGTAAGTAGCCCAGGCGAAGACGCTGCTGGTGGTGGTGAAGGATTCAGTCAAGAGACGCCATCAATGATGAAGTCTGTCAGGAGGAAGAGTCCAGGATGATTGGTGAATCAGTCATTAGTCGCTGTCAGGCAGGCGATGGTGTGCAGATGATCAGTATCCTACACAAATGAATCTTCAATCACTCAAGAAGTTTGACACAATAAGAGCAAATGTTTTCTAAATAGAATAACCAATAATGATATCTTTTAAAAATTATAAAAAATTTATATAAAATAGGCAAGAGCAAGGTCCAAAAGCAGTGGTGAAGCTGAAAGAAGCTATTTCTCATAAATATTTACGGTAATGATATTTTGTAATAGAAAAAGAAGTTTGACACTCACCACAGAGCTGATGCTGGTTGACATTCCAAGAAGCTGTAGATGCGAGTGACTTGTGCCCCGTTCAACACGCATCGCAGCTCTTGGTTTGTCGACCAACAGGCACTGTAGTTCTTTATGCTTCAAGAAACGGCAGTTATTGGTGCCCCGTCCAACATAAGCCGACTTCTTGGTGCTTTGATGAATAGAAAAGGTTGATGATGACTCGGTTAACAGCAGGCGCAGTTCTTGGTGTCCAGACTGATGGAAGTGGAAGTCTTGGTGCTCCACTAAATAAGAGCGCAGGAATAGGTGTTATGGGTAGGTCTAGGTGGCCCAATCGATAAAGGCTATAGTTCAAAGTGCTCAGACAGGTCTCGGTGCTCCAATCAACAGAAGGACAGGTCTTCTTGCCCAGATCAACAGAAGCATCAGTTATTCAGGTTTGAACATCAGGTGTCGATGGTTCAAGGCCCTCACAGTAGATGCCGCAGGTTTCAATATCACCACTAGCTAACGCCTTATATCTTTTCGCTCCAACTGGTAGGAACACAGGTTTCATTGCTCCAGGCATCACAAATGCTTCGACGAGAAGTTGTGCCAGGAAAGGCTGCTCCAGAATTCGACATCTGAATAAACAACAAAAAAATATTAATAAATACTTCATGTGGAGAGGTAGTTTAATATAAATTTGATGGTTAGTTTAAAAATACTCTCATATGTGACACTCTTTTCTGATTAAAATATTATTATATAACATTGAAAAACAAATAATATTAGAACTATAAAAATATATCACATTTGTTGTATACGCTCAAAAAAACATTTTTTTCAATTTATTATTAAATACTAATATAAATCGAAGTATATATTGTTTCAGTTGCTAGAGTACAGGAGGATACATACACACTTGTGAGATAGAGTAGAAGTCAATAAAGTAGGTACTTACTTCTCTAGGAAGCAGTTTCGTCAATTCTCTCCGTTGGGGGAGATGGAGGAGTGGGGGTATGTTGATGTAGGTGCCCATGTTTGCGAGGAATTGTAGGTGGATGTATGGAGGTATGTGGGAGAGAGGGACTATTGGTTTCTTAAAAGGTCTATTAATGAAATATTTCTTTATTGGTTGATAGTTGATTAGTTGTTGATTGGTGGTAAAATGGAAAGTTATTCAAGTGAAGTTGTCTGTATATTTGTTCAGTTGATTTACATGATATCATTTCGTTTTTGAAAAGAAATTGATTTAATGGGAAAATATTATTATTGTTTGGAGATTTCAAATATCGAAGAATTATGATGATATAAGTTAAGCATACATGTTTGCTGAAATTTCAGAATATCAATTTTCAATGCAAGTTCATAATGCAAAAATCACATTATTAATTGTGATCAAAATTAAGTTTGAGATGAGCTGATTCAGTGGAAGGGGTTGCTAATGCTGCTATTGCCAGAATACTATTATATATGATACTATAATTATGCTCAGTATGGCTGCTATTGCCAGTATAATTTCAATATATGAATAATATGATATACTGCTGCCAAATATGGTTGCTATTTCATTGCTGCTATGGGGAGAGGGCCTAGATCAGGGAGGGGAGGGAGCCCGTGGTCCCCCACTCCACATCTCTGTGAAGTAAGGGACAACGGGGCTCCACACCTACTCTAACAACTGTGGGGGTGGAGGAAACCGTCTCGAACTGTAGCTGTGGCAGTCGGAATGTGGATGGGAGTGGGGTGAAGTCTAGGGGTAAATCTGGGGAGTAGGGGGGAAGGGGAAGTGAGGTGGAATGGCTGATGAATGAAGACCTGTACATTTGGTCCGTGCAGAAGGCCGGTGTTATGGGGAGGTGTTTGGGCAGGTCATAGGCTCTGAACACTATATGTTCGCGTGGGTTGGGTGTTGGGGGTGGTGGGATGTTGTCTGCGTGTGCGGGTGTTGGCTTTTTCCTGAAACATCAATATGTTCTGTCAGATAGTTTCATAAAATTACTGCTGTAGGATGTTCATTGTAATGTACTATCAATGGACAAATTTTGGGCTGATAGATGTACTGCACGCGCGCGGCTATTCTCTGACTGACATCAATCCATTTGTCACACATAGCTCTCTAATATCCCATTTAGTACATCTCTGCTTTCTAATAGCTATTTGTTAAACTGGACTTCCAGCTTCTTCCTCACTTCATATTTGCCAATTGATTTTATTCTTATTCATATGTTTAAAATTTTTGAAAAAATATATTTTCTGTTTGAGCTTATCTGGCTAATTTCTATCCAAATAAAATTTGATATTTATCATATCGTTTTACAAATACACTGCCTAACACGGAAAATATACGATGTAGTGGCCAGAAGGTGAAAAAACGTTGAATACAGAGAGACACCGTAGTCATCATTAAGTGTGATCTACAGTTATGGGAAGTAGGCCATCTATTGATATAATGAGATAATTCAAATTTTCTTGATATAAATTCTATATATTTTGTATGGTTTTTAAATATTTTCCAAAATATGTAACCAGAGTTTAATGAGGCTGTTTTGTAAGCCTGAATTTCCTAAAATGCCTTTTATTGAAAGGAGTTCAAAGACAAATATCGATCAATGCCTTCACCTTTTAGAAAACAACAACAACGACAAAACACCTTTTACTAAGATATCCTTCCATATACAGACTCGTTCCAGAATTCAAATAGAAGAAAAGATCAAACATTAATAGAAAGTTCAATAAGTAAATAAGAAATCAGCTGTATTGTAATCAGTTTTAGTGGAAAGACAATATAAATCATTGTGCGTGCGTGTTTCTTCTAGTTATTTTGTTTTTACATCAACAAAATTCTCGCTTTTTTTCTGAATTAGAGAATGGTAATACAAGTCATCAGAGTTCTCATCGGCCAATAAATCAGTAAAAATGTTTTGAATTGTTTTAAAAATTTTAGTTGATATGTATGTGAAACTGCCAATGTTTGTCTATCCTCCAGAAACTGGGAACAATGCATAATTCTCTGAGATATCCTCTTTTAAATTCACATCCGCATAACTAGCATTCAAAATACCAGTCTTTCTTCCCATATTCTGACCGGCCTCCGGGGAAAATCGCTAGAGTATCTCTTATTTCTCGAAGATCCTTTCAATTTGGAATGGAAGATTAGAAAGCAAGAGAAATCTTCAGCCATTGATGAATGTTTTAGGTATTTATAGTGACTGTATTGAGAGGAGTTCTTCATTTTAAACCTAAATTTGAAAACACTTTTCTATTATGATATTCGTATTGTGTAAGGAATTTATTATTGAAGAGAAAAATAATTCAACTATTGGGAGTTATTTTATAAGTTTTAGAGTAATGAATTTTAAATATATAAAACTGATAAATATTTCAAATTTGAACTATCAAATTTTATACACATATTGGCTATCAACCATTCAATAATTTTGAATATTTTATTCATCAATTTTTAATCAATGATATATAGATTGATAATATTTTGTGATACTTTTAAAAGATTTGAATTTATTTATGAAAAAATATATATAATATCTTGATAATATTCTGGAGAGAAATTTGAATGGGGGGGGATCATTGAAATTCAGATTTATGATGGAATATATGGAAATTTGTAGCCTGATGAAGATGTTCAAAAATATCTTACTTTTTAAATCTCTTAAAAATCTTGCAGATTTTAAAACATCCCATTTTCGTAGTTTATGTTTGCTTGATTAGTTCTTGTTATCGATTCACTAGGAAAAAAACTCCTTGACAACCTTAACTTTTTATAATTAATTGATAGAAGATAACAGAATGAAATCATTTATACATGAATATATATGGTATGAATAATTCAATTTGTACGTATATGACATTTTAAATTGCAATATTTTTCGAGACAAAAATGAAAGCAATTAAGTATCTATTTTTATTTTAACAAACTTCAACTAAAAGTAAATAAACTGTGGGTGCATATTTTCTTTCTCTATCAGTATCTTAAAAAATGATTTATATATATGTTGTAACACCCCGAGTAAACTTACGTGTAATAAACACTCAGTCGTAGACGTGGGGCGAAAGTGGGGAGGTTTTTCTCACACGTGGACAACAAGAAGCAGAGGCAGGGCTAGACGTTAACACTGAGCTGGACGGAGACAGCCCATGGGACAGAGGTGAAGGCCATGACACAAACCTGGATGCCTAACACCGAGACAAGGAGAGAGAGAGTCAGAAGCGGCCTGCATAGATGGACACACCATATCCCACTCTCGGTGGGTCGCCTATAAAACCTCGGAAGGGGCGTCTTCCTGGGCGTCGGCTATGTCCTTTGAATCTTTGCTTCGTAGCTGTCTCCAGACCAACTCTTTTGATGTTTTTATTTTGACGCCATCATTTTGAGTTTAAATACAATAAGGATGATACAATTTATATTAATAAAGATATAGCATATCATACAAAATATGGGGGTGGTAGCAAATAGGAGCAGTGTACATTTTAATAAGAGGGTATGTGATCTTATAAACTATTGACTCTAACTTAGCTAATTAGAAGATATGTGAAATATACTAACTGTATTATTATATTACAATTTAAAATATACTACATATATTGTGAGTATAAGTAAGTAAAAATAAGTTCGTGCGGTTTTGATAAAGATGGCGCTACTAGTTTATTATTCCACTGTTTCATCTGGCAACACCATTATTTTGAAGCGTTATCATAAAGCTTCCTTTTTCATTAACCGTAATTTCTCTGAAGTATAAACTACCTAGTTACTGTTTACCCCTAAAATGTCAACCTTTGTACCAAAATTTTGTACCAAAAAGCTGCTGAGAGTCATCGTAGTTCATGATGGCCATGCTCTAGCTGATCGAACGTGTTAGAAGTGGTTTTTGCTCGGTTTAAAAGTAGTATTTTGTCTTGGAAGACGAAGAAAGACCCAGAGGGCCACCTAAGATTGAGAATGCAGTATTAGAGGCAAGGCTCGATGAAGAACCAACATAAACGCAAAAGCAACTTGCAAAAACACTCAACCAGCCTTTTTTCATCGCTTAAAAGAAATAGGAATGATCCGAAAGGTTGGGAAAAAAAGGTCCGAAAGGGACGTCGAACGCCGTTTTTTTCACGTGTGAACAACTGCTCCAACGTCAGAAAAGAAAGGGGTTTTGTATCGATTTGTAACTGGTGATGAAAAGTGGGTCCATTACGATTATCCAAAACGTCAGGCAACGTATGGAAACCCTGGCAATGCCTCATCATCGACGGCCAAGCCGAATATTCATGGCAAGAAGATTATACTGTGTATTTGGTGGGACCAGCTGGGAGTGGTATATTATGAGCTGCTACAATCGAACAAAAGTATCACAGAGGAGGTCTACTGAAGATAATTGATACGATTGAGCCGAGCATTGCGATAAAAACGGCTGCAATACGCCAATAGACACGACAAAGTTATTCTGCAACATGATAATGCTCGGCCACATGCTGCAGCACCCGTTAAAACGTACTTAGAAACACTCAAATGGGAAGTCTTTCCCCACCCGCCGTATAGCCCAGACATTGCTCCTTCCGATTATTATCTCTTCCGATCAATGCAACATGGCCTGGCTGACCAGCACTTCTCCAACTACGATGAAGTAAAAAATTGATCGATGAATGAATATCAGCCAAAGAGCCGGTCTTTTTCCGTGATGGGATCCGTCAATTGCCAGAAAGATGGGCAAAGGTAGTGGCTAGCGACGGACAATACTTTGAACATTGGAGGTCTAACCAATTTTTCACAATAAAGCTCCAAGTTTCGAAAAAAAACCGCACGAACTTATTTATACTCATAATATGTAAATATTTTTCTCCTTTTTTGTTGAGTTCAATGTTTTTCTTTCCTTTTCTATGACCTACGGAATCTAATTATACAAACAAGAGCAGGATAATACCTCTATTAACATATGGGTATATGGAATATATAAAAATAATTATGGCTCTATACATTTACATATTTCTTATATAAAATTGTGAATTTTAAAATACTCTTCTTCTCCTTTATATACCACTCTGTATCGCTCAAGAGAATCTGTATAAAGGACTAAATGTGTCTCAAAGGTTTTATTGACTGTTTTGTTTATTTGAGTATTGAGGGAGGGAAGGAAGGTTGTATGCTATGGATATTGTTGTTATTTTACCTTTTGTTATTTGGTTTATATAGTTGTATATGTGTACAAGTTTCTTCAGAGAGGGAAGTTCCTCCACATTGAGAGAGTTCTCCTCCAGACAAGGTCTTCTTGAACACTCCTCAGTTCCACACCAAGGAATGGTCGTCTTGGCAGACGCCAGGATGGCCAGGGTGTCATCATCCAGGCCTTGCCCTAAGACCCATCCCTGGATTTATTTGGTTTATAGCTGTGTGGATTTTTGAATAAAATGAATAAGAGACTTTGTACTCACAATTCCTCTAAACTAAAATTTCAAAAACGAAGCATGCAGAACTATTCCAAAAATATCCCTGTAGACTCTCACTTACACCTATATGGCAAATATCTGAAACTTCAAACTCTCTCTCAAAATAAAAACTATACAGCGCATTATATATATATTTATATTAAAAACAAAAGAGGTATATCTTGGCCAGACTCACATATATGATTCTTTTGTTTTCAATATCAACACCTGACCTATTATATATTTTTTATTGTTTTCCACATATAATTAAAAAGGCATATATTGGATCAAAATTTCATGATCCAATATCCAATATATGCCTTTTCAATTTAAGGTTTATTTATGGATTGCTCTATTAAATATATTTATATTAAAAATAAAGAAGGCATCTCCTGACCACGAGCACATGTGCTTTTTAGATGGCAGAGCGCCATCTAGTGGAGCAAAACTAAACTAAACCTTTATTTAGCTTGCTCCGTGATATTTGGCCAACTCAGGAGATGCCTTCTTTATTTTTAATATCAACACCTGACCCACTTATCTTTTATTTTTTCTATTGTTTTTTCATATATTTATATAGGCTCGAATGAGGAAAGGGTGTTTAAAAAAAAGAAACACTATCGAGGCTATTAGGTTACGACTACAACATTTTGGCGCGATCACAGTAGTGGGAAGGCGCAGCGAGTAGAAGCAAGATCGAATTTTGAAGGATTAGAGAAAGCTCCTGGCAGTGGGGTTACCAGGGACGTGGTAGGAACTTGGCTGGGGCCAGTGGGGGCCGTAGCAGTAGAAACTTCACAAGTTCTACAAGTTTTGACGCCAGAGTCATGGTTGGTTGGGAAACGGACGGGTAGTGGACCGGGATAGGTTTCTGACTGGTCAAATTTTACCTCAAAGTAAAGTCTTTTGACCACGGTCTTCCGCCTTGATTTCTTGCCAAGGGCCATTATGTAGTTGACCTCTAGCGGCTGGCTAGGAGGGGAACTGAACTTATTGTGGAGCGTCAAATATTTAGCTCCATCTTCTGTGGCCCATAGCTTCAGTGATATGGGCTCGTCGCGTCTGATCCTTGCGTCATCCCAAGAGATGCTATTCTGGGGCGTTCTACCTCCGTTGTGGCGATCAAGCCGGACGATATTCGCGAAATAGCACCAGTCTCCTGGCCGCCAGGGATGGGGACATGACCCTAATTGGAGGCCATCGTTGTCCCATAGCTCCATATCGAAATCGCTGTTCAATTTTGTTAGGTCGAGTTTTTTCAACTTTGGGTGTCGTGGACGAAAGCATGCACAGAAAATTCGCGAGAAAGACTCCATACTCTTAGATAAGTACTATCAAAATTTTGTTACAAACAAATAAAACAAATCCTTTGTTGGATTGGATTGACCCATGAAAATTTATATAGATAGATTCTGAAAGGAAATTGATCTATAAATATGACAGGCGACCTATATATATAATAAAAAAGTAAAAACAAATTAGAATAACGAAGTTTGAACCTTGTCCAGATTTCACATTTCTAAGATATTAGAAAAGTAAAATTTGTAAAATTTAGAATTCTAATTGTTTAAAGGCCTCCATAGACGAGAGAACAAATTAGACAAACATTGAAAAACCAGCACATCATTCCATCTACTCTATCCCTGGGAACTTTCTCACAGTTGATATTTGACCCACTAAAATTGGTCAACAAATGGTATTTTCTGTGATAGTAATAATATACAGTAGTTATAGTATTGGTAGTAATAGTGGTTAAAGAGATAGTAGTATTTGTGGTATTAGGTATGATATTTGGGGGTAATGGTCTTATTCTTCTTTCTTATCTCCACTCAAACTATCAGAATCGATTCGATGACAAATCCACAATAACAATTCTGGAAAACTGAGAATCCCCCACAATGGGACCCTGGAGGCTACGTTAAAGGATTTTCGATCAAGTGTAAGTGCAGTAAGTGTATGTAAGTGCATCAAGTGAATTGTAAGTGCAGCTGTAAATCTGCCATCATGTGGCTGTCCCATTTTCCCTGGTACAGATGATCAATTATAGCTTAGATTTTCTGGTGATCCATCAGCCTGCTTCACACTCATATAACACAAAATGTCAAAAATTATTTTAGTTGATGAGCAAATAATTCATTTTTACTAACAATTTACAAATACGAAGGACTATTCCAAGTTTTAAGAAGATTGTACAAAGTGACTTATAATTTCTCTACATCAGACCAAATCAACCCAACAAGACGCCTCACAGGAGAACCTATAACGACTTTCATCTTTCAACAAAAGACATTTCTCCATGAATATATCAAAGCAGATTAAATGATAATATATAAATATGTCATAATATTTTTAATATCCAAGATATATTATTTCTTTTCGACAAAATCAGTATGTAAATATGTTAAGATTGTGTTAAAATGTAAATATCCAGATTCATCCATCTATAAAAACTGTACAAAAGTTAACATGGCAGACATCGCGGGCGAATGCTACGGCACGTCGCGGGTGCGCTGCTCAATTGGCTGGAACTAATTCTTGATTGCATGCATAACGGTTGCACCCTCCCATTTGATCACGACATATAAATATAATGCGGTAAATATTTGATATCGCAATTTATTATTTTCATATAATTTTAAGATTAGTTACATAAATATTTATCATCATTATTATCACCACCATCTTTGGTTGTTTACTTTTTTTTTAGTTTCAATAGAAATATGGTTCTGAATAAAGTCATAATTACATACCTTCTCAAAAGTGAATATTTATTTTACATTTAAAACAGGTAACAAGGTACATACAGAAATTAATACGCAAATATATTTGTACACCTGTGCAAAATTTTAATGATGATTTATTTCAAAATTTGTGAGGCATATATTATGTAAATGTTTGTGGATAAAAATTCCATCAAATTTTCGCTGATGTAAATATGTTTCCTGCAAAAATGAAACAAGGGCAGGTAAATGTAGTCTTGGTTATTCCTATTATCAAGTATGTCCCCATCGCTTTTAACTCTCCTGACCAATAATTGAATAATTGGATCGGTCATATTAGAATAATCAATTCAATTTAGAATTAAATTCAGAGTGTTAAACTAGTTATGTAAATATTAATGAAATGATATGAAATAATCAACATTAGGCTCGAATTCCAATAGTTTTATTATAAAATTTTGAGTTGACACCAATCTTTAAGAAAAAAAAATTGTTAAGAATTTTGAATCATTGGTTAAATATTGATAATATATTATAATGGTTAAATATTGGTTATATATAGGTCTACACACACCAATTATCCACGTGATAGACGCCAGACATGGCTCAGGTAGAAGACAACGTGGATTATAGATGCCCCAATAAAAAGGAGCAGAATATGGAGAGTACGCCATAAGACAGGAAACAACATTGTTGAGGCGTATCGAATGTTAGGTGCCGAAGGACAATGCGCCATGAATGGTAGGTGAGCTATACAGGAAGCGCAGAAGATGACAGATGGCCCAGAAGGAAGAAACCGTAGATAGAGGATGATCAATAAAAGAGCATTCAGAATGGTATATTTCCCCAAAAAGCGGCGCTATGGATGGAGATGACTGAGAACGGAGGCGTCATGGATGCTAGTTAGCCCAGGATGAATATGAGGTGAATCGGTGGCAGCTCAAGATGGAGGTGAATAGTTTCTTGTTGGCCCAGAATGGAGACGCTGTAGATGGGTGGCGGCCCAAATTGGAAGCGTTATGGATACTGGTTGGATCAGGAGAAGGGGGACATGGCTGGGTGGCGGCCCAAGATGGATAAGTCATGGATTCTTGTTAGCCTAGGATGAGGGTGACGTGGTTGGGTGGCGGCTCAAGATGTAAGCGTCACATAGGTTCAGTTCGCCCAGGTTGAAGACGAGGTGGATGGGTGGCGCCCCAAGATGGAGTCCTCATAGATGTTAGTTTTCTCAGGATGAGGGCGACGTGAATGGGTGGCGGCCCAAGATGGAGGCTTCGCATAGCTTCAGTTGGCCCAGGATGAAGACGAAGGGTTGGGTGGCGGCCCAAGATGGAGTCTTCATGGATGTTAGTTGGCCCAGGATGAGGGTGAGGTGGATGGGTGGCGGCCCAAGATGTAAGCGTCACATGGCTTCAGTTGTCCCAGGATGAAGACGAGGTGGATGAGTGGCGGCCCAAGATGGAGACTTCATGGATGTTAGTTGGCCCAGGATGAAGATGACGTTAATGGGTGGCGGCCCATGATGGAAGCGTCATGGATTCTACTTGGCCAAGGATGAAGGTATCGTTGATGGGTACCGGCCAAGGATGATGGTACTTCGCATGTCAGGACGCGCAAAGAAAGGTAGGTTTCTCAAACATGAGTAGCTGTGGCTAGATCAAGGCAGAGAATTCTCAGGATGCTTGTTGTGGTCCTAGGATGATCTTTTGATGGAAGTGACCTAGGCAGACAACAACTAATAAGTTATCGAATTATATAAGTGCTTAGAAAAACAAGTAGACTAAGTTATAAAGCCATAAAATTCACTTAATCTCTGAAAAAAGAACTAAATTCTAAGAGTTAAACACCGCTTATTACAAATTCCCATTGCTCTATCTGCATGCGCCAATAATAAGATGCCAAAATAAGAAGGTTTATAAGCTTCTACTCACCAGCATTGCTATTGGTTGGCATCCCAAAAGGCTGTAGCTGCACTGGTTTGTGCCCCAATCAACAGGCAACACAGCTCTTGGTTTCCCAACATATGGCGACGCAGGTATTGATGCTCTGACCAGCAGGCGTCGAAGATTCTCTGATCAATATGCGCTAAGTTCTTGATGTTGGATCAACAGACACTAAAGCCAATAATGCTCTAACAGACAAGTTTCACAGAGATTGATGCCTCAATCACTAGGCACGGCTGATTCTGATGATCCAACCAGTCATTGCTCCAAAATTCGGGCATTAAAAATACCTCCATAGAAATGTCCTCAGGCAATGTCCTCCCGCATCTAAATACCAAAGCAACTTGTTATAAATCTCCAATTCAACATATATCTTATATAAATAATTATCAAATACTTATATAGGTGTTGTTATTTTTAATCGGCATTCTTATGTTTAAAGAATTTCACAAATGATCAGCGTAATCATTCATAACATTACTCCTATTTTAGGACATAATTCCTGCGCCTTATATTTTAGCGTCGTGAAAATCGGATGCCTCCACATGAAACTGACCGTGGGCTCTAACAGCCATTCTGCCATGTTTAAGTAGAAAAAATATGGTAGAAATATAATGTCCCTTAGAAAGAAAATGCGTTAATCTATTAGCGCTATATCATAGGAAATATATTATGTGATGGCCGAGTCGCTTTATGGAATCATTAGGATCCAATGAGGTAATCAGTTGTCGAGAAGGATCAGTAAAACCTATCCTTTACCCTATTTACACAATTGTTGCTGAATCCCCAACCGTGTACAAGTCCTAAATGTACTCTCACATACAATATTAACATTAGCTCTTCGATCTCCTAAGTTTGATTGACCTGTTTAACAATCTCAATTTGAGGTCATTCAGCATAAAACTCAGAACAATTTAATTTATTTCACCATTGTTCAAAATGTCATATGATTTGAAAACGCAAAACATGCTAATTATAATATGAGAGGCATTACTAGCGTTATTTCATGACTTGTGACAAACAGCATAACAATAAAATATGCTATCTAAAGTTAAATAATATTTCAAAACTTTATATCATCATAGTTCAGTTTAAATATAAGATTTGAATCTTCTTTCACGTTCAGTGCTCTAACAACTGCGCTCTAGGTTAGTTACCCCTATTTTTAAATATTCCAAGTCATCATAATTTATAAATAATTACCTAGACAACTATTCACTACTCATATCATAGAATTTGCCCTACAGTTTCAATTATTCTTAGAAAGCGAACAGCTTTGATGATCTTTTTTATTGTTAATAAAATAATTAAATATAATGTGACTGTTTAGTATATCCGGCATATTAAATTATATAATTTCTTTAAAATTGTTCGTATCTAAAACACTTATTTGAAGTCATTTAACGTTTATTAAAGGTATTTCCCTATATCTTCAACATTTTCAAATAAAACCTGCTAAAACCTAATAACCTGTATGTTGATTTGTATATAAATTTGGATAGTAAATAAACCAGTACCTAATTTATTTTTCAGGTTTGTATATTTAATGAAGAGATAATTAAAAAGTGAAGGAGAACAACATAAGTGATTAAGAGATAAAATATAAACAGTAGATACTTACTTATCAAGAGGAACGATGTCCTTCCAGCCAGAGAGAAGGAAGTGTGGGAGTATGTGGATGTCAGTATCCAGGTCTGTGAGGATGTCGGTGGATGTATGGAGCTGGTATGGGGGAGAATATGGTCAGTTTAATGGGTATAATTACATTGGTTGGTAGTTTATCATAAAGTTGAGATTGATTTCTGAGAAGGTCAATGCATAATAGATTTCAGTAATTCTCATGAATATTTCTTTAGTTAAAGTTTTTCATGGATGAAAGGTAAGAGATGAAGAAGTAAATGTTTATTCACACGTTTTATAAATACAATGAAAGTTTTGTTATTATTCCAGATTATAAATTATAGCACAGCTCTAATTTAAATCAAATTTGATGGGGTACACGATATAGAAATCGAATAATGGAGGTATTGATAGTCTTTCATTACTGAGAAGGATGTTATAAAAATGGGTTATCCACACTTCTGATAGGATGCGGCTTTGGGTATCAGGGACTGAGTGATATTGGTGGGCCTAGATAAGTGAGGGGAGTGAGCTCGTGGATATGAGATGAGCTATTAGGGTTGCCATTGCTGTAATTGCCAGAATATACTTTATCGATGATATTATACTGCTGCTCAATACGATTGCTATATTGCTGCTGCTTATGGAAGTGGGCCCAGATTAGGGAAAGGAGGAACCTGTGGGTTTGAGATGAGCTATTGGGGTTGATATTGCTGTAATTGCCAGGATATACTTTATCGATGATATTACTTTCTGCTCGATATGGCTGTTAATTCATTGCTGCTATAAAGTAGGCCTAGATCAGGGAGGGAAGGGAGCCCGTGGTCCCCCACTCCACATCTCTGTGAAGTAAGGGACAACGAGGCTCCACACCTACTCTAACAACTGTGGGGGTGGAGGAAACCGTCTCGAACTGTAACTGTGGCAGTCGGAATGTGGATGGTAGTGGGGTGAACTCTAGGGGTAAATCTGGGGAGTAAGGGGGAAGGGGAAGTGAGGTGGAATGGCTGATGAATGAAGACCTGTACATTTGGTCCGTACAAAAGGCCGGTGTTATGGGGAGGTTTTTGGGCAGGTCATGGGCTCTGAACACTATTTGTTGGCGTGGGTTGGGTGTTGGGGGTGGTGGGGTGATGTTTGCGAGTGTGGGTTTTGGCTTTTTCCTGAAACACCAATATGTTCTGTCAGCTGTTTTGTTCAATTTTTCTTGTGAGGTGTTTATTGCAGCACATATATTAGACAACAAATCTGTTCTATTTGTTTTTATTTGGGATGTAAATTCTTGGACTAAGAAATACAACCATTATATTAAACCAACAATAGACCGCAAGTTTACTCTCGATTTAGATTTATTTAGGATGTAAATTTATGGTCTAAATATTTGAACATCTAGTATATCGCACAATAGACTACACACAAAGTTTTCTATATTTGATTTTGTTTGGTTTGTGAATTTATGGTCTAAGTACTACAGTATATATTTATAAAATGAACGGAATTAAAGGCACGAATGTTTCTTTTATACATAATACAAACTTCCACTGCCCTTACTGCGATGAAAAAATATATTGGGAGGGCTTGGCTCATCAGTGGTGAACCCTCCCAGCTATTGTAACTCACAATAGAGTACAAGTTTGCTCTATTTTTTTTGGGGGGGGGGGGGGGGGGGGGATGTATATTTATATGGTCCGATACTCCATAATTTATTGTAACACACAACATACAAAGGTTTATTATCTTTAGTTTTATTTGGGATGTAAATTTATGGACTGAGTACTACAACCATTACATAAACTCACAATATACTACAAGTTAACTCTCGATTTAGTTTTCTTTAGGATGAAATTTATGATGTAAATATTTCGGTATCTAATACACCTCACAATATACTACACACACAAAGCTTCCTATATTTGATTTTGTTTGGTATTCAAATATATGGTCTAAGTATCACAATATATTTATTAACTCACAATCTACTATAAATTTGCCATCTTTGGTTTTTTTAGATGTAAAATTATATGGACTGAGTACTACAGAATTTATTTTGAGAAAAATAGCATTTCCTGATTATGCAATTAAAGGTTGCTAATGGCTTGCGTCATCTATCGGAATAAATATCAACCAATCGTTGATTTTTAATTATTCCAAAATTGGCAATATAGAATTTATTTTATGGTTCTAAGTTAAAACCTGATGTTGCAACATATACATTGTAATTTGTATGTCTCTGTAGAACAATTTTTTATTTTTGAAGCTAACTCCATCTGAAATTGATACATATAAGATCATTTTTCAAACGAATAAGTCACGAAGAAGATTTTTAAAAATGCAGAGGGCTGCCTAGAAGATATGAAAATACATTCCTGAAATTTATATCTTTGATAGATGAAGATTGAGCGAGCAATCACCCTAAGGTAGTGCAAAATATGCCATGAATATGTTGGAGATTTGCATAGAACAAGTGGAAAATGATCGCTTGACTTCAAAGGAAGAAACATAATTCAATTTTGCATATTTTCATATTGACTATATTGTAGAAAAGTATTTATTATATTTTATGTACAGATTATTAATTTTTGATATTTATATTATTTATATATTGTTACTCTGGAAACTTCCCTCATAGCTTAACTTGTATCTTATAAATGTTGATTTTGTTCTTGTCTTAAATAAATTGCCGCGTCATTCTGAAGTTTGTCTTTACTAATTTTCTACGTCACAATATAATACTTTAAGTAAATAGGCATACATATATAAAATGTATGTAATGTATTCCATCCTTCTTTTAAACATTAACATTTGGTAAAATCTACTTTTCATTACTTTTGTTACATATTGTAAAATATAATTACTATTAATATATATAAAAATATTATATTTTAAAATATAGGAACGACCTCATTATTTTTTCTCTTTTAATATATTAAGATATTTAACTTATTCTGAATAATTTTTATGATAATATTTTTTCAAGCACAAATTTCTTTCACCTACTTTATATATTTTTAAAATTATTTCAACTGTGATATTATATTAATAACACTATGTGGCGCTGAGTTTGTTTATACAAAAATGTAATGCCTTGATAAAGGTTGGCGTTCAGCCAACAGAAATATTGGCAAATAAATATATTTTTTTCAATCTAATATATGCCTTTTTATTATTTAATATTGTAATATATTTGTATATATGGTGTGTGAATCTAAAAAACCACCTATATCTTCAATTTTACATCAGGACGATGCCTCCTTATGTTTATAACCCTGGTTAAAAAAACTTTACAAGTGGCTGTAAGGAATGGGACCCACAACACTAGAGAACAATATTTTGAATCATGAATATTATCCTCCCCCAACATTATATAATAAATATGTTTTTTTTTTACAATAAATTTATTCGTTTACAAAAATAAAATTTTAATTTAAAAAAATGTTTTTCTTCAGAGCAATGGAGAAAGTATCGTACTATTTTGATTGTATCATTGACGATTTTGGCGTTTTACAAAACTATTTGTTCTGTAAATTCTTCTTTCCAATTTTATCCAGATATTTGATGATTTGGATTTCAACGTTTGAATATTTTTAAAGATATATTTTAATAATTTTTATGAAAAATTACTAAAATATACTTTAAGGAAAATTTTGAAATTATTTTGCATGAAAAATATAGAATTTCTATTTAATTTAAGAGAGAGAGAAGAAAATATAAAATATTTATATTTTAAATATAATTTGTTTAATATTATTATGTATATATAAATATCAAATATTTCTTTTTAAAAATATATATAGATTTATCAAATATGAAATATATCAAAATAATTTTGTAAATTCGTTTGAAAAATATTTTCGATATTTGAATTTGAGGATCAAGTTACTCTCTCACTGAATTTGTCAAATAATTATTTCTGATACTCATCATTTATCAAAACGGAATTCGACATCAAATATATATATTAACACAGCATTAGCTGAATGAGTTCCATTATGTACTCACTTTTTGAAACATTTAAAAATCTTGCCAAGTTTGAAGCAACCCATTTTCGTCAGCTTATTGTTATTTGTGAGGATTATTAGAAATAAAAAGTCCTTAGAAACCCATATTTTGACATCTCTATCAATTTCACCAATATCTCTATTTGGATATAGACCCCCGGGTAGAAATCCTTATTGAACACTTTAAAATTACTTCTGCAGATTTTTCTTTTGCTTATCCCTAGTACACGTGGTACAGGCTATGATAATCATGGTGGGTAGAAGTTGGCGACTGCTTTTACTGTAAGTGCGCTACATGTCTACCACATGTGAAAAGCAGTTCGACTTCGCACTTACAAATGTGCCAAAGCCCCGTTTGGTTACTTGCACTCGCTGGATTTCTGCATATACTTCCACCAATCCAGAGAGTACAAATAATCCAACAGCAACACCTAGTTATTACGAGATCCAACTACTTATTACATGTGAGGACAGCCACTTGGTATTCTAGCACTCAGAGCAATCACAACACTCCTTGATTATTATGTCCTATATTCTGCAAATTTGTGGAGTATAGGCTAAATAAAATACTATACCACATACATATATATATTGCCACGTGGAAAATTAAGGACGACAAACTTCAGGATGAGACAGCAATTTATTCAAGACAAGAACAAACTATGAAGGATAAACAAAAATAAGGAATGAGGGAAGTTTACAGAGGAGTAAAATATAAACAAAAAAATGCATACTCTGTTTATTCAAGTTAAAAATAATAAATGCTTGTAAAATAATAAATACTTCGCTACAATATTATGACTAATGAATTTATTAGTGTGTGTTAAAAAAAATTATCTATTTTTATTAATATAAACATGTTAATGTCACGATTATAGCTGACACGTGTAAATATATTTCGATATTCATAATAATTGGAGAAAAATGTAATATTAGTATATTTTAGTCTTGATCAATTTGGATTCAAAATTTTAGTCAAGTGGCAATTTTGAAAGTCTAAATTGAAAAAAAAAAAGTTTTTAGTACGAGAACACACTAGCTAATTTACATATTTACATAATTACTAGAACTATGATATTATCTCCAGCTGAACCTAACGTAGCTAAACTTCATTCCAGTTATCTCGATTTCTGTGAAAACATTAGCGGAATAAACAGACAAGAGAATCAATGTTATTGACCATCATTTAAACATCTATTTAAAAAAAGCGACACTCCGCATTATGAAATTTAATTTTAGAATACAATTTTTATATATTTGTGTTTAAATATAAAAATTATGATATAAAAATTGACCATCAAGTTCATAAACCTGATTTTTATTAATATTTTAACAAGAAAAGTATATTAAGAAAAAGGCATATTCTGATCGTGACTGTACAGCACATACATAGGACGTCCTTGTCGCAGATATTGTTGTCGGACTATCCTGGAGCGCCAAAGGCTCCAACTGCGATGTGATTTGACCATCCAGTCTTGTCGCACTTCCACGAAGAGTCCAGCTCCGTTACACTCAGTTGGATCTCCTCTGTAGTCCCAGACAGTCTGGCCTCGTCGCATCAGTCCGTCCTGCCGTCGTATTGCTGCTCATCATGATTGCCGATGATCTCGTTGAGATTGTCAGATGGGATTCTGAGTGTAGGATTCTATTTAACGGTACATCTGGGGGACATTCTCCTTCTATCTACCTCCCCACGAAAGGATCAATAGCGGGAAACTGAAACGTTGGAAATAAAGATTTGAAAAGTTGTAATTGGCATTAAATTATATTTATTCCTCATAATTACCTATTTAATTCTCTGATAAGTTGAATAAATGGCACCGTTCATATCAGGCTCTTTTGAAGCCCAGTAGGGGGATGGAACAAAAACAACTGTTTGGAGGAGATTAATAGAATCGCCGAATGTCGTGGTCCATTTGGATGAGGAAAGCGAAGACTAGAACTCGGCTGATTCCACACTCGCCTTTCAGTGATACGCTAACCTATGTACGGTGGATTCTGTAGCCACTGGACATGCGTTGGACCTGGAGACTGTTGGGTTCTGCGTTGCCTGGAGTATAGGAGCGTCATCTATGCTTCCTTCCTCTGGTGAATCTGTATAAGACCGATGGTCTTAATAAAGCTGTATGTGTGTGGAGTAAAAACAGAATTATAATAGTCACTTAAAATAGATGTTTTCCACCTTTTCAAACTCATTAGTATACTTTTGAAGATTTTCTGCGCACTGATAAAAGTATTGTTGTTTTGTTTCTATCATAAGCTCACATATTTATTAAGCCATTATGTAATGGTGTAAAATGATCGAGAATATCTTGCCAATCATTTTATTATAGAATTTTGATTACAATCCAATGAGGTTATGCGCTAGAAATTTGAATTATTAGTTCTGTGCTTCTCATTCAAGCATAGAGGTGCACAAACAGCACATCCACGAATCGGGAAGGAGGTGCCATGAGTGATAATTAGCCCAGGCATTAGACGCTGCTGGTAGTGAAGGCTTCAGGCAAGAGACTCCACCAATGGCGGAGTCCGTCGGGAGAAAGTGTTCAGGATGATCGGTGCAGTGGTCAGTGGTTGCTATCAGGCAGGCGATGGTACAGATACTGCAGATGCTCAGTGTCCTAAACAAATAATTTATCGAATCATCCCAGCTGTTTATGACAATAGTAGCAAATGCTCTAAATATAGAAGGATAACAAATAATGAACGCCTTAATAAATTAAAAACATTTGAAATCAAAGACTAAGGAAAGTTATAAAGACAATTGGACCACTCACCAGGACTGATTGTGGTTGACATTCCAAGAAGCTGTGATGCGAGTGACTTGTGCCCCGTTCAACAAGCATCGCAGATCTTGGCTTGTCGACCAGCAGGCGTTGCAGTTCTTGGTGAACTGAACAATAGAAACCGCAGTTCGTTTTACTCCAGCCAAACGGAAGCGGCAGTTATTGGTGCCCCGTCCAACAAAAGCCAACTTCCTGGTGCCTTGATGAGTTGAGGTGGAAATTTGCAGTGCCTTGATTAACAGAAGTCGCAGTTCTTGTTGCCATTACCAATAGAAAATCCACAGTTTTAGGTGTCGAGATTAAGAGAGAACAGGTCTTGGTCTCCGACCAATAGAAATACAGGTTTTGGCGCCCGATCAATAGAAAGAAAATTTGGTGTCCAAATCAACAAGAATCTCAGTTATTCAGATTTGAACATCGGGCAGTCGACGTTTCATGGCCTCGTCCAGTAGATGTGCCGTAGTTTTTGATATCACCACCAGCAGACGTTTTAGATATTAATGTTCCAACTGAAAGGAACACAGATCTTGATGTTCCAAGCATTAAAATTTCTTCCATGGGAAGCTGTGCCAGGCTTTCCCAGATTTTGACATCTAAATAAACAACAAAATACCAATTATTTATAAATACTTTAAATTATCATATAATACCATGTGAATAGTTAGTTTATTATATAATAATATTGGTTTGTTTTTAAATTATACTTATATGAAGTACCTTTGGCTCATTGATAAATATATGTATCTATATATCAAATATGATATCGAAATACACATTGTGACAGAATTACAATTAAGATTTGACATGTGTTTTCTGCAAACATTTTCAATTTATTAATAAATACTAGCCAGTGTATATATATTTTGTAAGTAGCTAGTGCAGTCAGATACATATAAACTTGTTAGCTAGAATAGAAGTCAATAAAGTAGGTACTTACTTCTCTAGGAAACGACGTCGTCAATTGTCTCCGTTGAGGGAGATGGAGGAGTAGGGGTATGTTGATGTAGGTGCCCATGTTTGCGAGGATATTGTAGGTGGATGTAGGGAGGTATGGGGGAGAGAGGGACTATTGATTTATTTAAAAGTCTATTAATGTAAATCTTCTTTATTGGTTGATGGTTGATTATGGTGGTTGATTGGTGGCAAAATTGAAAGTTTTATTCAAGAGATATCGTCAGTATATTTATTTAGGTATTTGGATGATATAATTTTGTTTATGAAAGGAACAGGATGATGGGCGAAAATATTGTTATTGTTTATTTGGAGATATTCAAATATTGGAATGATGATGATATAAGTTGAAATTACATGTTTTTGCTGAAAGTTTGAGATTCAAATTTTTGAGCCAAGATTATAAAAAAGTATCATTTTATCATTTTAACATTTTAGAGTTTGAGATAAGATGAAATGTAATGAAAGCGATTGCTGCTATTTCTTGGATATTATCTATGGATTATCTTATATTGCTGCTGAATATGATTGTCACTTCATTGCTGCTATTGCCAAGATATTAACTGTAGATGATATTATACTGCTGCTCAATATGGCTGTTATATCACTGCTGATATGGATGAGGACCTAGATTAGGGAGGGGAGGGAGCCCGTGGTCCCCCACTCCACATCTCTGTGAAGTAAGGGACAACGGGGCTCCACACCTACTCTAACAACTGTGGGGGTGGAGGAAACCGTCTCGAACTGTAACTGTGGCAATCGGAATGTGGATGGTAGTGGGGTGAAGTCTAGGGGTAAATCTGGGGAGTAGGGGGGAAGGGGAAGTGAGGTGGAATGGCTGATGACTGATGACCTGTACATTTGGTCTGTGCAGAAGGCTGGTGTTATTGGGAGGTGTTTGGGCAGGTCATGGGCTCTAAAGACTATTTGTTTGCGTGGGTTGGGTGTTGGGGGTGTGGGGATGTTGTCTGCGTGTGGGGGTTTTGGCTTTTTCCTGAAACATTAATAAGTTCTGTCAGCTGGTTTTACAACAATTACTGCTGTGGGATGTCTATTCTAATGTAAAATCTGCAAAATATTCGGTTGATAGAAGTACAGAGAACATTCTTTTATCGACACCTTCAGTTGTGGACCATCCTTAATTACCTTTTGTGATATTTCCAATTTCATAGTTGTAATTATTTATAATCTGTGAAGAGGGATAATATTTGTTAAGTTATGAAAACAGAATTTGATGAGGTTTTTTTGAATGCCTGGATTGCTTGAAGAATGATTTGATATTCAAATGATATTTTATAAATGTTCAGTTTTATATCGATTATATTAACAAATTGATAAACATTTTTATAATAATTGTTTACTATAATGCTATTCTTTCGAGTAATTAATCCTCATTTACAGAAAGAAGTACAGACACAATTGTTTAACCAATCACATCAGTTGTGGGATAATGCAACAATGTAGCAGCTGGAAATAACCGTTGGAGTTATTATAATCTAAAGTATAGAATATATATTAATTTCTCTTTAATTAAATATAATAACTTAATTACTCTATGAATTGTAAATGAAAACAGAGTAAAAATGTTTTGAATAGGAATAATACTTAATATGTGCTAACTCGATATAGTTTTGCATGGCTGAAAAACATAATATTTGCATGTGTTAAATAAAAAAAAATTCTTTTAACCAACGGCGGGGAATGAATTCTGATTACTGGGTCCCTGATAACACTTACAACAACAACAACAACAACAACAGATCCTTCTATTAAGACATTTTTACTTCTATAGACTCTACCTTGAATTCAAGATGAGACAGTAAACAATAGTAGGAAGTATCATTAAGTGTGTAAATAGGTATGCAGTCTTAAATTGGAAAGACAATAACAACCATTGCGTGTCTTCTAGTTGTTTTCATTTTAATATCTAGCGCGATTTTTCATCTTATTTATTGATTTGTAGAATTTAGTGAAATTATGTAAAATGGAATTTGATTATATTTAAACTAGTGTCCTACTGATGATTTATTGTATCGTGTTTTCTTTCCTGTTGAAAGAAAGGCTTGTATATTAATATTTTGACAGAATATTATTAACAGATTTTCAATTTTGATAGTTTGTATTTGAGTAAAATCAATCATTCCTCCAGGGAAAAGTGTCTTCTTTCCCTGAAGGAATGATTGATTTTACTCAATATTTATGCAAGGGATTATTTTATAGAATAGTTTGTATTTATCCATAAAATTTATTATTGCAGTGTTCAAAATAAATTGACTTGCTATTTTCTCACCGTTGCCTCTCCTTATAATATTATATTCTATTATGATCCATAGCATAATATATTAAACCTGCGATACCGCTGGGAGGGTTCACCACTGATGAATCAGGCCATCCCATTAATTTTTAAATTACAGTAAGGGCAGTAGAAATTGTTTAATTTTTAAAAGAATCATACGCGTCTATAATAGTTCTGAATTTTTATATTATTCTACGGGAAAATATAAAGTATATATTGTTTTTATTAAGATATATATTTCAACCAATATTCTATGGGATAAATCGACTACATATATAGTTCCATTTTTTTTCATAAAAACTTGTTTACGATTCAAACAGATCTCGTGCTGTGGGTGACCCACACTATGATATAGATGTTTAAAGATCATATGAATTGAAAGAGTTAAAATGATAAACCTTTTAAAATTTATTGTTTATAAATATTAAAAATAAGTAATGAATATATATACTACTACAGAGGGTGTTCACAATTATAGGAAACGAGCGCCTGGTGTAAAAAAGGAACTATTACTTTATTTTAAAAAATCAACAACGTGGAATTCGAAAAGGCTTAAGCTAATTCTAACACTTAATACATATCTTTTGTTATTTAAAAAAAATGCCCTTCAAATACAATAATTTCATAAGAGGTTATATTTTAGGACTTTCCAGAGCTATTCTTACCTATTTGGACATAATTAAAATATGCAAACAAGATGATATCAACATTTCTAAAAACGGTATTTATAATAATATTCACGACAAAAATATCAAGTTTTTATTCAAAGCACCTACGGAGAAATGGACAAAAGATTATCACCCTATATCTGTGAGAACTCTTGCAACTGTCAAAAAAGTGAAAAAATATATTACAAAAGAAAATCCTATGTCACAAAGAGATATAGCCAAATTAATAGGAACATCAGTGTCAACAATAAATAAAATAATAAATAAAAAATTAGGCCTAAAAGCTACAAAAAAACATGCGGTTCACAAATTGTTTCAGAGCCATATTCGTCAGCGACACACTATTAGCAGATATTTTCATGAAAATTTCTTGGCTGCTGATAGATGGAAATATATTGTTACATATGACGAAGCATGGGTATATTTAACCGATTTCGATAGAAAAAGAGCTATATTCTATCAAAAAAGGGTGGAAAAATCTAGGCCAATTTGGGTGAAGGAATGTGCCGAAAGTTACCCCAAAGGATTTATGGTGGCATGCGGTATATCATATGAAGGAAAATTAAAAATGAGAAAAGTTGAAAGAAATGCCAAAATAAACTCGGAGTACTATCAAAACAACATTTTAGAACCTATATTTTTAAATGATATTCCCTCTATCTATGGAAAACAGAGCAACAAAGCCTGGTTACCATGATAACGCCACAAGTCATACCTCATCTTCAACCCAAGCTTATTTGGAAGATCTAAGGCAAAGAACAGGAATCAACACTATTCCAAAGAACAGAACCCCTGTAAAATCTCCTGATTTAGCCCCGATGGATTTTTGCCTTTTTGGATGCCTTAAAAGAGCACTTGGAAAGAGACACCCTAGGACAATTGAAGGTCTCTGGAAAGTGGTAAAGGAAGAATGGGATCTTTTGAGTATGACCATGATCAGAAAGTGTCCAATATCGTGGAAAATCAGGTGCCGTTTTGTAAATAAACAAAAAGGCTTTCAAATAGAACATTTGAAAAATTTCAAATAATAAGTGTGAACACCCTCTGTATATGTGTACTAGAGATTATACTATTATGAGATAATATATAGTTTCTGGCCACTTTATGTTATCGCAGGCGTCTGCTATATTTACTATGATCAAAAAGGTCGAGTCCT
Organism: Cordylochernes scorpioides; assembly: GCA_030710605.1. Taxonomy (NCBI): domain Eukaryota; kingdom Metazoa; phylum Arthropoda; class Arachnida; order Pseudoscorpiones; family Chernetidae; genus Cordylochernes; species Cordylochernes scorpioides. The sequence goes on from CP092864.1 coordinate 194,570,869, forward strand.
TTTGTCCAGTATAGCCTCTTCTATCTTTGTCAAGTGCGAGATAATTATTCTGTGTTGTACTGAACTCAATATTTTAATTTACCGCAATAATAATTAATTTTACTTTATCTATATTTTGGTCGGAAACTTTTACGTGTTTCAAAATTTTTTAAAAGGTTTTTTGTGCCTTTGGTAGAATTTTGATCAAGCATTTCTACCTATTTGAATACTATCCTAATTAGAAACATTTATTTACACTTTTATATGAAATTTAGTGTAATGACGTACTTGTTAGCTTCTTTTATCATGTTATTGATAATGTGATACAAGCTACTGGTGTTTTATTCATATTTAATTTGAAAATAATACATTTTATATTTATTTTATGGCTATTAAAGATCTATATATCATCATGGTTTTTATATATATAATTAGAATAAATTAATAAAAAATTAATATCGAAATATTTTACATTTTGTCTCAAAAAATTATATTGTCTATAAATAAATTATTGATAAAATATTTTTGATGGTTCTTTAATTCTCCCATATGTTGTGAATCGCACATATTCATCGCGTCCTTTAAACTTATTTTCTGTTCTTTAATAAAAAAAATGACCATTCATGTTTATTATTATCTTCAATAAATGCTCTCCAACCTTTGAATTTATATTTTATATTGGAATGTTTTCTGAAGATTTGAATTTGGTAATTAATATAATTGCTTGATATAATATTATCTAATAATAATTCTGAATGAAAGAAATCTTGAAATATAAAGCTATGATGGATTATATGACAATATGTAGCCTGATGATGATGTTTTAAAATGATCTTACTTCTTAAATCTTTTAAAAATCTTGCAGATTTTAAAACATCCCATTTTGTTAGCTTTCGTTTATTTGATTAGTATTCGATATTGATTCACTAGGAAAACAAAAACTCCTTAGAAACCTTTTAACTATTACAAATAATTTATTAGAGATATTTATACATCGCGAATAAATTATTTCTAAATATATACCCAAAATATATGAAAACCCATAATACTCTTTATACATATACTAAGAATAATATTTAATGGGTTGATTAGCTTAAAAGAGAACAGATTTGCCTTACAAAGATCACATGCCATTTAAAATCTATTTTTATTTATTATCTCATTTGTGTGTTCCATCAATAGACAGCGAATTACTTGAAAAGTCAATATTCTAGTACCACAACCATATAACCTTTACTCTCTAAATAACACACACACACAGATAGCTAACATTAATTAACATAACACTAACAGAGTCTATTGACATTAATTTGTAATTTGAATAAAATAGGTAGGAGAATGTGCACCCTTAACTTATTTCCTAAATTTTACATGTAAATATACTTTTTTAAAATTTAATTTTAATATGTGTGCGTGGAAAGTGATATTTATCGAAAGTTTAAAAGGTTTAAAATAAAAGGATTGGAACTTAAAATACCTTGCAATGTCTTCGTTTTACAGGAGTCATCTGCTAATAAATCCTTATAAACATTACATAATTACCTATATACCTTTGTTCTTATTTGTTCATCTCCATTGCTTTAAGTTTAGAGTTTAATTATCTATGAAACTCAAAAAATACTTTAGGCACTTTCTGATTTATTTTCTTCACTTACCTTTCGTTGTTGCTTCTTTGATAGTTTATTTTCAGGTTAAACCCAAATTCGCCAGTTGATATATACAAACCTCTTATCAAATAAGAACAAAATAATGAGGTTAAGAGTTTTTTGTAGTTTTATGCAAAGCTTTAGATCATTTCTACCCTTCAACAAGAATTGACATAAGAATGTATAAGAGAATAAATGTTCTAAATAACTTTATTAGGTGCCGCTCAAAAAGAGCAACCTAGATCATCATATTTACAATATACTGTGGGGGATGGTTATGTACAGGGGTTAATTTACGATTATAATTTTTATTGATGTCATTGGGTCCGGGTTTTTCTCATCCTTAGGAATATAGAATAAATGGTTATATATACATATCTACACATATACATTTGTATTAAAAGATTGGTATTTAAAGAAATATATGTGAATGAAAGGAAATATATATTTGAATGTATTGGAGTATATATATATATCTAAAACTGTAATAAATAGAAAATAAACTATGGAAGAAATTTGTACAAGAGCGACTATTTTGATATACAAATAATATAAAATTATGATACATTAGTGCGATATCTGTTATAAGAAATTTAAACCATTTTAACGCTATGATTCTTTTAAAAATAAAACAATTTTCTACTGCCCTTACTGCAATGATAAAATAATGGAAGGGTCTGACTCATCAGTGGTGAACCCTCCCAGCGGTGTCGTCAGTTTAATCTACCATACAGCTATAATATAATCAATGGGGAATGAATAAAACCGAAAGGTCAATGCATTAAACTATGAAATATGTGTTCAACTATGAAGGAGGAATATATTAGTCTGGCAGAGTTCGATGCTTCAATTATTAACATAAGGGTTTTTTTCAGATTCTATTAATTCTAATATTAAGCGTTGTTGTAAGCGTAAGTCACATACCCCATATCCATTTATTTTAATTATAAATTATTTAAAACATATAATAACAGTTATTACATTTATTATACAGAAAATGTTTATTATATGTTGAGGAAAATAAATGAAAAAATATAAACTGATATAAAATATTAATAGTAATATATTTCCAGTGTATGTTGTAAAAACCTATCTATTTACCTATGCTATATTTACATGATACTGGTTAAGCTTAAACTGATACTCCAATTACATAAGTCCATTCTAAAGAAATATTTCAAAAAAATCAAAAATACCTGCTATTTGAAGCTTTAATTCGACTGATTAAAAAATGTCATTTTGTTTGTTATCACCAGATGACAGTTTTATTAAACTCGTGAGATGGTGGGAAAAAGATCAAAAACACATTTTGCCAATCATTTTATTATAAAATTTTGATTAAATTCCAATAAGGTAACGGCGCTAAAATTTTGAAATAAGTTCGATGGTTTAACACATCAGATAGGTGCGCCAAACATAGGATCCATGACTCAGATAGAAGCGGCCATGGATGGTAAGTAGCCCAGGCGAAGACGCTGCTGGTGGTGAAGGCTTCAGTCAAGAGACGCCATCAATGGTGAAGTCTGTCAGGAAGGAAGAGTCCTGGATGATTGGTGCATCAGCCAATAGTCACTGTGAGGCAGGCAATGGGGTGCAGATGGTCAGTATCCTACACAAACGAATCTTCAATCACTCAAGAAGTTTGACACAATAAGAGCAAATGTTTTCTAAATAGAATAACCAATAATGAAATCTTTTAGAATGCAAATTGATATAAAATAGGTGCAAATATCAATGCAAATTGATATAAAATAGGCAAGAGCAAGTTCCAAAAGCAGTGGTGAAGCTGAAAGAAGCTATTTCTCATAAATATTTACGGTAATGATAATTTGTAATAGAAAAAGAAGTTTGACACTCACCACAGAACTGATGTTGGTTGACATTCCAAGAAGCTGTAGATGCGAGTGACTTGTGCCCCGTTCAACAAGCATCACAGCTCTTGGTTTGTCGACCAACAGGCGCTGTAGTTCTTTATGCTTCATTAGCGGCAGTTATTGGTGCCCCGTCCAACAAAAGCCGACTTCTTGGTGCTTTGATGAATAGAAAAGGTTGATGATGCCTCGGTTAACAGCAGGCGCAGTTCTTGATGTCCAGACTGATGGAAGTGGAAGTCTAGGTGCTCTAATCAATAATAGCGCAGGAATAGGTGTTCTGGGTAGGTCTCGGTGGCCCATTCAATAAAAGCTGAAGTTCCAGGTGCCCAGGCAGGTCTCGGTGCTCTGATCAACAGAAACGCAGGTCGTGTTGCCCCGATCAACAAGAGCATCAGTTATTCAGGTTTGAACATCAGGTGCCGATGTTTCAATGCCCCGCACAGTAGATGCCGCAGGTTTCAATATCACCACCAGCTAGCGTCTCATATCTTTATGTTCCAACTGGCAGGAACACAGATTTCGTTGCTCCAGGCATTACAAATTCTTCGACGGAGGTAGTGCCAGGAAAGGCTGCTCCAGATTTTAACATCTGAATAAACAACAAAAACTTTATTAATAAATACTTTATGCAGATAGACAGTTTAATATAAATTTATTGGTTAGTCTAAAATATTCTTATATGTAAAACTCCTTTCTGATAATATATTAATAAATGTGAAATTCAAAATATATGCGTATAAAATATTTAAAATATACTGTGCATAATGTGAGAACTATGAAAATATTTTACATTTGTTGTATGCACACCAACAAACACTTTGAAATTCATTATTAAATACTAATTCATTATGATGCATTAGCGCGCCATCTGTTATGAATATGCGCTGGGAGAGTTCACCACTGATGAGCAAGGTCCTCCCATTAATTTTTCTATTGCAGTAAGGGCAGTAGAAAGTGTTTTATATTTAAAGGAAACATACGCGTCTATAATAGTTTCGAATTTTCATACTAATATATATTGGAGTGTATATTGTGTGTATGTGACTAGTGCAGTTAGATACGTATACACTAGATAGCTAGAGTAGAAGTCAATAAAGTAGGTACTTACTTCTCTAGGAAACGACGTCGTCAATTGTCTCCGTTGAGGGAGATGGAGGAGTGGGGGTATGTTGATGTAGGTGCCCATGTTTGCGAGGATATTGTTGGTGGATGTATGGAGGTATGGGGGAAGAGAGTGACTATTGATTTATTAAATAGTATATTAATGGAGTTCTTCTTTATAGGTTGATTTGAGGTTGATTGTGGTGGTTGAATGATGATAAAATTAAAAATTATATAAGTGAAGTTTTCCATATATTTCTTAAAGTGATTTAGATAATATCATTTCGTTTTTAAAAAGAAATTGATTTGATGGGAAAATATGATTATTTTTTTAGATATTCAAATATTGTAGAATTATGATATATGATATAAAATGAACACAAATATGTTTGCTGAAAGTTCAGAATATCAATTTCTACTACAAGTTCATGAATGCAAAAATATTATTATTAATTGTGGCCAATTTTAGGCTTGAGATGAGCTGATTTGGTGGATTGGGTTGCTAATGCAGGCATTGTCTGAATACTCTTGATATATGATATTATAATGCTGCTCGATATGGTTGCTATTGCCAGGATATTCTCTATGACTGATATCATATACTGCTGCTCAATAGGGCTGTTATTTCATTGCTGCTATTGAAGAGGGCTTAGATCAGGGAGGGGAGGGAGCCCGTGGTCCCCCACTCCACATCTCTGTGAAGTAAGGGACAACGGGGCTCCACACCTACTCTAACAACTGTGGGGGTGGAGGAAACCGTCTCGAAATCTAGCTGTGGAAGTCGGAATGTGGATGGTAGTGGGGTGAAATCTAGGGGTAAATCTGGGGAGTAGGGGGGAAGGGGAAGTGAGGTGGAATGGCTGATGAATGATGACCTGTACATTTGGTCCGTGCAGAAGGCCGGTGTTATTGGGAGGTGTTTGGGCAGGTCATGCGCTCTAAATACTATTGGTTCGCGTGGGTTGGGTGTTGGGGGTGTGAGGATGTTGTCTGCGTGTGAGGGTGTTGGCTTTTTCCTGAAACATTAATAAGTTCTGTCAGCTAGTTTTACAAAATTTCCAGCTGTGATGTTCATTGTAATGTACTATCTTTTGACAAATTTTGGGCAGATGAATGTACAGCACGCACGCGACTATTCTTTGACTAACACCTTCAGTTGTGGGAAGTAGGTCATCTAAAGATCCCCTGAGATTGTTCATATTTTATTACTCTAAATTCTATATAATCTGTATATTCTAATGTAAGATTGGTTAAATTTTCAGCTGATAAAAGTACAGAGAACATTCTTTGATCAACACATCTATTCAGTAGTGGACCATCCATAATCACCTTTTGAGATATTTCCAATTTCATAGTTGTAACTGATGAGCAAAGCCCTCCCAATGTATTTTTTCTCGTAGTAAGGACAGTTGAAGTTTGTATTGTATATAAAAGAAACATTCATGCTTAAATGCTTTCATTTTATATATAAAGTTGTAATTATTTATAATCTGTGAAAATGGAATATTCGCTAAATTATCTAAACAGAGTATGATGAGGCTATTTTAAAGGCTTGGAGATTGCTTGAAGAAATTTGATTTTAATTTTTTTTTTATTTTCGCCTATAAATAGATTATTTACAAATTAATAAACATTTTTATAATAATTTTTTATATTATATTTCAAGTAATTATTTCCTTTTTACAGAACAAAGTACAGAGACAATTGTTTTATCGATGGCCTCAGTTGTGGGCTATGCAACAACAACAAACCTTCTATTAAGACATTTTTACTTATATAGACTATACCTTGAATCCAAGATGAGACAGTAAACAATAGTAGAAAATATCATTAAGTGTGTAAATAGGTATACAGTCTTATAATGGAAAGACAATAACAACCATTGCGTGTCTTCTAGTTGTTTTAATTTTAATATCTAGCGCGATTTTTCAGATTATTTATTGAATTGTAGAATTTAGTATATTTATGTGAAATGGTATTTGATTATATTTAAATTCGAGTCCTATTGGTGATTTATTGTATCGTATTTTTTCTCTGTAGAGAGAAGAGCTTGTATATTAATATATTGACAGAATATTATTAACATATTATTAATTTTGTTTATTTCTTATTAATACATAAAATTATATCAATGCAGTGTTCAAAATAAATTGACTTGCTATTTTCTCACCGTTGCCTCTCCTTCTTATAATATTATATTGTATTATGATCCATAGCATAGTACATTAAACCTGCGATACCGCTGGGAGGGTTCACCACTGATGAATCAGGCCTTCATATTAATTTTCCCATTGCAGTAAGGGCAGGAGAAATTGTTTTATTTTTAAAAGAATCACACGCGTCTGTAATAGTTTCAAATTTTTATATTATTCTACGCGACAATATAAAATAGATATTGTTTTTATTAAGATATTTATTCCAACCAATATTTGAAGGGATGAATCGACTACATATATAGATACATCTCTTTCTAATAAAAAACCTGTTTACGATTCAAACAGAATCACATGCTGTGGGTGACCCACACTATGCTATGCAATATAGATGTTTAAAGATCATATGAATTGAAAAAGTTAGAATAATATATATTTTTTAAATATATTGTTTACAAATATTAAAAATAAGTTATGAATATATATTCTACTAAATTTGTACTAGAGATGATACTATTATGAGATAATAGATGGTTTCTGGTCACTTTATGTTATCGCAGGCGTCTGCTATATTTACTATGATCAGAAAGGTCGAGTCTTTTGTCCACTATAACCTCTGCTAACTTTGTCAAATCACTACTGTGAGATAGTTAGTCTGTGTTTTGTATTGAACTCAGTAGTTTAATTCCTTTGTAATAATAATTAATTTTTCTTTATCTATATTTTGGTCGAAAACTTTTACGTGTTTCAAAATTTTTATTTTTTAAGCTTTTTTGTGGCTTTGTTAGAATTTTGATCAACCATTTTTACATATTTGAATATTACCCTAATTACAAACATTTATTTACTCTTTTATATGAAATTCAGTGTAATGATGTACTTGTTAGCTTCTTTTATCATGTTATTGATAATGTGATACAAGCTCCTGGTGTTTTATTCATATTTAATTTGGAAATAATATATTTTATAATTATTTAATGGCTATTAAACATCTATATATCATCATGGTTTTTATATATATAAATAGAATAAATTAAAAAAAAATTAATATCGGAATTTTACACACTTTGTCTCAAAAAATTATATTGTCTATAAATAAATTATTGATAAAATATTTTTGATGGTTCTTTAATTCTCCCATATATTGTGAATCGTTCATATTCATCGCTTCCTTCAAAATTATTTTCTGTTCTTTTATAAAAAAAAAAGACAATTTTTGCATATTATTCTCTTCAATGAATGCTCTTCAACTTTTAAATTTATAATTAATATTGGAATGTTTTCAGAAGATTTGAATTTGGTAATTAATATAATTGCTTGATATATATAAAATATTTTCTAGTAATAATTCTGATTAAAAAAAATCTTGAAATGATGGATTATATGGCAATATGTAGCCTGATGATGATGTTTTAAATGATCTTACTTCTTAAATCTTTTAAAAATCTTGCAGATTTTAAAGCATCCCATTTTCGTTAGCTTTTGTTTGCTTGATTAGTATTCGATATTGATTCACTAGGAAAACAAAAACTCCTTAGATACCTTTTAACTATTAAAAATAATTTATTAGATATATATATATATCGAATACATTATTCTCAAATGTATAACTAAAATATATGGAAAAAAAACATAATACTCTTTATAACTATACTAAGAATGATATTTATTGGGTTGATTAGCTCAAAAGAGTACAGATTCGCCTGACAAAAATCACATGCCATTTAAAATTTATTTTTATTTATTATCTCATGTGTGTGTTCCATCAATAGGCAGCGAGATACTTGAAAAGTCATTATTCTAATACCACAACCATATAACCTTTACTCTCTAATTAACACACACACACACATATAGCTAACATTAATTAACATAACAATAACAGAGTCTATTGACATTAATTTGTAATTTAAACAAAATAGGTATGAGAATGTGCACCTTTAACCCCCATTTCCCAATTATTATATGTAAGTATACTTTTATAAAAATTGAATTTAAATGTATGTGCGTGAAAAGTGAATTTTCTCGAAAGTTTAAAAAGGTTTAAAATGAAAGGATTGGAGCTTAAAATAACTTGCAATGGCTTCGTTTTACAGGAGTCATCTGCTAATAAATCCTTATAAACATTACATAATTACATATAGACCTTTGTTCTTATTTGTTCACCTCTATTGTCTAGAGTCTAGAGTTTAACTGTCTATGATATTCAAAAAATACTTTAGGGACTTTCTGATTGTTTCTCTTCACATACCTTTCGTTATTGCTTCTTTGATATTTTATTTTCAGGTTAAACCCAAATTCTCTCGCCAGTTGATATTTACAAACCTCTTATCAAAAAAGAACAAAATCATGAGGCAAAGAGTTTCTTGTAGTTTTATGTGAGCTGTTTTGTTTCCCACTTGGCAAATACGCAAGTAGGAAAAGCAGAATGATTGTTTACAAAATAATTTGTTCTCGTTAGGCTTAATTGAATAGAATGTTTATACTAGTGTAAAGAAACAAATTTACTTATCTTTGGTCAGGCAATCATCCCAAGCTTTACAAATGAATTTATTTTATTTTTCTTTATAATGAATATTTAAAGAATACGATTTAAAGCCGCAGCTATGAAAGGCATGGTTATTTAGTGGCGCGCGTTGGCAAGAATCTTCTAGAAGGTGGCGAGCTCCCTCTGGCGGCGCAGCCAGACGGCCTCCCATTGGTCAGCGATGACGCAGTTCCTTCACCGCTGCGCGTACACCGCCGCGCGCTGCCTTCTGCTACCTATGTTAGAATAAAACGAAACATACTCCCCTCCTGTGGACGTAGTCCACACACAAGGCAAAAGAAAAGGATCACATAGTGTAAAAAGTTTTTTTTTTTTTTTAAGAAGAAGAAGAATTAGAATGGCAGAAGTGCAATCTTCGAGATGGGTCTTATTAGATGATATTGTTTCTCTGTTTGAAGTTCCACAACTCGGACATTGCCATCCGCTCCAGGTGACACCTTGGTGATGCGGCCAAGGCTCCACTGCATTGAAGGCATAGGAAAGTCTTTTACCAACACCAAATCTCCAACCTTCAGGTTGGAAGAGGGTCTTTTCCACTTGGACCGTTGTTGCAGATTGTTTAGATATTCCCTGGACCATCTTTGCCAGAAAACATCTCTGGCCTTTTGAATTAATTTCCATCTAGTTAAGTAGTTGTCATTAGGGTGATAACTGGGCTCTGGGAGTGCTGTTAATGGTCTTCCAATCAAAAAATGTCCTGGAGTGAGAGGGTTGAAATCATTTGGATCCGAACTCATCGGATACAACGGGCGAGAATTCAAGCACGCTTCAATTTGACTTGTCAGAGTATTGAGTTCTTCAAAATTTAAAACTGCAGATTTTAAACACCTTAGGAGATGATACTTCAATGATTTAATTCCTGCTTCCCAAATGCCGCCGAAGTTTGGAGCAGATGGAGGTATAAAATGCCAAGTGATGTGTTCATTAGCGACATAACTTTGAATTGAAGAATCCTTTACAAGTTGATGTATATTATTCAAAATATTCTTAGCTCCTTTAAAGCTAGTAGCGTTGTCGGTGAAAATATCAGAGGGTTTTCCTCGACGAGAGATGAATCTTCTAAAAGCAGCGAGGAAGGCAGGGGTTGACAGATCTGAAACTATCTCAAGGTGAATAGCCTTCGTTGAGAAACAAATGAATAATGCTATATATATGATTTTAATGTTACTTTTGTTCTTATGACATTAGGTTTAGTTATAAATGGTCCTGCGAAGTCTATTCCTGTTTTGCTAAAAGGGCTTGAGGGTATGATTTTATGGCTAGGCAGATCTCCCATGATTTGTTTTGACACTTGGCGTTTCGTCTTGAAACATGTCATGCATCGATTAATGAGCTTTTTTACTAGAATTCTACCAGATGGAATCCAGTACTTTTGTCGGATGGCACACAGAGTTAATTGGAGACCAGAATGAAGATGCTCTACGTGGAATTGTTGAACAATCAATTCTGTAACGAAATGGTTGTGAGGAAGAATTATTGGATGCTTCTCATTGAATTGCATTGAATGCGCAGTCGACCTCCTACACGTAGAATTCCTGATGAATCAATAAATGGGTTTAAGGATAAAAGTTTTGAGTTTGATGGTAGAACTTTGCTTTGATTACAACATTGAATTTCAGTTTTAAATTCTGAACTTTGAATGATTTGAATAAGAGTTCGAATTGAATTATCGAGCTCATTAGAGGACAATTCTTTGTGTTTTTTTTGTCGCTGCTGTGTCTAGCATTGTGGATAAATCTTAGGAGCCATGCCGTAACTCTGCTCAGCTTCCTGAATGTTGAGAATTTAAAAATAAAGTCTAGAATAGGACAAGTAGTGAAATGAACAATCGGAACAGTCTTTCTTTTTACATGACAAACTTCTTTTGGAAGTTCATATGTGATTGGTAGCGGATCTTGTAAACTTGAGTTTGATAGCCAATCAGGACCATTCCACCAAAGTGAATGGTTTACTAGTTCTGAAGAAGTTATACCTCTGGAGGCGCAATCTGCAGGATTATCCTTGGTAGACACATAGTACCAAGAAGATTGCAGAGTTAGTCGCTGAATTTCTGCAATCCGGTTACCAACAAAAGGTTTCCAATGTTTTGATTCAGATTTTATCCAACATAAAACAATCTGGGAATCTGTCCACAAAATTACTCGGTCAATCTGCAACAGCAATGAGCTGCAAATGGAATCATATAAATTTGAAAGGAGAAGAGCAGCACAAAGCTCCAGACGAGGTATTGACGTTGCCTTCAAGGGAGCGACTTTTGTCTTGGCAGCAATCAATGTGACTTGAACCTGACCAGATTTAAAACGAGATTTCATATAAACAACTGATGAATATGCAGATTCGGAAGCATCACAAAATCCATGGAGTTCTAAAGAATGTATAAGTCCCTTGCAGGAAATATATCTAGGAATTTTAATATGATTTAGCATGGCCAAATCCATTTTCACTCTCCTCCAATGAGAACACAACGATTCAGACAAGGGATCATCCCAATCCAAATCCTGTTTCCACAAAGTTTGGAACAGAATCTTGAAGCTAATGATCACCGGTGATAACCATCCCAAAGGGTCATAAATTCGAGAAATGTCCGATAACAATTGTCTTTTAGAATATACGTCTTTTAGTGAATTGACTGTAATTGTGAAATTATCCGTGGATGGATTCCAATTTACCCCAAGAATCTTAACAGATGAATTATCTCCGATTTCATATGAATCATGTGCTTTCAGCGCTTCTGGTACCTCTGAAAGAACCTCAGGGACATTTGACATCCATTTTCTTATGCAAAAGCCACCAGATAAAAGGATTTTCCGGATATCATCAATGAGAACTTTTGCTTCTTCGATTGTTGTTGCGCCTGAAAGTAGGTCGTCTGCATAAAAATCAGTTTTTTATGATTTTAGATGCCTCTGGGAACAGGAGTTCTTTGTCGGTGGCAAGTTGCATCAAGGTACGGATTGCAAGATATGGTGCACACGACATTCCATAAGTTACTGTGAGCAATCTATACTCCAATAAAGATTCCAATGGACTATTTCTCCAGAAGATTCTCTGAAAGTCGAGATAAGAAGAGTTCACTTTTATCTGTCTGTACATTTTTTCAATATCTCCCATAAAAGCTATAGGATTAGTACGAAACTTCACAAGAATATTGAAAATATCATGCTGCAATTTTGGTCCAGTATGAAGAAAATCATTTAAGGAGTAATTGTTGCTCGTTTTGCACGATGCATCAAACACTACTCTTAATTTAGTAGTGCTGCTCTGCTCACGCAGAACGCAATGGTGAGGTATATAATAGCACTTGTCTGATGGTTTGTCACGTTCGTTTTTCGGAATGAGCTCCATGTGGTTGAGAGAAAGATATTCCATCATGAAATCCTTATATTGCTGAAGAAGATTCGAAGATTTGTGCAATTTTCTCTCAAGAGCAAGAAATCGTTTCATGGCATTCTGACGTGAGTCTCCGAGATTAGGCACAGATTTAAACGGTAGACCAACAGTATATCTTCCATCTGTTGATATGCACAAGTTTTTGTCATAAATGTCCCCGCAACTCTTCTCCTCTTTAGTCAATGGAAGAGCGGCAGGAACCGATTCCAATTCAAAAAACTTTCGCAGATTATCATCTCCATGGGATGTTGAGCATAATGAGATATAGCTGTTTCCAGTCTCAGAACTGGAAACATTTCCTGAAAGTATCCATCCTAACTTGGAACTACAGGCAGTGGGTCCTGGATGATTTTGGAATCGTAGTTTTCCTGTATATAAAAATGGGGCTAGGTCTGCACCAATTACTAAATCAATGGGACTTGTTTTATCAAAATTGGGATCTGCTAATAAAGTATTCTTAAGATGAGGCCAATTATCTCTATTTATCAGAAAATTAGGTAAATCAACAGTGATTTGATCGAGTATTATGGATGAAATTTTGAATATTCTATCAGAAAAATGAGGCTTAAATTGAAGAAACGTCTCACTAGCAGACTGCTGTATTGGTTGGTTACCAATTCCAAAAACTGTGAGTTGGCTCTTTTTAACAGGAAGATTCAACTTTTCACGACAATTTTCTGTTATTAGACTTCTTTGAGAACCAGTATCAATCAAAGCTCTGCATGGATGAAACGATCCATTTTCTGCTCTCACTCTCACGATAGCAGTAGATAATAAGATTGTCTCATTGGGCTTTGTTGTATCACTGAGAAAACATGAAACGCTAGATTGGGCAATTGGGGCTTCAATTGAAGTGGTATTCAAAGGTTCGGGTTGGAAGGAATGCAAAAGAGTGTGATGTTTTTTGTTGCATGATTTACAATGCATAGTGATTTTACATGATGTTACTCTGTGGTTGGATCGCAAACAATTGAAACAAAGGTTATTGGTTTTTACTATGTTCCATCTTTCAAGGAGAGAACTTTTATGGAACTTGTCACATTTGAATATAGGATGTGAATTTTTGCATAATAGGCATTTATCATCACCTTTTGAAATAGAATTATATACATGTGTTTGTTTCACTACAGATTTATCCTCTTTAGCATAACCTTTTATCGATTGCAAACTTTTTGCTTGTTTTTCAAGAAACATAATAAAATTTTCGTAGGATGGAAAGCCATCATCGATCAACGTCAATTCCCATTGCCTTTTCAAATCATCACCTATTTTTCTTTGTAGGAAATGTATTAGAAAGATATCAACAAGTGTATTTCTCTCCAAACCCAGTGATTTCAAATTTCTCATGGCTTTATTACATATATCTAGTAGTTCGAAAATGGCCTTGGAATTTATTAGTTTTAAAGGTTTAAAGTGAATAATTTTGTACATTGTGAAAAGGCAAGTTCTTTTTTGTTATCATATCTGGAGACCAATGTGGCCCAAGCATGGGCATAGTTTTCATCAATAACAGGAAATCCCCTAATAAGTCGTTCAGCGTCTCCAGTAACAGCTGATTTTAAATATTGCAGCTTTTGTGAAACAGTTAGAGCGGTATTGGAATCAATAGACAGAGAAAACAATTGCTTGAAACTAAGCCATTCGTTAACATCACCAGAAAAGGAAGGCAAATTAAATTTAGGAAGTTCTATTTTACTTGTGGTTGGTTGATTTAGATCATCAATTTTGCTTGAACTGGCTGTACAAGATACTTTATTGATATTCGCCACTAAATTTCTACGATTATCCTTGTATTGCATAACTCTAGAAAAGTAATCTTCATCATCAAATTCAGAAAATGTTAAAAGATTACAATAAGTTTTTTCAATGTTAGATTTTATATCTAAAATATATTTTTTAAATGTCTGTAAATTTGCATCATCCTTCGATTCAATCATCTTGAGCGAAATTTGCTCAAAATAATCCACTTGTTTGAAATGAAATTCATGAATATTTAAAGTAGCTTTAAATTTGGCAGCCATCTTTAATCTTTGTTATTATTAATTTTAATAATATATTTCAAAAATGAATCATAATTATTTATATTTAAATAATTATTTAATAGATTTATTCCCGGGTTTCGGCACCAATGTTTTGTTTCCCGCTTGGCAAATACGCAAGTAGGAAAAGCAGAATGATTGTTTACAAAATAATTTGTTCTCGTTAGGCTTAATTGAATAGAATGTTTATACTAGTGTAAAGAAACAAATTTACTTATCTTTGGTCAGGCAATCATCCCAAGCTTTACAAATGAATTTATTTTATTTTTCTTTATAATGAATATTTAAAGAATACGATTTAAAGCCGCAGCTATGAAAGGCATGGTTATTTAGTGGCGCGCGTTGGTAAGAATCTTCTAGAAGGTGGCGAGCTCCCTCTGGCGGCGCAGCCAGACGGCCTCCCATTGGTCAGCGATGACGCAGTTCCTTCACCGCTGCGCGTACACCGCCGCGCGCTGCCTTCTGCTACCTATGTTAGAATAAAACGAAACATGAGCTTTAGATCATTTCTACCCTTCATCAGGAATTGACATAAGAACGTATAAGAGAATAAATGTTCTAAATAACTTTATTAGGTGCCGCTCAAAAAGAGCAACCTAGATCATCATGTTTACAATATACTGGGGGGTGGTTATGTACAGGGCTTCATTTACAATTATAATTTTTATTGATGTCATTGGGTCCGGGATTCTCAGATCCTTCGGAATATAGAATAAAAATGGTTATATATACATATCTACACACATACATTTGTATTAAAAGATTGGTATTTAAAGAAATATATGTGAATGAAAGGAAATATATATTTGAATGTATTGGAGTATATATATATATATATATATATATGAAATAATGTTGAAGTTTGGTTGTTGTCGACTTGTAGTATCCTGTCGACTACTGAAATAAGTTGAAGTCCTGGTAGCTCTTGTTGTACTGTGTTGACCGAGAGGAACAGTCAGGATGTAGAGTTTTCCAGTACCTCTCTGCACCTTGGAAGAGCTTTAAAAGTTCTCACAAAATACAGGCAGTCGTGGTCGAGGCAGAGTGGAAAGCTGGGGATATCCACACAAAAAACGAAGACACAGTTGCACTAAGAAAGTTCCGTAACAGATAAAAGTTGAGCTAGTAGCGCAAGATGGAGATAGACGAGTTCTTCCTAACTACATGTTGGATGAGATCGACATAACATACGACCGACGCGGCTTGCACTAAGGGTGAACTAAACTAAACTGAACTGAACTGTCAAGTCCCTGTAAAAGTGATGTATTTATAGGTTAAAAGACGGGGGGGGGGGGGGGCTTATGTGACAGGGGCGTTTGAAAAAGGGCGCCTTTACCTGTCCAGGTGTGAGAGGGGTCTCTGCATTCCACCACATGTGACAGTGTGGGTGGCCTGTCGTGGGAATTGTGAATCTACCTGATTTATGACTTCCATCTTTAGACTCTGTTGTTTTGGCAATACTATATGTTCGATCTCTGCCCTAGCTCAACTCTTAAATCTATTACAGATTTTATTTATTTATCCACTTTGTACAAATTACATTACATTTAGTTATGCTTATGAGGTGATACAGCAACGTCTTTACAATAAGAGAGGAGACAAAATGAATCAAATCTAGAAAAAAGAAGTGAGGACATTACATTACATAGGGCGATGCAATGACACAGATTAATCATGCGCATAATTATTTATAGGTGTGTTTCTATATACAACATGACAATCTTATTATAAGTTATATACACAGTATGGGGTTGTTGGTTTAAATTACCATATATATATATATCCAAAACTGTAATTAATAGAAAATAAACTATGGAAGAAATTTGTACAAGAGCGACTATTATGATATACAAATAAAATAAAATTATGATACATTAGTGCGATATCCGTTATAAGAAATTTAAACCATTTTCAACGCAATGTTTCTTTTGAAAATAAAACAATTTTCTACCGCTTTTATTGCAATGTGATAAACTAATGGGAGGGCCTGACTCATCAGTGGTGAACCCTCCCAGAGGTCTCGCCAGTTTAATCTACCATACCGCTGTAATAAAATCAATGGAGACTGTGACTAAACCCGAAAGGGCAATGTATTAAATTATGAACTATTTATTAAACTATTAAAGAGGAAAATATTAGTCTGGGAGATTTCGATGCTTCAATTATTAACATTAGTTTTTTCAGATACTATTAATTCTAATATTAAGCGTTGTTGTAAGCGCAAGCCATACCCCATATCCATTTATTTTAATTATTAATTATTTAAAACATACAATAACACTTATTACATTTATTATACAGAAAATATTTATTTCATGTTGAGGAATTAAATGAAAAATAATAACTCAAATAAAAGATTGATAGTAATATATTTCCAGTGCATGTGTAGTAAAAACCTACCTATTTTTCTATGCTATATTTACATGCTACTGGTTAAAGCATAAACTGACATTCTCATATTACAAATGTCCACACATTCTAAAAAATATATTTCATTGATATCAACAATACATTTGTTGTTTGAAGCTTTAATGCGACTCATTAAAAAGTAGGTCGTTTTGTTAGTTATAATCAGATGACTTATTTAACCTATATGAGATGGTGGGAAAATGATCAAAAACATATTTTGCCAATCATTTTATTATAAAATTTTGATTGAATTCCAATAGGGTAAGGCGCTAAAATTTTGTAATTAGTTCGATGGTTTAACACATCAGATAGGTGCGCCAAACATAGGATCCATGACTCAGGTAAGAGCGGCCATGGATGGTAAGTAGCCCAGGCGAAGACGCTGCTGGTGGTGAAGACGGTGATGGTAAAGGGTTCAGTCGAGAGACGCCATCAATGATGAAGTCTGTCAGGAAAGAAGAGTCCAGGATGATTGGTGCATCAGTCAGTAGTCACTGTCAGGCAGGCGATGGTTTTCAGATGGTCAGTATCCTACACATACGAATCTTCAATCACTCAAGAAGTTCGTGACAATAAGAGCAAATATGTTCTAAATAGGATAACAAATAATGAAAGCTTTCAAAAATTCTAAACATTTGATATAAAATAGGCAAAAGAATGTTCTAAAGACAGTGGTGAAGATGAAAGCATCTATTTCTCATAATTTCTCATATTTACGGCAATCATAATTTGTAATAGAAAAAGAAGTTGAACCACTCACCACAGAACATATGCTGGTTGACATTCCAAAAAGCTGTAGATGCGAGTGAATTGTGCCCCGTTCAACAAGCATCCCAGCTCTTGGCTTGACGACCAGCAAGCGCTGTAGTTTTTTTGTGCTTCGAGAAGCGGCAGTTATTGGTGCCCCGTCCAATAAAAGCCGACTTCATGGTGCTTCGATGAATAGAAATGGTTGATGATGCCTCGGTTAACAGCAGTCTCAGTTCTTGGTGTCCAGGCTGATAGAAGTAAAAGTCTAGGTGCTCCAATCAATGAAAGCGTGGGTCTTGGTGTTCTGGGTAGGTCTCAATGGCCCAATCAATAAAGGCTGTAGTTCCAGGTGCCCAGGCGGGTCTCGGTGCCTCAAACAACAAAAGGAATGGTTTTGACGCCCAGATAAACAGGAGCATCAGTTATTCAAGTTTGATCATCAGGTGCCGAAGTTTCAAGGCCCCGCACAGTAGAAGCCGCAGGTTTCAATATCACCACCAGCTAGCGCCTTATATCTTAATGCTCCAACTGGTAGAAACACAGATTTCATTGCTCCAGGCATTACAAATGCTTCGACGAGAAGTTGTGCCAGGAAAGGCTGCTCCAGGATAGGCTGCTAAACAACAAAAAGTTTATGCGGGTATTAATAAATACTTTATGCGGTGAGCTAGTTTAATAGTTAGTTTTAAAAAATTCTTATATGTGCACTCTTTTTCCATTGTGATATATTATTGAACATGACTTTAAAAATACCTAATGTGAAAACTATAAAAATATTCCATATTTGATGTGTTTCACGCGCACAATCATCTTTCAATGTATATATATGAAAAGCATATGTGTGCTCCTGGTCAGGATATGCCTTTTTTATTTATATATATATTTAGGTATATATTGTTTAAGTTTCTAGGGTGCAGTTAGATACATAAACACTAGTTACTAGAGTAGAAGTCAATAAAGTAGATACTTACTTTACTGGGAAACAACTCGTCAATTGTCTCCGTTGAGGGAGACGGAAGAGTGTGGGGGTATGTTGATGTAGGTGCCCATGTTTGCGAGGATATTGTTAGTGGATGTATGGAGGTATGAGGGAGGGAATATTGATTGCTTAAAAAGTCTATTAATGTATATTTTCTTTATTGGTTGATGGTTGATTGTGGAGGTTGATTGGAGGCAAAATTGGAAGTTTTATTTAAGAGATATTGTCAGTATATATTTTTAGGTAATTTGGATTAAATCATTACGTTTATGAAAAGGAACTGGACGATGGGGGGAAATATTGTTATTGTTTGTTTGGAAATATTCAAATATTAAAATGATGATGATTTAGGATGAAATTAATTGTTTTTTGCTAATAGTTTGAAATATAATTTTTTGAGCCAAGTTTATGAAATGACAAAAAAGTTATTATTCATTTTACCATTTTTGGTTTTGATATAAGATCAAATGTGATGAAATTGATTATTATTGCTGCTATTTCCTGGATATTATCTATGGAATTATCTTATATTTCTGCTAAATATGATTGTCATTTCATTGCTGCTATTGCCAGAATATTCTCTAAGGCTGATTATTATACTTCTGCTCAATATGGCTGTTATTTCACTGCTGCTATGGGAGTGGGCCTAGATCAGGGAGGGGAGGGAGCCCGTGGTCCTCCACTCCACATCTCTGTGAAGTAAGGGACAACGGGGCTCCACACCTACTATGAAAACTGTGGGGGTGGAGGAAACTGTCTCGAACTGTAACTGTGGCAGTCGGAATGTGGATGGGAGTGGAGTGAATTCTAATGGTAAATCTGGGGAGTAGGGGGGAAGGGGAAGTGAGGTGGAATGGCTGATGAATGATGACCTGTACATTTGGTCCGTGCAGAAGGCCGGTGTTATTGTGAGGTGTTTGGGCAGGTCATGGGCTCTAAAGACTATTTGTTTGCGTGGGTTGGGTGTTGGGGGTGTGGGGATGTTGTCTGCGTGTGAGGGTGTTGGCTTTTTCCTGAAACATTAATAAGTTCTGTCAGCTAGTTTTACAAAAATTACTGCTGTGGGATGTATATTCTAATGTAATATCTGCCAAGTTTTTGGTTGATAGAAGTACAGAGAACATTCTTCAATCAACACCTTCAGTTGTGGACCATCCATAATTCACTTTCAAGTTGTTTCCAATTTCATAGTTGTAATTATTTATAATCTGTGAAGAGTATTTGTTAAGTTATGTAAACAGAATTTGATGAGGTTATTTTAAAGGCCTGGATTGCTTGAGGAATGATATGATATTGAAATGATATTTTATGTTCATTTTTTTATATCGATTATATTAACAAAATAATAAAATTTCATAATAATTGTTTATTATAATGCTATTCTTTCCAGTAATTAATCCTTATTTACAAAACGAAGTACAGACACAATTGTTTAACCAATCACATCAGTTGTGGGTTAATGCAACAATGTAGCAGCTGGGAATAACTGTTGTAGTTGTTGTATAGTTATTATTTAATTAAACATTTCTCACCAGATGAAATTATTAATACTAATTGTTTATTACACTTTATATTTATATTTTTACATCAACACGTTGTTTACATTATACATCGTATTATTATTGTTTATGATGATGATCTATTCTATATTAAAAACACAGAATACTACATTCCCTCCTTCCTTTAGATGAGAGGAATCATGTCTTTATATCTTGATGATGGCTTGACGACTCTTCCACTCCTGGTGATCACGGGTTCCTTGGTAGTCGGCAAGGGTGGAGAAACCTCTGGTGGCAACTGGTGAAGAGCCTCGGCATCAAGTCTATCTGAAACAACTGGGTTAAATGTAGACCCTGTTCTACTTGAACTTGGTCGGTTTAAAGAAGTGTCCTTGTCTTGGTTTGAGGAATTATCATCTGGTATTTGTACATCAGAAGAGTTGAGGTGTTCAATTCTTGTCGAATCTGAACTAAGATTTTCCTGGCTCTCTTCTGGAATCAAGTCAGAAATGCCTTAATTGGTCTCTTGAGTAGGAACATGTTTCAAATGTTTAGCATTTCAATGAATTATTTTCCCTTTTTTAGTGTTGACTAATTTAAAAGAATTTATTGAAGTGTTTTCAAGAATGACATGATGTTCTGATCTGAAATTTGAATCAAATTTTCCATTATTTGGATTTGCCACATAAACTAAATTTCCAATTTCAAAATTATGAGGACTAGCTTTCCGAATTATATCATTATATGTTTTCATTTTTTCTTTGTAGACCATATTGAATTCTTTGATGTTGGTTTCATCTTCTTCTGCATCATTAACAATTGAGCTTAATTTAGTTTTGATTTCTCTTGAAAATAATAGGAATGCTGGAGTCTTTCCTGTAGATCTGTTTGGAGTAGTTCGGTAAGACATTAAAATTCTGGATAAATCTTCTTTCCAAGCTTTCCCTTCTTCAGAACTTGAATTAAATTGTTTCTTTAGAAATCTATGGAATCTTTCTATCTTCCCATTACTTTTTGGGTAATAGGGTGAGGCTTTGATGTGCCTGATTCCACATTCTTTTAAAAATCTTTCCATTGATGTACTTACAAACTGTAAGCCATTATCTGTTACAACTTCATGTGGATAACCATGTCTTGCAAAAATCTCCATCAATTTTTTAATAATTGTCTTGCTGGAAATGTCTTCTATTATCATTGCTTCAGGATATGAAGAATAGTAGTCGATCACTGTTAAAACATAATGATGGCCAATTGGACCAACTATGTCAATTCCAAGTTTCATCCAAGGTTTTGATGGTAACGGAACTATTTGCAATGGTTGATCATTTATCAATGGTTGATTCCTTATACAAATTGGACAGTTTCTAATCAAATTTTCAATGTCAAAGTCCATGTTTATCCAAAAATATTTTTCTCGTAACAGTTGTTTGGTTCTTGTCATTCCTTGATGTGTTTCATGTGCAATTCTCAAGACTCTCTTTATTAGTTTTGAAGGTAGCAAAATTCTACTTCCTTTTAAGATAAGATTATCAAAAATTGAGAGTTCATCTTTAAACTTATAAAAACATTTGAATTCTTCATTCAAAGGATATGGCCAAACTCCCTTTTGAACCATATCTTTCAGTTTTTGAAACAAAGGATCTTGCTCTGTACAAACTTTTATCTCTTTCAAAGACAGTGCTTGAAGCTCTTCAGAAGTGATGAATAAGGCTTTATGAACATAGTCCTCCAGCCATTTTTCATCACTTGTGTTAGAAAGAGGTTGTCTTGAAAATATATCTGCAATATTTTGCTTTCCTTGAATGAATTCAATTTCAAAGTCATATGGTTGTAATCTCCAACTCAATCTTTGAATTCTTGGAGGCAAAACAGCTCCATTTTTAGGATTCAGCATATAGATTAGAGGTTTGTGATCTGTTTTTAACACAAATTTCCTTCCCCAAATATAGGTGTTAAAATGTTCAATTGCCCATACACATCCCAATGTCTCTTTTTCTATTTGTGAATATCTTTTTTCAGTATCAGTTAAGAATCTGCTGGCATATGCAATGGGTCTTTTAATGCCATTTTGTTGTGTTTGTATTAATACTGCTCCAAGACCAATAGGGCTCGCATCTGTGATTAATTCAGTTGGTGAGTTCAAGTTGTAATATGCCAAGCATGGCTCTTTTGTTAGTGACTCTTTAAGATCCTGAAATGCTTTATTTGTTTTCAAATACCAATTCCACCTAAAATTTTTTCTAGTCAAATTATTTAGAGGTTCTGCCAATTTAGAAAAATTAGGTATGAATTTTCTTAAAAACCCACAAGTTCCTAAGAATGACCTTAACATCTCAATATTTTTTGGTATTGGAAAATTTAAGACTGCTTCTATTTTCCTATTATCAGGTTTAATACCTTCACTACTAACAATGTGACCTAAAATATCCAATTCTTCCATGGCAAATTTGCACTTATTCCTGTTGAGCCTAATGCCTACTTTATCAAATTTTTGTAAGACTTTTCTAAGCCTTTCTTCTAGTTCTTGTCTATCTTTGGCGTAAACAACGACATCGTCCAAGTAACAAATTACACCTTTCAAATCAAGCAAAATTGAATCCATTCCTTTCTGATATGCCTCTGGAGCACTTGATGGACCAAAAGGATCTTTACAAAATCTGTAACAACCACGGTGCGTGATGAAAGTTGTAAGGGGTCTTGATTGAGGGTCTAAGTCAACCTGCCAAAACCTTTTTTTTTGCATCCAGCTTTGCAAATACTTTAGCACCTTTAAGGGCATGTAACATATTGTCAATTGTAGGAATTGGATGTCTTTCTCTCAATATTGCTTTATTCACTTCCCGAAGGTCTATGCATAGTCTAATTTCCTCACTATCCCTTTTTGGAACAACTATTATGTTAGAAACCCATTCAGAACCTTGATGCACTTCTTCAATGATTCCATTCTCTAGCATCTTATCAAGCTCTTGATTTACTGCTTCTACCATTGCATAAGGTGTACGACGGCATCTCTGGGCAATGGGCCTATAGTTGTCTTTCAATGTCACTTTATGACTATAGCCTTTTATAGTTCCAAGTCCATGGAAAAGATGTTCATGTTCTTGAACAAGAGTTTCTATATTAGTAGACATTGATTCATTTACATGATTTACCCTTTTAATTATACCTAGTTCAAAACTAGCCTTGCCTCCCAACAAAGATTCAACTTTTTTATCAATCACATAAATTTCTTCTGAAACTGAATTTTCTTTCCAAGAAACCACAGCATTGAAATAACCATAACATGGAAGAGGTCTATCTTGACCATAGGCAAAAAAAGGTTCGGGTGGTGTCATGTAATTTTGGCATAATTTTATGGCCATATAATTCAAGCATCTTATAATAGCTTATGAAAGTTCTATCACTCCCTGTATCAATTATCATATTTATTTCACTACCATCTATTTGCACTTTTTCTTCATTTTCAGCACCTGTATAGTAGGTATATTCATATGAACTTTCACCTACTTCAGTCTTATTTTCTTCTTGTATGGTCTTAACTTTAGTTTGATTGAAATTTTTGTGGTTTCTATTATTATTTTGATTTGGGCGGTTCCTGCAAGCTCTAAAAAGATGTCCTAATTTATTGCAATATGAACAAGTCATTTTTTTAGCACCACATTCTTGTGCTGAATGTGTATCTAATCCACAGCGAATACATTTAGGCTTTGAGGCACCTGAAAATGATGGGGTACCTTGATTAGTGAATCTACCTTTGTTGAAATTATTAGCATTATAGTGCTTTTTAGGTTTATTTTGAACTCTATTTAGTGTTTGATCATTTTTAGGTTCAAGAAGTCTAATTTCTTTTCTAGAAATTTCTAACATTCTGGCAATATCAATGGTTTTTGACAGTGTCAAATTTTCTTGTTGCAACAATTTTTCTTTAAGTTTTTTGTTGTTACATTTTTCAATTATTTGGTCTCTTATCATATCAGCTTCTAAATTCCCAAATTCACAAGATTTAGAAAGCTCTCTTAAAGAAATTAGGTAGTTGTCGATCGATTCATCATCTTTCTGGACTCTTTGTCTAAATTTAAATCTCTCAGTGACCACATTTTTATGAGGTGTGAAATATTTATCTAAAGCCATTTTAGTTTGTTCATAATTTTCCTTTTCATCTGGCAAGTTGAAAAATATACGCTGTACATTTGGCCCTAAACAATGCAATAGAGTTGCTCTCTTAATTTCATCCGATTTTTTTGAAATTCCAGATGCTATTTCAAAAATGGCATAGGATTCCATCCATTGCTTATATTCCGCAAATAAATTGCTAGCATTCATATACATGGGTAAAGGTGGCGTCAGGTTGGCTGCCATACTTGTTTATTTTTTTAGGGCTACAGTTATATTTTCAAATTCTCGTCGCCAATTTATGTTGTAAAGTTATTATTTAATTAAACATTACTCACCAGATGAAATTATTATTACTAATTGTTTATTACACTTTATATTTATATTTTTACATCAACACGTTGTTTACATTATACATCGTATTATTATTGTTTATGATGATGATCTATTCTATATTAAAAACACAGAATACTACAGTAGTTATTATAATCTAAAGTATAGAATATATATTAATTTCTCTTTAATTAAATATAAAAACTTAATTAATCTGAATTATAAAAAAGAGTAAAAATGTTTTGAATAGGAATAATACTTAATATGTGCTAGCTTGATATAGTTTTGCATGGCTGAAAAAACATAATTTACATGTGTTAAATAAAAAAGTTTTCTTTTAACCAACGGTGGTGAATGAATTCTGATTACTGGATCCGTGATAACACTTACAATAACAAGAGAACCTTCTATTAAGACATTTTTTACTTCTATAGACTATACCTTGAATCCAAGATGAGACAGTAAACAATAGTAGAAAGTATCATTGAGTGTAAATAGGCATACAGTCTTATAATGGGAAGACAAAAACAACCATTGTGTGTCTTCTAGTTATTTTCATTTTATACTCTAGTGATATTCTCAGCTTATCTATTGAATTGTAGAATTTAGTGAAATTATGTAAAATGGTATTTGATTATATTTAAACTTGTTTCCTATTGGTGATTTATGGTATCGTGTTTTATATCCTGTAGAGAGAAGGACTTGTATATTAATGTTTTAACAGAATATTATTAACAGATTATTAAAATTTTGATATTTTATTACTCTATAAAATTATATCAATGCAGTGTTCAAAATAAATTGACCTGCTATATATCTTCACCATTTTCTCTCCTACTTATATTATTCTAAGTGACAATATAAGATATAAATTGTTTTTGAAAAGGTAGAAATAGAATTCGGGTAAAAAGGTTCTTTCAATTAAAGTTTTGCAAGCTTCCGAGAAAATATTCTGTTCTTTAACGAGCAAATACTTTTTTGTATAATATCAAAATGATCTTTCTACAATGTTGAACGTATTTACGCAAGTTTGGCCTTAAACACCCATTTTTTGGTTTCTCAAGAAGCCTCTGGGACAAAAAATATTTCATGTCGCAGTGGTACAGCCTGCTCCACGCTGACGAGCGTCAACAGCCCGAAACACGTTCGTGGTTGGATTTTCTTGATTTATAAAGAAATGGGTTGGCCAAATGTATCAGAAAACAGGCTAAATTAACGTTTAGTTGATTTCTGTTTTACTAGATGGCGCTCTGCCATCTAAAAAGCACATGTGCTCCTTGTAAGGATATGCCTTCTTTGTTTTTAATTTCGATACCTGACCTTTTTAGTTTTCTAATTTTTTTCATATTTATATACAATATATAACATGAATCCACGTTTAAAATTTAATTTTTCATATTCATTAAGTATATTTTCAAAATGTTGCTATAAAAGGAAAATTTTAATTTATCATTATTTCAGACAAGAACTAATACATTTTATACTCCATCAATTTTTATTTGGTGTAATATTTTTATATATTTTTTATGTTTGGGAATATTTTTCTCATTGAATATTTTCAATGAATTAAAACATTGATTGATAATATATTGGAATATTTTCTGAGAAGATATAAATTTAGTAATTAAAATAATTTCTTGATGTAATATTCTAGTAATAAAATTTTGAAAGAAAGATCTTTGAAATATAAAGCTATGATGGCAATATGTAGCCTGATGATGATGTTTTGGAATGACAAAGATCTTACTTTTTGAATCTCTTAAAAATCTTGCAGAAAGTAAAACCTTCCATTTTCGTTAGCTTTTTGTTTGCTTGATTAGTATTTGCTATTGATTGACTTGGAAAACAAAGACTCCTTAGAAACCCTTTAACTATTAAAACTGATATATTCGATATAAATAGATAGAAAAAGATAGAGTATAAAGTCATATAAATACCTAAATATATCTGAAAATCATAATACTCTTTATACATATATCTCACATTTTAAATGTTATATCTTGTATATATAAAAACAGCAAACCCTTGTGTAGCTACAAAATGGCGCAAAAATAACGGATACCCGGGAGAGAAAGGGACGGTGAGCCGGGAAGAATAGTATAAACAAGAGAGACTTTTAAAATATTGGTCGTGGCAGTCTCTGATTGGACGTCCTCCCCTTCTGACGTCACCAGTATGATATAAGCCGGGTTGCACTGAGCCCAGAAGACAGGCAGCAGGAGGAGAGTAGTTAGGATGCCATGCTAACCGATTGACCAGAGCAGTCCCAGGGCATCCCCTTAGTCTCACCTTTCCTGGAAACCATCCCCTAAACCAAGGTAACCATGTTCCTATGCGTGTGGTCTTCTCACATCTTCAGGCTAGTGCGCTTCCACTTCCGGCCCACGACTGAATATTGGACGAGGAGCCCATTATGACATTGTCAACTACACTCATTTATAACATGTACTAAGTATAATATTTATTGGGTTGGCTAGCTTGAAAGAGTAAACATTTACGAGAAAAAATATTCTATTTAAACATCTATTTTTATTTATTTTCTCATATGTGTGTTCCATCAATAGGCAGCGAGATATTTGTACAATAAAAATCATAATTCTAATACCACAACCTTATAACCTTTACTCTCTAAATAACACACACAGATAGCTAACATTAATTAACATAACACTAACAGAGTCTATTGACATTAATTTTTAATTTAAATAAAATAAGTAATGAGAATTTGCACCTTTAACCCTCCTTTCCCAATTATTATATGTAAATATACTTTTTGAAAAATTGAATTTCAATGTGTGTGCGTTAAAATTGGAATTTTAGGAGGTTTAAAAAAATTTAAAATAAAAGTATTAGCGCTTAAAATAACTCGCGGTGTCTTCGTTTTACAGGAGTCATGCGCTAATAAATCCTTATAAATATTACATTATTACATATAGACCTTTGTTCTTGTTTGGCCTCTTCTATTGCTTTAAGTTTAGAGTTTAACTGTCTATGATACTCACAGCATACTTTAGCCACTTTCTGATTGTTTCTCTTCGCACACTTTACGTTATTGCTTCTTTAACAGTCTCTTTTCAGGTTAAATACAAATACAAACCTATTATAGAAAGAAGATTGTGAGGCGAAGGGTTTCTTTTAGGTTTTTTATTTAGCCGAGCTTTGGAGCATTTCTGCCCTTCTACAAGAGTGAAAAGAAAAACGTTTGAGAGAATATATATATACATACGTTTATATTGAAAGAATCGCACTCAAAAAAATATATTTGAACGAAAGGAAATATATATTTGAATATATAGGAGCATATATATACAAAACTGTAATAAATAGAAAATAAACTACGGAGGAAATTGTACAAGAGCGACTATTATGATATACAAATAAAATAAAATTATGATGCATTAGTACGCCATTTTAAAAGAAATTTGAACCATTTTTAACGCTATGATTCTTTTAAAAATAAATCAAATTTCTACTGCTCTTATTGCAACGTGATAAACTAATGGGAGGGCCTGACTCATCAGTGGTGAACCCTCCCAGAGGTTTCGTCAGTTTATTCTACCATACCACTGTAATAAAATTAATGGAGACTGTGACTAAACCCGAAAGGGCAATGTATTAAACTATGAACTATTTATTAAACTATTAAAGAGGAAAATATTAGTCTGGGAGATTTCGATGCTTCAATTATTAACATTAGTTTTTTCAGATACTATTAATTCTAATATTAAGCGTTGGTGTAAGCGTAAGTGATACCCCATATCCATTTATTTTAATTATTAATTATTTAAACATATAATAACACTTATTGCATTTATTATACAGAAAATATTTATTAAATGTTGAGGAATTAAATAGAAAATTATAAACTCAAATAAAAGATTAATAGTAATATTGTGACGAAGAAATATTTTATTATTTAATTTAATATTATTCAATGAAAATATATTCAACAGATTAAAAAATATATATATATTAATCTGTATTTGTGAAATCATCTTTAAAATATTTCTTTGCTTGCTTGCTTAAGATTTTCTAGCTGTAAATAGTTTTGGGGCTGACCTGTTAATAATTGTCGACTTGTCGCCGTGACGTCACCAATAAATACTTTTACATCTTAGGATATTTCAAGGCTTGATTTCTACGCTACAACTGGTGGAGAGACTGGACCGATACCCATTAAGAAATAAAAGAAAAATTGATTCTGTTGAACTGTTAAAGAAGGAAGGTACTCAGGTAAGCAACTACGTTGTTCAACATCTGCCAAGGAACCCTTCCATTTTCTCCGGGGAGGATGGTGAAGATCTCCAAAAATGGTTAAAAGGGTATGCACGTGTGGCAAGGTACAACCATTGGGACGAAACCCTTTGTCTTGCTAAAGTTTATTTTTATCTGTCTGGAACTGCTCTCAAATGGTTTGAGAACAACGAAGAAAGCATACAGACTTGGAAGGAATTCACATCTCAATTAGAGAATGTGTTCGGAAAAAGAGAAAATTCAAAATTGCAAGCGGAGAAGAAACTTAAAATACGGGCACAATTAAAAGGTGAAAGTACTGAATGTTACATCCAGGATGTCCTGTGCTTGTGCAAAGAGGTTGATCCTCAAATGAGCGAGGAAGATAAAATCTCCCACCTCATGAAGGGGATAGCTGAGGAGCTTTATCAAGCACTCCTACCGAGGGATGTACAGAGCACCGAGCAATTCATTACAGAATGTCGCCGTGTCGAAGCGCTCCGTTGTAGGCGAGTTACCCCAACCAGGTACGAGCGCCTACCAAATGTAGCCTCTCTCTGCGACCAGGATGACGGAGAAGATCTGTCATCTATGATTAGGCAAATTGTTCGTGAGGAGGTACAGCGGGCATTAGGCTCTCCTCGGGAGGAACCAAAAAATGCTACAATCGAAGAAATTGTAAAGGAGGAGATTGGAAGAACCCTGGCGCCAATCTCAAAGTCTAGGATAAGTCCCCCTCATAAGGAAAGACCCCGACAGTTTTTAAATACTAGATATGAGGCCGAAAAGATAAGACCGCACCCTGAACCTCGATACCCAAAACAAGGAGGAAGACGCGACACCAATGATTGGCGTACAACTGAGGGAAGGCCAATCTGTTTCTACTGCGGACGCCCAGGTCACGTCGTCCGATATTGCCGTGACAGGAAGAGACACAATGAGGAAAGGAGAAATGACTATTTCCAAATAAAGCAAGACGCAATGGTATCCTACAACTCTCGAGCTGAATCTCAGGACCTCAATGACGAATCATCGAGGAAAACTTTCACTCGCTACCGAAGCCCTACTTCATATCGCGGTCGAAACAGACAACATTTCTCACCTGCTAGAAGATCTAGCTGGACGCCCCGCCATTAAAACTAGATGATAGACCACATTGGAGGTGAGGCCACAAAGTTATAAAATCCCCTCTTGCCGACCACAGTAGAAATGTGAAAAAGCTACCTTGACGTAAACATAGACCTACCAAGTCCTCATGAAGAAGATATCTCACCTGAAAGAAGACATCCACCGCAGTCACCTGAAAATATCCCTGGCCATAGTACTAGTTCTTAAGACTGACGACGTAAGTTTCCTGCTGAGCATCGGGTCGATGCTCTCTATAGGAGGAGGCTATGTGACGAAGAAATATTTAATTATTTAATTTAATATTATTCAATGAAAATATATTCAACAGATTAAAAAATATATATATATTAATCTGTATTTGTGAAATCATCTTTAAAATATTTCTTTGCTTGCTTGCTTAAGATTCTCTAGCTGTAAATAGTTATGGGGCTGACCTGTTAATAATTGTCGACTTGTCGCCGTGACGTCACCAATAAATACTTTTACATCTTAGGATATTTCAAGGCTTGATTTCTACGCTACAATATATTTCCAGTGTGTAAAAACCTATCTATTTACCTATGCTATATTTACATGCTACTGGTAAAGCTTAAACTGATACTCCAATTACATAAGTCATTCTGAAGGAATATTTCATAAAAATCAGAAATACCTGCTGTTTGATGCTTTAATGAGACTGATTAAAAAGTCTCGTTTTGTTTGTTATCATCAGATGACAGTTTTATTTAACCTATATGAGATGGTGAGAAAATGATTAAAACACATTTTGCCAATCATTTTATTATAAAATTTTGATTAAATTCCAATAAGGTAAGGCGCTAAAATTTTGAAATTAGTTCGATGGTTTAACACATCAGATAGGTGCGCCAAAGAAGGGATCCATGACTCAGGTAGGAGCGGCCATGGATGGTAAGTAGCCCAGGCGAAGACGCTGGTGGTGGTGGTGAAGGATTCAGTCAAGAGACACCATCAATGATGAAGTCAGCCAGGAGGAAGAGTCCAAGATGATTGGTGCATCGGTCAGTAGTCGTTGTCAGGCAGGCGGTGGTGTGCAGATGGTCAGTATCCTACACAAACGGATATTCAATCAGCCCAGAAGTTTGTCAAAATAAGAGCAAATATGTTCTAAATAGGATAACAAATAATGGAAGCTTTCTAAAAATTCTAAACATCTAATATCAAATAGGCAAAAGAATGTTCTAAAGACAGTGGTGAAGATGAAAACTACTATTTCTCATAAATATTTATGGCAATAATAATTTGCAATAGAAAAAGAAGTTGGACACTCACCACAGAGCTGATGCTGGTTGACATTCCAGGAAGCGTAGATGCGAGTGACTTGTGCCCCGTTCAACAAGCATCGCAGCTCTTGGTTTGTCGACCAACAGGCGCTGTAGTTCTTTATGCTTCAAGAAACGGCAGTTATTGGTGCCCCGTCCAATAAGAGCCGACTTCATGGAATTTCGATTGATAGAAATGGTTGATGATGCCTCGGTTAACAGCAGGCGCAGTTCTTGGTGTCTAGACTGATGGAAGTGGAAGTCTTGGTGCTCCACTAAATAAGAGCGCAGGAATAGATGTTATGGGTAGGTCTAGGTGGCCCAATCGATAAAGGCTATAGTTCAAAGTGCCCAGACAGGTCTCGGTGCTCCAATCAACAGAAGGACAGGTCTTCTTGCCCAGATCACAGAAGCATCAGTTATTCAGGTTTGAACAACAGGTGTCGATGGTTCAAGGCCCTCACAGTAGATGCCGCAGGTTTCAATATCACCACTAGCTAACGCCTTATATCTTTTCGCTCCAACTGGTAGGAACACAGGTTTCATTGCTCCAGGCATCACAAATGCTTCGACGAGAAGTTGTGCCAGGAAAGGCTGCTCCAGAATTCGACATCTGAATAAACAACAAAAAAAATATATTAATATATACTTCATGTGGAGAGGTAGTTTAATATAAATTTGATGGTTAGTTTAAAAATACTCTTATATGTGACACTCTTTTCTGATTAATATATTATTAAATATGACATTAAAAAACACATAATATTAGAACTATAAAAAGATAGCACATTTGTTGTATACGCTCACAAAAACATTTTTCAATTTATTATTAATACTAATATATATTGAGGTATATATATTGTGTGAGTGGCTAGTGCAGTTAGATACGTATACACTAGATAGCTAGAATAGAAGTGATTAAAGTAGGTACTTACTTCTCTAGGAAGCAGTTTCGTCAATTCTCTCCGTTGAGGGAGATGGAGGAGTGGGGGTATGTTGATGTAGGTGCCCATGTTTGCGAGGAATTGTAGGTGGATGTATGGAGGTATGGGGGAGAGAGGGACTATTGGTTTCTTAAAAGGTCTATTAATGAAATATTTATTTATTGGTTGATGGTTAATTAGTGGTTGATTGGTGGTAAAATTGAAAGTTATTTAAGTCAAGTTTTCTGTATACTTGTTCAGGTGATTTACATGATATATTTTCGTTTTTGAAAAGAAATTGATTTGATGGGAAAATATCATTATTGTTTGGAGATATTCAAATATCGAAGAATTATGATGATATAAGATGAGCATACATGTTTGCTGAAAGTTCAGAATATCAATTTTCAATGCAAGTTCATAATGCAAAAATCTCATTATTAATTGTGATCAATATTGAGTTTGAGATGAGCTGATTTGGTGAAAGAGGTTGCTAATGCTGCTATTGCCAAAATACTATTTATATATGATGTTATAATTATGTTCAGTATGGTTGCTATTGCCAGTATATTCTCTATGAATGATATGATATACTGCTGCCAAATATGGTTACAATTTCATTGCTGCTATGGGGAGTGGGCCTAGATCAGGGAGGGGAGGGAGCCTGTGGTCCCCCACTCCACATCTCTGTGAAGTAAGGGACAACGGGGCTCCACACCTACGCTAAAAACTGTGGGGGTGGAGGAAACTGTCTCGAACTGTAACTGTGGCAGTCGGAATGTGGATGGAAGTGGGGAGAAATCTAGGGGTAAATCTGGGGAGTAGGGGGGAAGGGGAAGTGAGGTGGAATGGCTGATGAATGAAGACCTGTACATTTGGTCCGTGCAAAAGGCCGGTGTTATTGGGAGGTGTTTGGGCAGGTCATAGGCTCTAAAAACTATTTGTTTGCGTGGTTTGGGTGTTGGGGGTGTGGGGATGTTGTCTGCATGTGGGGGTTTTGGCTTTTTCCTGAAACATTAATAAGTTCTGTCAGATAGTTTTACAAAAATTACTGCTGTGGGATGTCTATTCTAATGTAAGATCGGTCAAATTTTCGGCTGATAGAAGAACAGAGACATTCTTTGATCAACACATTCAGTTGTGGACCATTCATAATCACCTTTTGAGATATTTCTAATTTCATAGTTCTAATTATTTATAATCTGTGAAGATGGAATATTCGCTAAATTATCTAAACCGAGAATGACGAGGCTATTTTGAAGGCCTGGAGATTGCTTGAAGATTGATTTGATATCAAAATTAATATTTATGTTCGCTACATATAACGATTATTAACAAATTAATAAACATTTTATAACGATTGTTTATTATATTGCAATATTTTGAGCAATCCTTTTTTAAAGAACGAATTACACAGACAATTGTTTGATCGATGTACTCAGTTGTGGGCTATGCAACAACAACAAACCTTCTATTAAGATATTTTTACTTATAAAGACTATACTTTGAATCCAAGAATGAGACAGTAAACAATAGATGAAAGTGTCATTAAGTAAATAGGTATAGAGTCTTATAATGTAAAGACAATAACAACTATTGCGTGTCTTATAGCTATTTTAATTTTATTCCTAGCGAATTTCTCAGCTAATCTATTGAATTGTAGAATTTAGTGAAATTATGTAAAATAATATTTGATTTTATTTCAACTAGTGTCCATTCGGTAATTTATTGTATCGTGTTTTCTCTCCTGTAGGGAGAAGGGCTTGTATATTAATATTTTGACATAATTACCAGATTTTTAACTTTGATATTTTTTTTTATTTCTGCATAAAATTATATTAATGCAGTGTTCAAAATAAATTGACTTCCTATTTTCTCACCCTTGCCTCTCCTTCTTATAATATTATATTGTATTATG
The DNA here is from genome assembly GCA_030710605.1 of Cordylochernes scorpioides. Classification (NCBI taxonomy): domain Eukaryota; kingdom Metazoa; phylum Arthropoda; class Arachnida; order Pseudoscorpiones; family Chernetidae; genus Cordylochernes; species Cordylochernes scorpioides. The sequence goes on from CP092864.1 coordinate 194,605,164, forward strand.
ATCCATAGCATGATGGATTAAACTTGCGAAACCGTTGGGAGGGTTCACCACTGATGATCCAGGCCTTCCCATTAATATTTCCATTGCAGTGAGGGCAGTAGATATTGTTTTATTTGTAAAAGAAAAATATGCGTCTGAAATAGTTTCGAATTTTTATTTTATTCTAAGTGACAATATAAAGTCGATATTGTTTTTAGTAAGATATATATTCAAACCAATATATGAAGGGATAAATCGACTAGATATATAGTTTCCATATTTCTCATAAAATGAGAATCTCATGTTGTGGGTGAGCCACATTCGCTATGCAATACTGATGTTTTTAATGATCATATAGATTGAAAAGTTAAAATGATAAAACTTTTAAAATTCATAATTTATAAATAGTAAAAATAAGTAATTAATATATATACTACTAAAAATGTGTACTAGAGATTATATGCAGTTATGAGATAATAGATGATTTCTGGCCACTTTATGTTATCGCAGGCGTCTGCTATATTCACCATTATCAGAAATGTCAAGTCCTTTTGCCCAGTATAACCTCTGCTATCTTTGTCAAGTAACTTCACTGCGAGATAGTAAATCTGTGTGTTGTACTGAACTCAATAGTTTAATCACACTTTTGATTGAACTATTTTGATAAAACACTTCTACATTGGTTTCTTGAGAAATCAAGAATTGGGTATTCAAGGTCTGACCTTTTTATTATTTATTTTTTATATTATTTTTTTCACATGCTAAACGTATTTACGCGAGTTTGGCAGTCGCAGTGGTACAGCCTGCTCCAAGCTGACGAGGGCCAACAGCCCGAAAGGCGTTCGTGAATGGCTTTTCTCGATTTATCAAGAATGGGCTATATAAGTGAAAAGGCCAATTCAAGGTTTAGTTGATATCTGTTCCACTAGATTGCGCTCTGTCATCTAAAAAGCACACGTGCTCCTGGTCTTAATAGGCCTTCTTTGTTTTTGATATCAACACCTGACCTTTTTATTTTTCTATTATTTTTTCACATTTATATAAAATATATAACATCAATCCACGTTTAAAATCTATTTTTTTATATTTATTAATTAAATATTTTCAAAATGTTGCTATATAAGGAAATTTTTAAATTGTCACTATTTCAGACATGAACTATTGCATTTTATACACCATCTATTTTTATTTTGAATAATCTTCAGATCATTTTTTATGTTTGGGATTATTTTTCTTTATTAAAAGTTTTCAATTAAAACATTGATTGATGATATATTGGAATATTTTCTGAGAAGATATAAATTTAGTAATTAATATAATTTCTTGATGTAAAATATTCTAGTAATTATATTGAATAAAGGATCGTTGAAATATAAAGCCATGATGGAATACATGGCAATTTATAGCCTGATGAAGATGTTTTGGAATGACCGAGATCTTACTTTTTAAATCTCTTAAAAATCTTGCAGAAAGTAAAGCATCCCATTTTCGCTAGCTTTCGTTTGCTTGATTAGTATTTGTTATTGATTCACTTGTAAAACAAAGACTCCTTAGAAACCCTTTAACTATTAAAACTAAAATATTCGATATATATAGAATAACATAGTATATAACCCTAAATATATCTGAAAAACATAATACTCTTTATATATACATATATGTCATATTTTATATGTTATATGTTGTATATATAAAAACAGCAAACCCTTGTGTAACTACAAAATGGCGCCAATATAATGGATACCCGGGAGAAAAAGGGACGGTGAGCCAGGATGGATAGTATAAACAAGAGAGACTTATAAACATATTGGTCGTGGCAGTCTCTGATGATGACCAGTACAGTCCCAGGACTGCCCCTTAGTCTCACCCTCCTGGGAACCACCCCCAAACCGAAGTAACCATGTCCTATGCGTGTGCTCTTCTCACATCTTCAGGCTAGTGCGCCTCCACTTCCGGCCCATGACTGCATATTGAATGAGGAGCCCAATATGACATTGTCGGCCCCACTCATTTATAACATGTACTAAGTATAATATTTATTGGGTTGGCTAGCTTAAAAGAGTACACATTTTCGAGACCAAGATCATTCTAGTTAAACATCCATTTTTATCTATTTTATCGTATGTGTGTTCCATCAATAGGCAGCGAGATATTTGAACAATAAAAATCATTATTTTAATACCACAACCATATAACCTTAACTCTCTAAATAACACACACACAGATAGCTAACATTAATTAACATAACAGTAACAGAGTCTGTTGACTTTAATTTGTAATTTGAATATAATAGGTATGAGAATGTGTATCAAACACACACACACACAAAAGCCTTTATTAAGACACACTGGGAGAATGAGTATCTTTAACCCCCATTTCCCAATTATTATATGTAAATATACTTTTTGAAAAATTGAATTTCAATGTGTGTGCGTGAAAATTGGAATTTTAGGAGGTTTAAAAAAAATTAAAATAAAAGGATTAGCGCTTAAAATAACTCGCGGTGTCTTCGTTTTACAGGAGTCATGCGCTAATAAATCCTTATAAATATTACATTATTACATATAGTCCTTTGTTCTTGTTTGGCCTCCTCTATTGCTTTAAGTTTAGAGTTTAACTGTCTATGATACTCACAACATACTTTAGGCACTTTCTGATTGTTTCTCTTCGCACACTTTACGTTATTGCTTCTTTAACAGTCTCTTTTCAGGTTAAATACAAATACAAACCTATTATAGAAAGAAGATTGTGAGGCGAAGGGTTTCTTTCAGGTTTTTTATTTAGCCGAGCTTTGGAGCATTTCTGCCCTTCTACAGGAGTAAAAAGAAGAACGTTTGAGAGAATATATATATACATACGTTTATATTGAAAGAATCGCATTAAAAATATATATTTTTGAACGAAAGGAAATATATATTTGAATATATAGGAGCATATATATACAAAATTGTAATTAATAGAAAATAAACTATGGAGGAAATTTGTACAAGAGGGACTATTTTGATATACAAATAAAATAAAATTATGATACATTAGCGCGCCATCTGTTATAAAGAATTTGAATCATTTTTAACGCTATGATTATTTAAAAAATAAATCAATTATCTACTGCTCTTATTGCAATGTGATAAACTAATGGGAGGGCCTGACTCATCAGTGGTGAACCCTCCCAGAGGTTTCGTCAGTTTAATCTACCATACAGCTATAATATAATCAATGGAGACTCTGAATAAAACCGAAAGAGCAATGTATAAAACTATGAAATATGTCTTGAAAATAAAGATACTTCGGCCAGTAAATATTTTTATTACTTCGACGTTTCGACAAAAAGCTTTTGTCCTCGTCAGGAGCAAACAAAAATTGAAACATTTGGCAAGGCGTTAAAAATTATTCTAAGGCTCCAAGGTCGTTCTCACGCGATATTTCAAATTTTGTACAGCATCTAAAGCACGAGTCAAAAATAAATATTTAACTCACAAAAGACTATGATCGTTGAAATTAATTATAAAATACTTATACATATATAATGAGAAATTATAAACGAAAATAAATATTAAAATAATAATAACATTTAAAATATATCACAAACAAATGGATTGGAAGATATGAAATAGTTAGGCCAAATTCAAATAGAAATAAAGATGATTACAATAATATAATTATTTCATATTTTAGAGATGTAGATAACGAAATATCTAGAATTTTGAGAAAATTTATAAATATAATATATGGCATAGTACGGAGACAAAAGGGAATTTTTAACTAGAAATGGCATAATGAGGGATAACATAAGCACATCAAAACCAAGTAATGTAATTTATGGGGTTAAATGCACAGAATGTGACAAAATTAATGTAGGAGAAACAGGTCGTAATTTAGAGACCAGGATTAAAGAACACCAACAGGGTTTAATGGGGAGAAAGGCGTTAAGCAAAATTGGGGGACATGCATTATATTCAGGACATAGGCCAGATTGGAATGATATTGAGATATTTCACAGAAATTTAAAATTAAAAAAATAAAGATTATTTTTAGAGGGGGATGGGTATCACGGGAAATGGGGAAAAGAACTTTAAATGTATTTGAAGATATTCCGCTACAATACAATTCGTTTTTAAATTTAAAAAGTAATTATAAAGGGTAAGTATAAATTGTACATAATAAATATCGCGATTTATATATGCTATTTTGTTTAGAGAGCCGTTTTAATTCATGACGCAACGCTAGATTCACATACTACTTTATTATTAAAACAATTAGCCTTTATACAAAATAAAAATACAAAAGATGATGATAAGAAATTAAAAAATACTAATATCATACATAACAACTCCTCCCTATTAGCCAAAGAAAGTTTAATTTTCAAAACACGACGGAGGTTTCCTTATTCTTAAGGATCTCCTCAACACAGGTTTTGGGGTTCCTTCTGAAGAATCAGTTTCTTGAACAGCCGGGGGTCTTTCAATCTCAAGTGTCACTTGAGGGGTCGATGATGTAGATGGTAAGGCTTCACTTTCCCCACAGCTCCTAACTTGATCTAAATGCCGGCTCAATAATTTTCCATCCTCAGTTTACACTTTAATTGACACTGATCCAGTTTTCTCGGACACAACGCCAGGTAACCATCTGGAACCATGATATCCTCTGGCCATAATTTCCTGTCCTTCTTCCACCTCTCTATGTGGTTTCCAATTCTTCATGAATTTATCTTCCTGTCTGTTTCTTCCCTCAGAAATATTTTCCGGTTGAAATTTGTCAACAATAGTTTTTAAATTTCTATTCATTAATAACTGAGCTGGGGATTTCCGAGTTGTGCTATTTACCGCTATTCTCATTGTCAACAAGGACCTAGCCAATCTGATTGACCAATTTCCTCTGCTGTTCTTCCTAAGCAGATTTTTAAATGTTTGAATAGCTCTCTCTACTTGCCCAATTGATGCCGCATGATACGGAGCACACAAGATGTGTCTAATGCCATTCCTTTTTAGGAAGGTCTTAAAAACTTCAGATGTAAATGAAGTCCCATTGTCCGTAACGATCACATCCGGCAACCCATGAGTTGCAAACATTTCCCTCATGGTATTAACAGTAGTCTCAGCAGATGTCGATGCTACGATCTTCGCCTCTATCCACTTAGAATACGCATCCACGGCAACAAGAAATAATTTGCCTTTAAAGGGACCAGCATGATCGACATGTAACCTTGACTAAGGTCTTGAAGGCCAAATCTAAGGGTAGGTATCAGTCTTTGGAGGATCATGCCCAAAAGACAAACAGACTCTACAACTCAATATAATTTTTTCTATGTCTTTATCCATACTTGGCCACCAGCATAATCCTCGAGCCAATGCCTTCGTACCCACAATACCAACATGGGTATCATGCAATAGATTTAAAATATCTTTTCTTAATTTTTCCGGAACTATAACTCTGCTCCCTCACAATAAGCAATCTTTGTGAACAGATATTTCACTAGACTTTGTAAAATACTCTTTATATTTATCCTCAATATTTCTAGCAGGCCACCCATTCATTGCCCAAAATTTAATCTAGATAGAATTGGGTCGTTACCAGTCCCTCTCGCAACTTCCGAAGCGTTAATAGCAGCATATTCTGATTCAATAAAAAATACCTCCAGTGGGTTTGGAATTTGGCCCGGTGACCCATTCAATGGCAGTCTGCTCAGTGCGTCCACATTTCAATTTTTAATTCCTAGTTTATATTCTATGGTATATGTATATGCAGATAGAGTTAGACACCATCTCATCATGCGAGGCGATAGTACTTGTGGAATCGGCTTGTTCGGGTTGAAAAGACCAACTAGAGGTTTATGGTCTGTTACAATTTTGAATTTTCTCCCCAGAAGATACTGCGAAAACTTAAAAACAGCAAAAATAACTGCCAAAGTTATTCTATCGATTACCGCATATCTTATCTCAGTTTTATTTAAAGTTCGGGAGGCAAACACAACTGGTCTTTCAATACCATGGTCTATTTGCGACAAAATGGCTCCAACACCATACTCCGACGCATCACAGTTGACCAAAATAGGCAGATCTTCATTAAAATGTGCTTAAACAGACTTAGAACTAATCAAGTCTTTAGCATCTGCAAAAGATCTTTGATGTTCTTTATTCCATTTCCATGGATTATTACTGTCCAACAGTCTATGGAGAGGTTCAACTACTGTGGCTTTATTATTCAAAAACCTCTCATAATAATTAATAAGTCCAAGAAAATACATTAATTCCCTTTTATTTGAAGGTGGTCTAGAATCTTTTATAGCTCTTAATTTCTCCTCGGATGGACGTATTCCTTTATGATCAATAATCATTCCTAGAAATTCGATTTCTGGAACATAAAATTTGCATTTTTCTCTTTTAAGACGAAGTCCAGATTCTCTGAAGCGTAGCAGTACCTTTTCAGTTTTTCTTTTAAGATCATCACAATCTCTTCCTGAAATCAGGACATCATTCAAATATACTGCAACTCCATCAATTCCACTCAGAAGAGTATCCATGAATCTCTGGAATGTTCCTACGGCTGAATTTAAGCCAAAAGGAATACGCTTCACCTTATATAATCCTCTAGGTGTATTAATAGCGAGAATTTCTGCAGATGTTTCATCCACTTTCAACTGCTGATATGCTTGAGCCATATCCAACTTAGTAAACACTCTGCCACCTCTCAATCTATCCAAAAGTTGCGGAATTGAGGGCAGTGGGTAGTTATCGGGATTACTATACAGATTTACTGTAATTTTATAATCGTGGCATATTCCTTTAGTGCCGTCATTCTTTAGGGCCGTCACAATTGGTGATGCCCATTTGGTATATTTAACAGGTTCAATAACTCCTTGCTCTTCCAGTGATTTTAATTTTTCATTAACTAGATCTCTCAGAGCAAATGGCACGGTTCTGGCCTTTACAAATTTGGGTTCTGCATTCTCAGGAATGTCAATATGGATCAAAGGTCCATAGGCATCGATTTCTTGTTTAAATACTTCTTCAAATTCAGAAGAAAAGGGATTTGTTTCAATATGATTCAAAAGTTTATCTTCAGGCGAAACGCTTCAAACCACTGCCTTCCCAGAATTTTAGGACCCAGACCATCAGCCACTAAGATTAATAATTTTTTAAAACCATTTGTTACTTTTGCTTTAACAAAAAGCTTTCCCAAAATCTTGACGTGACTTGACGACCATGTCTGGCAGAGTTCGATGCTTCAATTATTAACATTAGGTTTTTCAGATACGATTAATTCTAATATTAAGCGTTGGTGTAAGCGCGTAAGCCATATTCTATATCCATTTATCTTAATTATAAATTATTTAATACATATAATAAACTCAAATAAAAGATTAATAGTAATATATTTCCAGTGTATGTTGTAAAAACCTATCTATTTCCCTATGGTATGTATACATGCTACTGGTTAAGCGTAAACTGATACTCCAATTACATAAGTCCATTCTGAAGAAATATTTCATAAAAATCAAAAATACCTGATGTTTGAGGCTTTAATGAGACTGATTAAAAGTGCCGTTTTGTTTGTTATCATCAGATGAAAGTTTTATTAAACTCATGAGATGGTGGCAAAAAAAGCAAAACACACATTTTGCCAATCATTTTATTATAAAATTTTGATTGAATTCCAATGAGGTAAGGCGCTAGAATTTTGAAATAAGTTCGATGGTTTAACACATCAGATAGGTGCGCCAAACATAGGATCCATGACTCAGGTAGGAGCGGCCATGGATGGTAAGTAGCCCAGGCGAAGACGCTGGTGGTGGTGAAGGATTCAGTCAAGAGACGCCATCAATGGTGAAGTCTGTCAGGAGAAAGAGTCGAGGAGATTGGTGCATCAGTCATTAGTCGCTGTCAGGCAGGCGTTGGTATACAGATGGTCAGTATCCTACACAAACGAATTTTCAATCACTCAAGAAGTTCGTCAAAATAAGAGCAAATGTGTTCAAACAGGATAACAAATAATGAAAGCTTTCAAAACTTTCAAACATTTGATATCAAATTGGCAAAAGAATATTCTAAAGAAAGTGGTGAAGATGAAAACAACTATTTCTCATAAATATTTATGGCAATAATAATTTGCAATAGAAAAAGAAGTTGGACACTCACCACAGAGCTGATGCTGGTTGACATTCCAGGAAGCTGTAGATGCGAGTGATTTGTGCCCCGTTCAACAAGCATCGCAGCTCTTGGTTTGTCGACCAACAGGCGCTGTAGTTCTTTATGCTTCAAGAAACGGCAGTTTGTTGGTGCCCCGTCCAATAACAGCCGACTTCATGGAGCTTCGATGAATAGAAATGGTTGATGATGCCTCGGTTAACAGCAGGCGCAGTTCTTGGTGTCCAGACTGATGGAAGTGGAAGTCTTGGTGCTCCACTAAATAAGAGCGCAGGAATAGATGTTATGGGTAGGTCTAGGTGGCCCAATCGATAAAGGCTGTAGTTCAAAGTGCCCAGACAGGTCTCGGTGCTCCAATCAACAGAAGGACAGTTCTTGTTGCCCAGATCAACAGAAGCATCAGTTATTCAGGTTCGAACATCAGGTGCCGATGTTTCAAGGCCCTCACAGTAGATGCCGCAGGTTTCAATATCACCTCAAGCTAACGCCTTATATCTTTTCGCTCCAACTGGTAGGAACACAGGTTTCATTGCTCCAGGCATCACAAATGCTTCGACGAGAAGTTGTGCCAGTAAAGGCTGCTCCAGAATTCGACATCTGAATAAACAACAAAAAAAATATTAATAAATACTTCATGTGGAGAGGTAGTTTAATATAAATTTGATGGTTAGTTTAAAAATACTCTTATATGTGACACTATTTTCTGATTAAAATATTATTATATAACATTGAAAAACACACAATATTAGAACTATAAAAATATATCACATTTGTTGTATACATTCAAAAAAACATTTTTCAATTTATTATTAAATACTAATATAAATCGAAGTATATATTGTTTCAGTTGCTAGAGTAGAGGAGGATACGTATACACTAGTGAGCTAGAGTAGAAGTCAATAAAGTAGGTACTTACTTCTCTAGGAAATGACGTCGTCAATTGTCTCCGTTGAGGAAGATGGAGGCATGGAAGTATGTTGATGTAGGTGCCCATGTTTGCGAGGATATTGTAGGTGGATGTATGGAGGTATGGAGGAGAGAGGGACTATTGATTTCCTAAAAGGTCCATTAATGAAATATTTCTTTATTGGTTGATAGTTGATTAGTTGTTGATTGGTGGTAAAATGGAAAGTTATTCAAGTGAAGTTGTCTGTATATTTGTTCAGTTGATTTACATGATATCGTTTTTCGTTTTTGAAAAGAAATTGATTTAATCGGAAAATATTATTATTGTTTGGAGATTTCAAATATCGAAGAATTATGATGATATAAGATGAGCATACATGTTTGCTGAAATTTCAGAATATCAATTTTCAATGCAAGTTCATAATGCAAAAATCACATTATTAATTGTGATCAAAATTAAGTTTGAGATGAGCTGATTCAGTGGAAGGGGTTGCTAATGCAGCTATTGCCAGAATACTATTTATATATTATACTATAATTATGCTCAGTATGGCTGCTATTGCCAGTATAATTTCTGTATATGAATAATATGATATATATACTGCTGCCAAATATGGTTGCTATTTAATTGCTGCTATTGATGAGGACCTAGATCAGGGAGGGGAGGGAGCCCGTGGTCCCCCACTCCACATCTCTGTGAAGTAAGGGACAACGGGGCTCCACACCTACTCTAACAACTGTGGGGGTGGAGGAGACCGTCTCGAACTGTAACTGTGGCAGTCGGAATGTGGATGGGGGTGGGGTGAAGTCTAGGGGTAAATCTGGGGAGTAGGGGGGAAGGGGAAGTGAGGTGGAATGGCTGATGAATGAAGACCTGTACATTTGGTCCGTGCAGAAGGCCGGTGTTATGGGGAGGTGTTTGGGCAGGTCATGGGCTCTGAATACTATATGTTCGCGTGAGTTGGGTGTTGGGGGTGGTGGGATGTTGTCTGCGTGTGCGGGTGTTGGCTTTTTCCTGAAACATCAATATGTTCTGTCAGATAGTTTCATAAAATTACTGCTGTAGGATGTTCATTGTGATGTACTATCAATGGACAATTTTTGGGCTGATAGATGTACTGCACGCGCGCGGCTATTCTCTGACTAACACCAATCCATTTGTCACACACAACTCTCTAATATCCCATTTAGTACATCTCTGCTTTCTAATAGCTATTTGTTAAACTGGACTTCCAGCTTCTTCCTCACTTCATCTTTGCCAATTGATTTTATTCTTATTCATATGTTTAAAATTTTTGAAAAAATATATTTTCTGTTTGAGCTTATCTGGCTAATTTCTATCCAAATAAAATTTGATATTTATCATATCGTTTTACAAATACACTGCCTAACACGGAAAATATACGATGTAGTGGCCAGAAAGTGAAAAAACGTTGAATACAGAGAGACACCGTAGTCATCATTAAGTGTGATCTACAGTTGTGGGAAGTAGGCCATCTATTGATATAATGAGATAATTCAAATTTTCTTGATATAAATTCTATATATTTTGTATGGTTTTTAAATATTTTCCAAAATATGTAACCAGAGTTTAATGAGGCTGTTTTGTAAGCCTGAATTTCCTAAAAATGCCTTTTATTGAAAGGAGTTCAAAGACAAATATCGATCAATGCCTTCACCTTTTAGAAAAACAACAACAACGACAAAACACCTTTTACTAAGATATCTCTTCATATACAGACTCGTTCCAGAATTCAAATAGAAGAAAAGATCAAACATTAATAGAAAGTTCAATAAGTAAATAAGAAATCAGCTGTATTGTAATCAGTTTTAGTGGAAAGACAATATAAATCATTGTGCGTGCGTGTTTCTTCTAGTTATTTTGTTTTTACATCAACAAAATTCTCGCTTTTCTTCTGAATTAGAGAATGGTAATACAAGTTATCAGAGTTCTCATCGGCCAATAAATCAGTAAAAAAGTTTTGAATTGTTTTAAAAATTTTAGTCGATATGTATGTGAAACTGCCAATGTTTGTCTATCCTCCAGAAACTGGGAACAATGCATAATTCTCTGAGATATCCTCTTTTAAATTCACATCCGCATAACTAGCATTCAAAATACCAGTCTTTCTTCCCATATTCTGACCGGCCTCCGGGGAAAATCGCTAGAGTATCTCTTATTTCTCAATTATTTCAATTTGAAATGGAAGATTAGAGAACAAGAGATATATTCAGCCATTGAAGAGTGTTTTAGGTATTTATAGTGGCTCTCTGTATTGAGAGGAGTTCTTCATTTTAAATTTAAATTTGAAAATACTTTTCTATTGTGATATTCGTATTGTATTAGGAATTTATTATAGAAGAGAAAAATAATTCACTATTGGGGGTCATTTTACAAATTTAGTGTAATGAATTTTAAAATATAAAACTGATATCAAATAGGAACTAGGAATTTTTAGGTACATATTGGCTATCAATCGTTTAATAATTTTGAATATTTTATTCATCAATTTTTAATTAAAGATATATAGATTGATAATATTTTGTGATACTTTTAAAAGATTTGAATTTATTTATGAAAAAATATAATTTCTTGATATTATTCTAGAGAGAAATTTGAATGGGGGGGGGGGATCATTGAAATTCAGATTTATGATGGAATATATGGAAATTTGTAGCCTGATGAAGATGTTCTAAATTTCTTACTTTTTAAATCTCTTAAAAATCTTGCAGATTTTAAAGCATCCCATTTTCGTAGTTTTCGTTCGCTTGATTAGTTCTTGTTATCGATTTACTAGGAAAAAAACTCCTTGACAACCTTAACTTTTTATAATTAATTGTTAGAAGATAACAGAATGAAATCATTTATACATGAATATATATGGTATGAATAATTTAATTTGTACGTATATGACATTTTAAATTGCAATATTTTTCGAGACAAAAATGAAGGCATTTAAGTATCTATTTTTATTTTGACAAACTTCAACTAAAAGTAAATAAACTGTGGGTGCATATTTTCTTTCTCTATCAGTATCTTGAAAAATGATATATATATGTTGTAACACCCCGAGTAAACCGACGTGTAATAAACACTCAGTCGTAGACGTGGGGCGAAAGTGGGGAGGTTTTTCTCACACGTGGACAACAAGAAGCAGAGGCAGGGCTAGACGTTAACACTGAGCTGGACGGAGACAACCCATGGGACAGAGGTGAAGGCCATGACACAAACCTGGATGCCTAACACCGAGACAAGGAGAGAGAGAGAGAGAGTCAGAAGCGGCCTGCATAGATGAACACACCATATCCCACTCTCGGTGGGTCGCCTATAAAAGCTCGGAAGGGGCGTCTTCCTGGGCGTTGGCTATGTCCTTTGAATCTTTGCTTCGTAGCTGTCTCCAGACCAACTCTTTTGATGTTTTTTTTTTGACGCCATCATTTTGAGTTTAAATACAATAAGGATGATACAATTTATATTAATAAAGATATAGCATATCATACAAAATATGGGGGTGGTAGCAAATAGGAGCAGTGTACATTTTAATAAGAGGGTATGTGATCTTATAAACTATTGACTCTAACTTAGCTAATTAGAAGATATGTGAAATATACTAACTGTATTATTATATTATAATTTAAAATATACTACATATATTGTGAGTATAAGTAAGTAAAAATAAGTTCGTGCGGTTTTGATAAAGATGGCGCTACTAGTTTATTATTCCACTGTTTCATCTGGCAACACCATTATTTTGAAGCGTTATCATAAAGCTTCCTTTTTCATTAACCGTAATTTCTCTGAAGTATAAACTACCTAGTTACTGTTTACCCCTAAAATGTCAACCTTTGTACCAAAATTTTGTACCAAGAAGCTGCTGAGAGTCATCGTAGTTCATGATGGCCATGCTCTAGCTGATCGAACGTGTTAGAAGTGGTTTTTGCTCGGTTTAAAAGTAGTATTTTGTCTTGGAAGACGAAGAAAGACCCAGAGGGCCACCTAAGATTGAGAATGCAGAATTAGAGGCAAGGCTCGATGAAGAACCAACATAAACGCAAAAGCAACTTGCAAAAACACTCAACCAGCCATTTTTCATCGCTTAAAAGAAATAGGAATGATCCGAAAGGTTGGGAAAAAAAGGTCCGAAAGGGACGTCGAACGCCGTTTTTTCACGTGTGAACAACTGCTCCAACGTCAGAAAAGAAAGGGGTTTTGTATCGATTTGTAACTGGTGATGAAAAGTGGGTCCATTACGATTATTCAAAACGTCAGGCAACGTATGGAAACCCTGACAATGCCTCATCATCGACGGCCAAGCCGAATATTCATGGCAAGAAGATTATACTGTGTATTTGGTGGGACCAGCTGGGAGTGGTATATTATGAGCTGCTACAATCGAACAAAAGTATCACAGAGGAGGTCTACTGAAGATAATTGATACGATTGAGCCGAGCATTGCGATAAAAACGGCTGCAATACGCCAATAGACACGACAAAGTTATTCTGCAACATGATAATGCTCGGCCACATGCTGCAGCACCCGTTAAAACGTACTTAGAAACACTCAAATGGGAAGTCTTTCCCCACCCGACGTATAGCCCAGACATTGCTCCTTCCGATTATTATCTCTTCCGATCAATGCAACATGGCCTGGCTGACCAGCACTTCTCCAACTACGATGAAGTAAAAAAATTGATCGATGAATGAATATCAGCCAAAGAGCCGGTCTTTTACCGTGATGGGATCCGTCAATTGCCAGAAAGATGGGCAAAGGTAGTAGCTAGCGACGGACAATACTTTGAACATTGGAGGTCTAACCAATTTTTCACAATAAAGCTCCAAGTTTCGAAAAAAAAACCGCACGAACTTATTTATACTCATAATATGTAAATATTTTTCTCCTTTTTTGTTGAGTTCAATGTTTTTCTTTCCTTTTCTATAACCTACGGAATCTAATTATACAAACAAGAGCAGGATAATACCTCTATTAACATATGGGTATATGGAATATATAAAAATAATTATGGCTCTATACATTTACATATTTCTTATATAAAATTGTGAATTTTAAAATACTCTTCTTCTCCTTTATATACCACTCTGTATCGCTCAAGAGAATCTGTATAAAGGACTAAATGTGTCTCAAAGGTTTTATTGACTGTTTTGTTTATTTGAGTATTGAGGGAGGGAAGGAAGGTTGTATGCTATGGATATTGTTGTTATTTTACCTTTTGTTATTTGGTTTATATAGTTGTATATGTGTACAAGTTTCTTCAGAGAGGGAAGTTCCTCCACATTGAGAGAGTTCTCCTCCAGACAAGGTCTTCTTGAACACTCCTCAGTTCCATACCAAGGAAGTACTTATAGAATGGTCGTCTTGGCAGACGCCAGGATGGCCAGGGTGTCATCATCCAGGCCTTGCCCTAAGACCCAGCCCTGGATTTATTTGGTTTATAGCTGTGTGGATTTTTGAATAAAATGAATAAGAGACTTTGTACTCCCAATTCCTCTAAACTAAAATTTCAAAACGAAGCATGCAGAACTATTCCAAAAATATCCCTGTAGACTCTCACTTACACCTATATGGCAAATATCTGAAACTTCAAACTCTCTCTCAAAATAAAAACTATACAGCGCATTATATATATATTTATATTAAAAACAAAAGAGGTATATCTTGGCCAGACTCACATATATGATTCTTTTGTTTTCAATATCAACACCTGACCTATTATATATTTTTTATTGTTTTCCACATATAATTAAAAAGGCATATATTGGATCAAAATTTCATGATCCAATATCCAATATATGCCTTTTCAATTTAAGGTTTATTTATGGATTGCTCTATTAAATATATTTATATTAAAAATAAAGAAGGCATCTCCTGACCACGAGCACATGTGCTTTTTAGATGGCAGAGCGCCATCTAGTGGAGCAAAAATAAACTAAACCTTTATTTAGCTTGCTCCGTGATATTTGGCCAACCCAGGAGATGCCTTCTTTATTTTTAATATCAACACCTGACCCACTTATTTTTTTTTCTATTGTTTTTTCATATATATATATATATATATATATATAGGCTCGAATGAGGAAAGGGTGTTTAAAAAAAAAACACTATCGAGGCTATTGGGTTACGACTACAACATTTTGGCGCGATCACAGTAGTGGGAAGGCGCAGCGAGTAGAAGCAAGATCGAATTTTGAAGGATTAGAGAAAGCTCCTGGCAGTGGGGTTACCAGGGACGTGGTAGGAACTTGGCTGGGGCCAGTGGGGGCCGTAGCAGTAGAAACTTCACAAGTTCTACAAGTTTTGACGCCAGAGTCATGGTTGGTTGGGAAACGGACGGGTAGTGGACCGGGATAGGTTTCTGACTGGTCAAATTTTACCTCAAAGTAAAGTCTTTTGACCACGGTCTTCCGCCTTGATTTCTTGCCAAGGGCCATTATGTAGTTGACCTCTAGCGGCTGGCTAGGAGGGGAACTGAACTTATTGTGGAGCGTCAAATATTTAGCTCCATCTTCTGTGGCCCATAGCTTCAGTGATATGGGCTCGTCGCGTCTGATCCTTGCGTCATCCCAAGAGATGCTATTCTGGGGCGTTCTACCTCCGTTGTGGCGATCAAGCCGGACGATATTCGCGAAATAGCACCAGTCTCCTGGCCGCCAGGGATGGGGACATGACCCTAATTGGAGGCCATCGTTGTCCCATAGCTCCATATCGAAATCGCTGTTCAATTTTGTTAGTTCGAGTTTTTTCAACTTTGGGTGTCGGGGACGAAAGCATGCACAGAAAAGTCGTGAGAAAGACTCCATTCTCTCAGATAAGTACTATCAGTTTTTTGTTACAAACAAATAAAAACAATTCCTTTGTTGGATTGGATCGACCCATGAAATTTTATATGGATAGATTCCGGAAGGAAATTGATCTATAAATATGACATGCGACCTATATATATAATAAAAAGTAAAAACAAATTAGACTAATGGAGTTTAAATCTTGTCCAAATTTCACATTTCTAAGATATTAGAAAAGTTAAATTTGTAAAATTCAGAATTATAATAGTTTAAATGCTTCCATAGACGAGATAGCAAATTAGACAAACATTGAAAAAACCAGCACATCATTTCATCTTCTCTATCCCTGGGATCGTCCTCACAGTTGATATTTGCCCAACTAAAATTGGTTAAAAAATGGCACATTTTCTGCGATAGTAATAATATACAGTAGTAATAGAATTAGTAGTAATGGTGGTTAAAAAGATAGTAGGATTAGTGGTATTAGTATGATATTTGGGGGTAACGGTCTTCGTCTTCTTCTTATCTCCACTCAAAATAGCTGATTGATTCAATGACAAATCCGCAATATCAGCTCTGGAAAACGGAGAAGCGCCCACATAGGACCCGGGAAGCTTCGTTATAGGATTTTCGAGCAAGTGTAATGGCAGCAAGTGTATGTAAGTGCAACTGTAATCCGCCATCATGTGGTTGTCCCAATTTCTTTGGTACATATGGTCAATTTTAGCTTAGATTTTCTGGTGATCCATCAGCCTGCTTCGCACTCATATAACCCAAAAGTCAGGACATTTTATAGTGGATGAGCAAGTAATTCATTTTTACTAACAATTTCCAAATACGAAGGATCATTTCAAGTTTTGAGAAGATTGTCCAAAGTGACTTATGAACTCTACAACAGACCAAATCAACCCAACAAGACGCCCCACAATAGAACCTATAACGACTTTTATCTTTCAACTAAAGACATTTCTCCCGTGAATATATCAAAGCAGATATTAATGATAATATATAAATATGTCATATTTTTTTAATATCCAAGATGTATTATTTCTTTTCGCCAAAATCAGTATGTAAATATGTTAAGATTGTGTTAAAATGTAAATATGCAAATTCATCCATATATATATAAAAACTTTACAAAAATTAACATGGCAGACATCGCGTGCGAATGCTACGGCACGTCGCGGGTGCGCTACTCAATTGGCTGGAACACATTCTTGATTGAATGCATAACAGTTACATCCTTCCATTCGATCACGACATATATATAATGCTGTAAATATTTGATATCGCAATTTATTATTTTCATATAATTTTCAAATTAATAATTTCATTATAAAAAAAAGAATTATCATCATTATTATCACACACCATCTTTGGATGTTTACCTTTTGTTTTTTGCTACACTAGAAATATGGTTCTGAATAAAGGAATAAATACATACCTTCTCAAACATGAATATTTTACATTTAAAACAGGTAACAAGTTACAGAAATTAATACGCAAAAAAAAATTGTACACCTTTGCAAAAATTTAATAATGAGTTTATTGCAAAATTTGTGCGTCATATATTATGTAAATATTTGTTATTATTAATTATAATTATTGCCTTCAAATTTTCGCTGATGTAAATATGTTTCCTGCAAAAATGAAACAAGGGCAGACAAATGCAATAAGCTAGGTTATTCCTATTATCAAGTTTGTCCCACCTGCCCAGAAGTCCAACCCCTCCTCTACGTGGCGGGCGGGAGAAGCGGCACAAGTAAGGGACTGCCCTGTAGGGCGAAGTACAGTGGGGACTCCGTGAGCCCCGAGCCGCTACGGTAACCGTGAACAGGGAACTCTGAAATGTAACGGGGCAATGACACCCCCCATTCAATGGAGAAGTGGACTGGCCACCCTTGCAACCCTCTATATGGCAAACATCAATCCAGAAGAGAACATCCATACAGACAAGGCACCTCAGTTGGCCAGTATTGTGATCAGGGTGCACGGACCGAGCTGATCTCCATGGACAAGACACCACCACCAAGTATGTCCCCATCGCTTTCAACTCTCCTGACCAATAGCGGAATATTTGGATCGGCCAAATTAGAAGATCAATTTAGAATTAATTTCAGAGTGTTAAACTATTTATGTAAATATTAATGAAATGATATGAAATAATCAACATTAGACTTGAATTCCAATAGTTTTATTATAAAATTTTGAGTTGACACCAATCTTTAAGAAAAAAAAATATTTGTTAAGAATTTTGAATCGTTGGTTAAATATTGGTTATATATAAAATTGGATAAATATTGAGTATATATTTTAATGGTTAAATATTGCTATATAGGTCTACACACACCAATTATCCACGTGATAGACGCCAGACATGGCTCAGGTAGAAGACAACGTGGATTGTAGATGCTCCAATAAAAAGGAGCAGAATATGGAGAGTACGCCATAAGACAGGAAACACCATTTTCGAGGCGTATCGAATGTTAGGAGCCGAAGGACAAGGCGCCATGAATGGTAGGCGAGCTAGACAGAAAGCGCAGAAGATGACAGATGGCCTAGACAGAAGAAACCGTAGATGGAAGATGATCAATAAAAGAGCCTCCAGGATGGTAGATTTTCCTAGAAAGAGGCGCTGTGGATGATAGGTGCCCGAGAACGGAGGCGTCATGGATTCTAGTTAGCCAAGGATAAAGATGAAGTGAATCGGTGGCAGCTCAAGAAGGAGGTGAAATAGTTTCTTGTTGGCCCAGAATCGAGACGCTTTAGATGGGTGGCGGCCCAAGATGGAAGCGTTATGGATACTGGGTTGCCAGAAAAGGGGAAACATGGTTGGGTGGCGGCCCAAGATGGATAAGTCATGGATTCTTGTTAGCCTAGGATGAGGGTGACGTTGATGGGTGGCGGCCCAAGATGTAAGCGTCACATTGGTTCAGTTGGCCCAGGATGAAAACGAAGTGGATGGGTGGCGGCCCAAGATGGAGTCCTCATGGATGTTAGTTTGCTCAGGATGAGGGTGACGTGAATGGGTGGCGGCTCAAGATGGAAGCGTCACATGGCTTCAGTTGTCCCAGGATGAAGACGAGGTGAATAGGTGGCGATCCAAGATGTAGACTTCATGGATGTTAGTTGACCCAGGATGAAGATGACGTTGATGGGTGGCGGCCCATGATGGAAGCGTCATGGATTCTACTTGACCAAGGATGAAGGTATCGTTGATGGGTGATGGCCCAGGATGATGGTACTTTGCATGTCAGGGGCGCACAAAGAATGCTAGGTTTCTCAAACAGGAGGAGCTGTGGATAGATCGAGGCAGAGAATTCACAGGATGATCTTTTGATGGAAGTGACCTAGGCAGACAAAAACTAATAAGTTATCGAATTAGATATATGCTTAGAAAAGCAATTAGCCTAAGCTATAAAGTTACAACATTCACTTAATCTCTGAACAAAGAATTCTCCATTCTAAGAGTTAAACACTGATTATATTACCAACTGGCCACATTGCTCTATCTGTATGCGCCAATAATAAGTTGCCACTAAAAGGAAGGTTTATAAGCTTATACTCACCAGAATTATTATTGGTTGGCATCCCTAGATGCTGTAGATACACTGTCTTGTGCCCCAATCAACAGGCAACACAGCCAACATGCGCAAAGTTCTTGATGTTGGCTCCAACGCAGCCAATAATGCTATAACAGACAGGTTTCACAGAGCTTGATTCCTCGATTCACTAGGCACGGCTGATTCTGATGTTCAAACCAGTCAATGCTCCAAAATTCGGGCATTAAAAATGCCTCCATATAAATGTCCTCAGATAATGTCCTCCTGCATCTAAACACCAAAGCAACTTGTTATAAATCTCCAATTCAACATATGGCGTATAGAATTAATTAACAACTACTTATATATGTGTTGCTATTTTTAATCGGCACTCTTATGTTTAGATAATTTCACAAATGATCAGCGTAATCATTCATAACATTACTCCTATTTTAGGACATAATTCCTGCGCCTTATACTTTAGCGTCGTGAAAATCGGATGCCTCGACATGAAACTGACCGTGGGCTCTAACAGCCATTCTGCCATGTTTAAGTAGAAAAAATATGGTAGAAATATAATGTCCCTTAGAAAGAAAATGCGTTGATCTATTAGCGCTATATCATAGGAAATATATTAGGTGATGGCCGAGTCGCTTTATGGAATCTTTAAGATCCAATGAGGCAATCAGTTGTCGTGAAGAAGCAGTAAAATCTATCCTTTACCCTATTTACACAATTGTTGCTTATTCCGCAACCGTGTACAAGTCCTAAATGTACTCTCACATACAATAATAACATTAGTACTTCGATCTCCTATGTTTGAGTTACCTTTTTATCAATCTCAATTTGAGGTCATTCAGCATACAACTCAAAACGTTATAAATTCTTTCACCATTGTTCAAAATGTCATTCGAATTGAAAACGCAAAACATGCGAATTATAATATGAGAGGCATTACTAGCGTTATTTCATGACTTGTGACAAACAACGTAGCAATAAAATATTATATATCAAGTTCAATAATATTTTAATAACTTTTTTATCATCATAGTTCAGTTTAAATAAGATTTTAATCTTCCTTCACGTTTAGTTCTCTAACAACTGTGCGCTAGGTTACCCCTATTTTTGAATATTTCAAGCCCCATCATATTTTATAAATAATTACCCAAATAGCTATTTACTACTCAAACGATTAAAAAGCGATCATAGAATTTGCCTTACAGTTTCAAATATACAGTATTTAGATAGCAAACAGCTTTGATGATCTTTTTTATTGTTAATAAAAATAATTAAATATAATGTACGTGTTCTGTGTAATCGGTATATTAAATTATATATTTGCTTCAAAAATTGTTCTTATATAAAAACACTTGTTATCAGTCATTTAAATCTTTATTAAAGGTGGTTCAGTATGCCTTAAAATTTTCAAATAAAACCTGCTAAGCCATAATAACTTCTATGTTGATTTGTATATAAATTCGGATATTAAAAAAAACGGTACCTAATTTATTTATCAGGTTTTTATATTTGAAAAGAGATAATCAAAAAGTGAAGGAATTGGTACATAAGTAATTCAGAATTAAAATATAAACAGTAGGTACTTACTTATCAAGAGGAACGATGTCCTTCCAGCCAGAGAGAAGGAAGTGTGGGAGTATGTGGATGTCAGTATCCAGGTCTGTGAGGATGTCGGTGGATGTATGGAGGTGGTATGGGGGAGAATATGGTCTATTGATTGGGTGAAATTACATTAGCTGATCGTTTATCTTAGAAGGTGATATATTGCTGAAAAGGTCAAGACAGAATAGATTTCAGTAATTCTCTTGAATAATTTATTTAGTATAGATTTGCATGGATGAAAGGTAAGAGATGAAGTAAATTTGTATTCACACATTCTATAAATCCGTTGATATATATTGTCAATATTCCAGATTTAAATGATATAGTATGGCTCTGATGGGTTGTGAAGTTGATGGGTTTACACGATGGATACATGGAATAAAAAGGGTATTGATGTTCTTCCATTACTGCGAAGGATGTTATAAAAATGGGTTATCCATACTTCTGATAGGATGCGTCTTTGGTTATTAGGGACTGAGTGATATTGGTGGGCCTAAATAAGTGAGGGGAGTGAGCTCGTGGATATGAAATGAGCTATTGGGGTTGCCATTGCTGTAATCGCCAGGAGATATACTCTATATATGATATTATACTGCTGCTCAATACGGTTGTTATATTGCTGCTGCTATTGGGGTTGCTATTGCTGTAATTGCCAGGAAATACTTTATAGATGGTATTACGTTCTGCTCGATATGGCTGTTATATCATTGCTGCTATAAAGTGGGCCTATATCAGGGAGGGAAGGGAGCCCGTGGTCCCCCACTCCACATCTCTGTGAAGTAAGGGACAACGGGGCTCCACACCTACTCTAACAACTGTGGGGGTGGAGGAAACCGTCTCGAACTCTAGCTGTGGCAGTCGGAATGTGGATGGTAGTGGGGTGAAGTCTAGGGGTAAATCTGGGGAGTAGGGGGGAAGGGGAAGTGAGGTGGAATGGCTGATGAATGAAGACCTGTACATTTGGTCCGTGCAGAAGGCCAGTGTTATGGGGAGGTGTTTGGGCAGGTCATAGGCTCTGCACACTATCTGTTGGCGTGGGTTGGGTGTTGGGGGTGGTGGGGTGTTGTCTGTGAGTGTGGGTTTTGGCTTTTTCCTGAAACACCAATATGTTCTGTCAGCTGTTTTGTTCAATTTCTCTTGTGAGGTGTTTATTGCAGTACATATAACACAACAAATCTGCACTATTGGGTTTTATTTGGGATGTAAATTCATGGGCTAAGTACTACAACCATTACATTAACTCACAATAGACTGCGAGTTTATTCTCGAATTAGATTTATTTAGGATGTAAATTTATGGTCTAAATATTTCAGCATCTAGTATATCGCACAATAGACTTCACACAAAATTTCTTACATTTGATTTTGTTTGGTATGTAAATTTATGGTCTAAGTATTACAGTATATATTGTAACTCACAATAGAGTACAAGTTTGCTCTATTTATTTATTTTTTTTTTGTGATATATATGGTCCGATACTCCATAATTTATTGTAACTCACAACATACTCCCTTTAATTTTTTCATTGCAGTAAGGACAGTAGAAATTGTTTTATTTTAAAAAGACTATTACGCCTCTAAAATAGTTTTGTAATTTGATAACAGATGGCGCGCTAGTGCATCGTAATACTAAGGTTTGTTATCTTTAGTTTTATTTGGGATGTGTAAATTCATGGGCTAAGTACTACAACCATTACATTAACTCACAATAGACCGCAAGTTTACTCTCGATTTAGATTTATTTAGGATGTAAATTTATGGTGTAAATATTTCAGCCTCTTGTATATCGCACAATAGACTACACACAGTTTCCTATATTTGATTTTATTTGGTATTCCAATTTATTTGTCTAAGTATCTCAATATTTTTTGTAACTCACAATATAATATAAGTATGCTATCTTTTTTTTTGGGGGGGGGGATGAAAGAATATATATCTGAGTACTACAGAATTTATTTTGAGAAAATGGACATTTCCTGATTATGCAACTAAAAGTTGCTAATGACTTGCGTCATCTATCGGAATAAATATCAACCAATCGTTGGTTTTTAAATATTCCAGAATTGACCAAATAGATTTTATTTTATGGCTCTAAGATATTGCAACATATACATTTAATTTGTTCGAGTATTTGTATGTCTCTTTTTAGAAAATTTTCTATTTTTGAAGCTAACTTCATGTGATATTAACACATATAAGATCATTTTTCAACGAATATACCACGAAGAAGAGTTTAAAAAATGCAGAAGGCTGCCTAAAAGATAAGAAAATACAGTCCTGAAATTCATATCTTTGATAGATGGAAATTTAACGATCAATCCCTTAAGGTAATGTAAAATATGACATAAACATGTTGAAGATTTGCATAGAACAAGGAGAAAAAGATCGCTTGATTTCAGAGGAAGAAACATACCTCAATTTTGTATATTTTCATATTGACTATATTGTAGCAAAGTATTTATTATATTTTATGTACAGATTATTAATATTTGATATTTATATTATTTATATTTTGTTACTCTGGAAACTTCCCTCATTTCTTAACTTGTATCTTACAAATGTGTATTTTGTTCTTGCCTTAAATATATTGCCGTGACATTCTGAAGTTTGTCTTTACTAATTTTCTACGTGATAATATAATACTTTATGTTAATAGGCATTCATATATAAAATGTATGTAATGTATTTTATCTTCCATTCGAAAATTAACATTTGTTATTCACCTTTCATCATTAATATTGTTACATATTGTAATATACTTGAATATATGGTGTGTTTACTTGAAGAAACACCGAGATCTTCAATTTACATAAGAACGATGCCTCCTTATGTCTATGACCCTGGTAAAGAACTTTAATAGTGTTGTAAGGAATGGGCCCCACAACACATGAGAAGAATATTTTGATAAATCAATATTATCCTATCGTAATATTATGTAATAAATATATATTCTCTTGCCAATAAAATTTGGAATTCCAACATCTTTTCGTTCCAATTTTTATAATACCCAGTTTACAACGAACCATGGAAATTTTAAGGGATTTTTATCAAAGATTGGAGCGGTTAAAGACTCTAGCTGTCATTGTGGCAACGAATTCCAGGACTCAAGACACCCACTGCTGGAATGCCCACTCTCTTTCACCGCTAGACAGCAGACAATAAATAATGTTGTAGATCTATATCAATTTGTAGATAGCAGAGAGAATTATCGTAGGTTTAAATATTTTTGTAAATATATTTATGATTATCTTTCTAACCTGAAAGGTTCAGGTTCCTAAAATATATTATTGTTTCTCTTTTTATTTTTAATTACTTCCTTGTGTAATATGTTAATAACTGTTTCTGTTTAAAAAATGTAAATCGACGCAATTATCCCTAGCCGGAATATCGCGTTTTGTGTGTTGAAATAATTTTTTTTTTCTGAATATTCTTATGTATACATAAATATCAAATAATTTATTTTTAAAATATATATAGATTTATCAAATATAAAATTTATCAAAACAATTTTGTAAATTCGTTTGGAAAACATTTTCGATATTTGAATTTGAGGATCAAGTTACTCTCTCACTGAATTTGTCAAATAATTATTTCTGATACTCATCATTTATCAAAACGGAATTCGACATCAAATATATATTAGATTAGCATTAGCTGAATGAGTTCCATTATGTACTCACTTTTTGAAACATTTAAAAATCTTGCCAAGTTTGAAGCAACCCATTTTTGTCAGCTTTCGATAACTTATTGTTATTTGTGAGAATTATTAGAAATAAAAAGTCCTTAGAAACCCATATTTTTGACTCTCTATCAATTATACCATCATTTATTTGGATAAGGGCCCCGGGTAGAAATATTAATTGAACACTTAAAAATTACTTCGATTTCTGCAGATTTTTTTAATTATCCCTAGTACACGTGGTACAGGCTATGATAATCATGGTGGGTAGAAGTTGGCGGCTGCTTTTACTGTAAGTGCACCACATGTCTACACAGATGAAAAGCAGTTCGACTCTGCACTTACAAATATGCCAGAGGCCGTTTGGTTACTTGCACTCGCTGTATTCCTGAAGATACTTCCACAAATCCAGAGAGTACAATTACTCCAACGTCGTTCTGACACCTAGTTAGTACAAGTTCCAACTACTTATTATATGTGTGAACAGCCACGTGGTATTCTAGCACTCTGAGCGATCGTGAAGCTCCTTGATTATTATGTCCTATATTTTACTAATTTGTGGAGTATAGGCTAAATAAAATACTAAACTATATTGTTTTAAAAATAGAGCAATCCATAAATAAATCTTTAAATAAAAAGGCATATATTATTTTATGACTAATGAATTTATCAGTTTTAATTTATATATATATGTTATAGATTAGAAATTTTTTGTGTGTTTGATTGTTGAAAAGAGGTGCAGTCGTGGAAAAATAAAAATAATTATTTACCTTTCAAGCAGATTTTTATTTTGAATCTCTTGAAGTAAAAATATACATAAAATTATTTATATCACAGGAATATAGAATTTATATAATGAATTCTATAATCGTGGATAAAAGATAGGTAGGGTTAAATATACATATTTACAACAATAATAATTAAAAGTGATATTTTTTTGAATATATGGTCAAAAATGCAGAACAGTCAATGAATGAAAAAATAAAATATATGTTTTTAAAAAATATAAAATATTTGTATTTTAGATTATTTAATATATATATATATATATAGCAAATTTTATTATGATAAACGTGTAACGATTACAGCTAAAGTTGTTAAAACATTTTAATATTTAAAATAAATGAAGTGGACCCCACTTCTGACACCATTTGTTACGTCGCCGCCGTGTCAAGGAATGCCAAATGAGCAAGCGGGATAAAGATATCTCTTCAAATCTTCCTTATTTACCTTCGTGCATTCATAGAGGACAGAGTAAGTAACACGCAGAGAGCATCATCAAACAGCTGTCTTTAACAATTTGGAGGACGATTCCTCTCCTGGCCTTCACAGCTGGGATTCTTCCTTCCTGACTGCTCCGCCCGTCCCATCAGCTATTCTTGGGGTCAACATAAGTGATTCAACTGACCCTACTTACAATCAAGGAGATATCAAATCTTTCTTTCGTACATTGCCGCAACGCTATTTTTGAAGGCCTGGGAGTCTGAGAAAACAAAGAAGAAAGCATTCACTTTCTTTTTTATTCTTTTTTTTTTTTAATATTTGCATCAATATATTTGTTACTTTTAATAATCTTTAAATGCATTTGATATATCTGCGCGCTCTACACGTGTTTGAATATCTTCATAAACTGGCAAAGATAACCATTGTGAATTTTTTTCTCCTTGAAAAGATTTACAGAGGGAAACTGAAACTTTGGAAATAAATATTTGAAAAGTTGTGGTTGGCGTTAAATGTTATTTATTCCTCATAATTACATAGTTAATTCTCTAATATTTTAAGTGAATAAATATCGCCGTTTATATCAGGCTGTTTTAAAGTCAAAAAGAGGAATGGAACAAAAACAACTGTTCGGAGAAGATTAATAGAATCGCTTATGTCGTGCATGCCCCTGCATTTCCTCAAACAGGTTGAGTGTGAGACGCGCGACGTCAACAACGCTCCAGTTGCAGTCTAGCACGACCCGGGAAGGTCTGATCGCGGACCCCACGAGGGAGTCCGCTATTGTCGCTTATGTCGTGGTCCATTTGAAAGAGGAAAGCGAACACTAGAACGCGTTGATTCCACACTCGCCTTTCCAGTCATATTAAAAACCTAAATAATTGCAATCCGTAATTTAATGAATGAAAGGAAGAAAAAATTGTTTGCAAAAAGTTTCTTTTATTCTTAAATTTGGCGAGCTTTCAGGCGTTAGCCTATCATCAGGCCGACATCGCAAATATCTGCGATATAATATATAATATTTATAATATATATAATATTTGCGATGTCGGCCTGATGATAGGCTAACGCCTGAAAGCTCGCCAAATTTAAGAATAAAAGAAACTTTTTGCAAACAATTTTTTCTTCCTTTCATTCATTAAATTTCCAGTCATATGTTAACCTATACACAGTGGATTCTGTAGCAACTGGAGATGCGTCGGACCTGGAGGCTGTTGGGTTCTGCGCTGCCTGGAGAATAGGAGCTCCATCTACGTTTCCTCCCTTGGTGATTCTGTATAAGACCTGTGGTCTTAATAAGGTTGTATGTGTGTGAAACAAAAACAGAAATATAATAGTGAGCTTAACCTAGATGTTATCTACTTTTTCAAACTTTCCAGTAAACATTTTTGAATATTTTAAGCGCACTAATGAAAATATTGTTTTGTTTTAATCATAAACTGACAGATTTATTTAGTCATCATGTAATTGGTGTAAAAATGATCGAGAATATTTTGCCAATCATTTTATTATAGAATTTTGATTACAATCCAATGAGGTTATGCGCTAGAATTTTGAAAT
Organism: Cordylochernes scorpioides; assembly: GCA_030710605.1. Classification (NCBI taxonomy): domain Eukaryota; kingdom Metazoa; phylum Arthropoda; class Arachnida; order Pseudoscorpiones; family Chernetidae; genus Cordylochernes; species Cordylochernes scorpioides. The sequence goes on from CP092864.1 coordinate 194,632,613, forward strand.
ATAAGTTCTATGCTTCCCATCCAAGCATAGAGGTGCGCAAACAGCACATCCACGAATCGGGAAGGAGGTGCCATGAGTGGTAAGTAGCCCGGGCATTAGACGTTGCTGGTGGTGAAGGCTTCAGGCAAGAGGTGCGAACAATGGCGGAGTCAGTCGGGAGGAAGAGTACAGGATGATAGATGAAGTGGTCAGTGGTTGTTATCAGGCAGGCGATGGTGCTGATACTGCAGATGGTCAGTGTCCTGAACAAATAATTTACCTCAATAGTTTATCACAATAGGAATAAAATTCTCTAAATACAGTAGAACCTCCCTGTAAAGGACACCTGATTGCAGAGCCAAAGTGTCCTTTAGGGAAGGTGTCCTTTTACTGTAAAGTTTGTTAATAGTAAAAAAATGGTATTTTTGCAAAGGAGAAAACTGTTCTTTGTAGAGAGGTGTCCGTCTGGGGGGTGCCCGCCGAAGGGAGGTTCTACTGTAGCAGAGTAACAAATATTTATAAATTCAGAACATTTGAAATCAAATAGAGTTGGGTGGGTTCTTAAAACAATGGGAAAGCTGATATTAATTATATTTCCCATAAATATTTACGGCTATAATTTATGATAGAAAAATAAGTTGACCACTCACCAGAACTGATGTTGGTTGACATTCCAAGAGGCTGTGATGCGAGTGACTTGTGCCCCGTTCAACAAGCATCGCAGCTCTTGGTTTGTCGACCAGCAGGCGTTGCAGTTCTTGGTGAGCTGAACAATAGAAACCGCAGTTTGTTTTGCTCCGGCCCAACAGAAGCGGCAGTTATTGGTGCCCCATCCAACAAAAGCCGGCTTCCTGGTGTCTTGATGGTTTGAAGCTGAATTTCGTGGTGTTTTGATTGACACAAGCCGCAGTTCTTGGTGCCTTCTTCAATTAGGTTCCCGGATTAAGAGAAAAACAGGCCTTGGTCTCCGAAAATAGAAATACAAGTTTTGATACCCCGGCCAATATAAGACCGGTCTTGGTGCTATGAAGTCTCAGTTATTTAGATCCAAACATCAGGTGCAGAAGTTCCAAGGGCCGCACAGTAAATGCCGTAGATTTTGATATCATCACCTGCAGACGTCTTCTATTTTAGTGCTCCAACTGACAGGAACACAGAATCAAATGCTCCAGGCATTACAAATGTTTTGATTGGAAGTTATTCCAGGAAAGGCTGCCCCAGAATTTGACATCTGAATAAACACAAAAAGGTTTATTAATAAATTATCTATGTGATTAGGTACTTTGGTAAAAATTTAATATTCTTATATGTGGAGGCACCTTTCCAATTGATATATTAATAAGAAATTTGAACTATTTTTGACCCCTATGATTATTTTTTAAAATAGTCAATTTTATACTGCCCTTCCTCCATGATAGAATAATGGGAGGGCCTTATCATTGCAGTATAAGGGCAATAGAAGATTGATTATTAAAAAAAAATCATACCCGCGTCAAAAATACCTTAATTTTCTTACAACAGATGGCGCGTTAATGTATCCCATTGGTATATTTATATTAAATATAATATCAAAATACATAATTGAGAACTATAAAATACAAAGCAATAACGCGCCATCTATATATAATGAATGAATACATTTTATCATCGCAGTAAGGACAGTAGAAGTTTGATTTTTTTGTGAAAAGAAACATTCAGGTCTTAATGTCTTCATTTATTATAACTATAAAAAATATTTGACATGCATTATGCAAACATTTTCAATCCATTATTAAAGACTAGGCAGTGTATATATATTGTTTCAGTTGCTAGAATACAGGAGTAAACATATACACTATTGAGCTAGAGTAGAAGTCAATAGAGTAGGTACTTACTTCTCTAGGAAACGACGTCAATTGTCTCCGTTGAGGGAAATGGAGGAGTGGCGGTATGTTGATGTAGGTACCCATGTTTGCGAGGATATTGTAGGTGGATGTTTGGAGGTATGGGGGAGACTATTGATTTATTTAAAAGTCTATTAATGGAACTCTTTTTTATAGGTTGATGTGAGGTTGATTAGAGAGGTTGATTGGCGGTGAAATTGAAAGTTATTTGAATGAGGTTATCAGTATATTTCTTCTTAGGTGATTTGTGGATGGTATAATTTCATTTATTAGAAGAAAATGAAATGAAAAAAATATGATTATTCATTTATGTTCAAATATTTGAATGATGATGATTTAAGATGAAAATATATGTTTGATAAAAAAAATGAAAAATCAATTATTGAACCAAGTTTGGGATTACAAAAATATCATTAATGATTGGAGACATATTTGGGTATATATAATATAAGATGAATTATTTGAAGAGGTTTGCTTTTACTACTATTTCCATAATATTCTCCATAATATACTGCTGCTCGTATTGGTTGCTATATTGCTGCTGCTATTGGAAGTGAACCTAGATTATGAAGGGGAGGAACCCGTGGGTTTGGAATGAGCTATTGGGGTTGCTATTTCTGTAATTGCCAGGATATTCACTATGGATGATATTATTATAATATAATGCTCCCCAATATGGCTGCTATTTCTAGGATATCCTCTAAGGATGATTATATAATGCTGCCAAATATGGTTGCTATTTCATTGCTGCTATTGTCAGGAATTTCTCTGAGATTGATATTATACTGCTGCACAATATGGCTGTTATATCATTGCTGCTATGGGAATGGGCCTAGATCAGGGAGGGGAGGGAGCCCGTGGTCCCCCACTCCACATCTCTGTGAAGTAAGGGACAACGGGGCTCCACACCTACTCTAACAACTGTGGGGGTGGAGGAAACCGTCTCAAACTCTAGCTGTGGCAGTCGGAATGTGGATGGGAGTGGGGTGAAGTCTAGGGGTAAATCTGGGAAGTAGGGGGGAAGGGGAAGTGAGGTGGAATGGCTGATGAATGATGACCTGTACATTTGGTCCGTACAAAAGGCCGGTGTTATGGGGAGGTGTTTGGGCAGGTCATAGGCTCTAAAAACTATTTGTTCGCGTGGGTTGGGTGTTGGGGGTGGTGGGGTGTTGTCTGCGTGTGGGGGTATTGGTTTCTTCCTGAAACGCCAATATGTTCTGTAAGCTAGTTTTACAAAATGATTTCTGTAGGATGCATATATTTCAACATATATTCATTGGATACATTTTCGGCTGATAGAAGAACAGCGACTATTCTTTTATCAACACCCTCAGTTGTGGACCATCTCTGTAATGACTTTTCGAGAGATATTCAAAATCATATTATATCAATTCTTTATGATATGCGAGAGGAAATATTTTCCAAACAATGCAAACAGAGTTTAATGAGGCTGTTTTGAATGCCTCAATTGCTTGAAGAATGATTTGATATTGAAATAAATTTATTTTTGATTATATATATATATCGATTATTACCAAATTAATAAAACAATATTGTATGATAAATGTTTGTTATAATGATATTATTTTGAGTAATTAAACTTCTTTTACAGAACGGATTACAGAGACAATTATTTGATAAATGCCTTCAGTAGCGGGGGGATATGCAATACCAACAATATACATTTATTAAGCCACATTTTGCATTACATATACTATACCTGAATGCATAAAGGCAATGAAAACAGTAGTAGAATGTATCACTATAAGTAAATGGTTGATGTAAAATACAATATATTAGTGGAAGATAGTAGCAATCATTACATGTCTTCTAGTCATTTTATTTTTAATTATTAATAATTTCTGAGGTTTTCTGTTGAATTGCTGAATTAGTGGGACATGTATATACAAACCTTTTATGGGCCAATTAAACAGAAGTTTTAAATCATTTTCCAGTAACATTGGTAGAGGTGTGAACTTCCAATTTGAGTTTTTTCTCCTGAAGCCGGGAACAATGGAGAAATCTATGTGACCACTTATCTTACATTTCATCTCCACATAACTCACATTTTGAGCAACAGTCTTTTTTAATATTCTGACCAATACTTTGAAGAATAATAGCTTGGTTTTCTTTGTTTTGCAAAAATACTTTATATTTGAAATGGATGATTAATAAACAAGAGACTGATATATAGCTGAACAGTCATTGTACCTTGAATAACGGCTAAAAGGGTTCTACTTTCATAGCTGATGCTACCTCCACCATGAAGTCGCGTGTTTTCTGCCATTATGAACTACAAATATGAATCTGTATTCATCAGAAAAAATGACTGAATGCCATTCTTGAGCCTAAAGACGTTTTTCTTTACACCAGCTGAGCCTGTCGCTTCTATGTCTGGAAGAGAGTGGAATTCTTAATAAAGCCTGTCAATTGCGGATTTCTGCTTTAATAAGTGTTTAGAGATGGTCCAAATTCTTTCTGAAGATGTCGAGCTGTTTGAATCATTGGTACAGTTTGTTGTCCTGTATGCTACAACATCCTTCGAATATCGCTCTTCCCTCTTTCTGTCATTACTCTAGTGCGACCTGAGACAGGTTTTCTTGAACCTTTCTCTTTCTCTAACCACTTAGACCAAATCCTTACAAAAGTATTTCGATTGCAGCGAAAACTTTAATAGATAGTTCTCTAGTCGATATTCCACCTTTTCTGAGGTCTATGATTCTGCCTCTTGTAAAATCAGAAATTAACTTATATGACGTCCTTTTTTCTGTCTTGGAATTCTACAGATTTAGATTGATCTAAAGAATGCAAAAGAAAACCAGTTAACATTAATCAGATACAATAGAAATATATTTGAAGACCCTTTAAGAAATATACAAGGCTATTTTATAAACTCACATTTTAGGTACAGTTTCACAAATTTGATTATTTACATGCCTCAATGTTCTTATTATGTGTGAACATTTTTTAAATTTGCTAAAGTGTTTGTAGGTGATGTCATTATTTTTGTGGACAGTATTGTTGTTGGCTAAGGATTTTATGTCATGGTTATTGTGCTTTCATTTTCTTTTGCATTCTATGGAGTATGTGGCATTCTTTCTATTGTATAGGTTTCTATTGATATAGTTTATTTTGCTGTTGGGGGGTTTCTTTTTAATGAAACTATATTTGGGGAGTTACTAAAAGGTTTTATACCAAATTTTCGAGGGGGAATGCTATTAAGACAAATATTGGTTATAAGAAATATTGCATATTGACTTATAAATATGGGGGCTAGACAATCTGATGGTTTATAAAAATGTGTTTAAATGAATGATAAGGGATATCCCAGCAAGGTGTTTTAGATTTGTTAAAATATTCTGAAGATTTTGTTCATTTCGAAAGGTTTTGGAGGGAACAATGGGTATGAACGCGTTTATTTAAGGCCTTTACTGAATATAGTAGTCTGTATTTAAGATTGAAGGACGGTTTGTACAAATTGACTTGCCATATCCTGACGTTTGTCTCTCTTATAATTATAATATTCTATATTTGTGTTACAATATAAAATATATATTATTTTTATTAAGATATATATTCAAAAATATATGAAGGGATAAAACGATTTCATAAATAGTTATATTTTCCCATGAAAATTTGTTCACGATTCAAACAAAATCACGTGTTGCGGGCGAGCAACATTCGCTATGCAAATTAGAAATTATATGAAATTTAGAAATTTACTTCTAAAATAATATGTTCTTTTTAATTTATATCTATAAAATATATATAATGTGATTTTACTATAACATGTGTGTGTGAATAAATCAATATCGAAATATGCTACACTTTGTCTCAAAAAATGTTATATTGTCTGAACATAAATCATGGTTGAAATATCATTTGTTTGTTCTTAAATTTACCATATGTTGTAAATTGCACTTCCTTGAAACTCACTTGTTGATCTCAATGTTTGAAAAAGTGTATAGAAATAACACCATATAGCAGTTATTTAATTCATTTCTTCAATGAAAGCTCTCCAACTCAAGCTTTTTAATTAATTTGTAGCAAAGTATTTATGATTTTATTAACACAGTATCATTTTTATGTTTATATTTTGCTACTCTGTAAATTTCCCTCATTGTTTATCTTTTGTTTATCATTTTTAGTTTGTTCTTGTCTTAAATAAATTGCTGTGTCATCCTGAAGTTTGTTTTTCCTAATTTACCACGTGGCAATATACTACACTAAATTTATTCCCGACTTTAATGTTTACTAGCATTTTTTATTTTTCTGATGGGATAGATTTATAGTATCATGAATATGATTTGCTTATCATATTATTATATTTTCATTTATTCATATGTGTTGTACAATATATAAGATTAATTCATGTTTCAAATTTAATTTTCTATATTCAAATATTGGGTATGTATATTTTCAAATTTGATTCAATAACTTTCAAAATTATATCAATACTTCAGACAAAATAATTAGCAATTATATTTTATGATATATGTTTGGTGTTTATATTTTTTTATAATTAAGAATGAGATTTGTATAAATTGTTTATTAAACTTTATACTGATCTTTTTACATCACCACGTTGTTTACATTATACATCTTATTCTTGTTGTTTGTAATGATGATATATATTTATTCACAGATTAATAGAATATATATATTTAGTCTCAAACGATATACATTTTTATAAAATAAAAGGATTTAAAGCGCGAATGTTTCTTCTATACATAATACGAACTTCTACTGTCCTTACGATTCCATCCTTCAGTGTAGCATATAAAAGCAGAATGATCCAATACAGTATTAGAGCTCTGAGAAGCGGTCTGGTGGATTAAATTGGCGAAACCGCTGGGAGGGTTCACCACTGATGAGCCAAGCCCTCCCAATATATTTTTCATCGCAGTAAGGACAGTAGAAGTTCGTATTATGTATAGAAGAAACATTCGCGCTTTAAATCCTTTTATTTTATATGTATAGATGGCGCGTTATTGCTATGTGTTAATACATTTTTATTTGCTATCATTATTTGATAATTTTTAATAATTTTAGAAATTAGTTACTTGAAATGTTTAATAGTATTGATTGATAATATATTAGAATATTTTCAGAAGAGATTCAAATTTATTTTTAATATAATTGCTTATATAATAATAATTTTCTCTAGAGAAATTTTGAATGAAGGATTGTTGATATATTTAGAGTTATAATGCAATATTAGGGAATTTGTAGCCTGATGAAGATATTTGATTTATTGATAACATATATATATATATATTGAATATTTTTAGAAAATTTATATTAATTTATAAAAATATAATGGCTTTGATAATATTTTAGAGTTAATTTTCAATGAGTTATGATGGAACATATGGGAATTTGTTGCCAAATGATGATGTTTTAAAATGATCTTACTTCTTAAATCTCTTAAAAATCTTGCAGATTTTAAAACATCCCATTTTCGTAGTTTTCGTTCGCTTGTTTAGTATTTGCTATTGATTCGCTAGGAAAATAAAAACTCCTTGGTAACCTTGAATATAAACAATAATTATCTAAAATATATAGAAATATAGGATAACAGAGTATAAAGTTATCTACACTACGTGACACTGAATTGGTAACAACAAAATTATTGGGAAAAATTTTTGAATATTTTCATAAAGAGATTACCAGTAACAAACACTAAATGATCTTTATTAGAACAGAATACACCTAGTAGCAGCTGGAAATAACTGTTGTAATTATTATATTCTAAATTATGGCAAATATATTAATTTTTATTTAATTATATAAAAACTTAATTATTTTATGAATTGTAAATAAAAAACAGAGTTTAAAAGTTTTGAATATGAGTGATATTTAATATGTTTTAGCTTGATATAGATTTTGCATGGCTGTAAAAATAATATCATTTACATGTGTTTAATAAAAAAAGAGTTTTCTTCTAACCAACAGTGGTCAATAAATTCTGATTACTGGATCCCTGATAACACTTATACACCTATACACATTTTAATGTAAAAGCCGCGATAGAAAACAAGTTGAAAAATATACTGAGTTATCACAATTGGAACAAGATTTGGTAGATAATGTTAAGTAGAGAGTTTGGCAGCCCATACTAGTAGATAGCTTCTCCTCCTGCTGTTCCAAACTGAGAATCAGCGGCTCGTAACTCTTTGGTAATCCCAATAACATAATCAACGCTAATTCGCCATCCCCAAATCCATGGTGACACTTTGCCAATTTTCTATGACAATCCATTATTCTCGCGAAATATTCTTTCATATCATCGTCATTTCTTTTGATAATGTTGAAAAGCTCTCTCAGTAGCTGTAATATATGCAGCAAGCCATACTTTGTGTGGATGTTCTCCAGTATCTGCCATGCATCAATCGCTCGCTTACAATCACCGATGTAAACCAGGAATGAATCTTCAACTGCTAATAATATGATAGATAATGCCAAGTTATCTTTCCGCTTCTGTTTTTCTGAAGTTTCACTAGGAAAGCCAGGCTCAATCGCATCCCATATGTCCTTCTGAATCAAAATTGATTTAGTTCTTATAGCCCAGGAAAAATAATTATTACCATCTAGTTTAGGTATTCTCAATTCATTAGCCATTGATTTTTCTAGTTATGCAAATTCACAAAAATTTATAACTTAAATATTTTCTTCTTCTTTGTATAAAGTTCAGATTTTAAATCGCTCAAATTTCTAACAATCAAATTCTTTTCTTTATCTTATTCAGCTTTATCTTCTTTAGCCCAACAAACTTTTCTTCTTTAGCCCTATATTCCCTGGCCTTATCCTCTTAAGCCTTCAGCTTTTTTTCTTTAGCTCTATCTTCAAATTTTCTTCTTTAACTTCTACTTTCTTTCTACGGCGCAGTGGAAGCGTTCTGCTGGGCCCATAACCTGTTAGGAACTAATTCTTTCCTAGTCTACAATCGAGCAGAGTAAACACAAACACCTCTAAGAAAATCAACACTTTTAATTTCCTATCATAACTAACTAAATTACATCGTTTAAAACCAATTATATACATGTAAAATCGTCCGGTCATCTGGTCAAAATATAAATAAATTAATCTATGAAAAAACAACTTATAAAAATCCTAACAGAATATATAAACAGAATCGTGTGTTGTCCAATACAATATTAGAGCTCTAAGTAACGGTCTGGTGGATTGAATTGGTAAAACCGCTGGAAGGGTTCATCACTAAGGAGCCAAGTCCTCCCAATATTTGTAAATCTCAGTAAGTACAGTAGATGTTCGTTTTATATTTAAAAAGAGAGAGAAACATTCGTACTTTATTGCTTCCATTTCTTACAAGTATATTGCCATTAAATTACACATTCGTCCAGTCAATATATTTGTCCTTACTTCCCGCTTCATTCATGTCATCATGTTGATCATTTCTATTATTCTCTTCCCTTCCTCTCTACGAGGTCTTTTCGTTAAAGTAGTAACTCTTTGAATACAATTTTGGGATAGGCTCAGATTTACAAATTCATAATAATACTAAGAAAAATTAAAAGATCATATTGATACGTCGTACCCAGACGCTATTCGTGTACTTTGTCTATTCAGAATGCCACAAAGATACCCACGTGGGTTCGAAGAGGTGCAGCTAAAGTTAGCGCTTTATTATGGCTCTAAACAAAAGGAATACAATGAGTTGGACTTGTCTTAACCTCCCTGTCACAAGAATCCTTGGCGCCGCGGATGTCACTCTTATGAAGCTTCTCGCTTGACAATATTCAAGTCCAGGCTTGACTACACCGGCTTGTAGGCCGCTCCGATGTCAGGCACTTATGACACCGACTTGAAGGATCATCCACACGCCATCTCGCCGCAGATGTCACCAGACTCAGTCCTCCCCCACACAGGGATGCTTTTTTGACGCCTGCCACATGGCAGCGGGGACAGCTAGAGTCCACCCCTCTTGTGATACTGTGATAAGCCTAATGAAATATGTGATATAATCAACATCATACTTTTAATTCCAATATTTTTATTATAAAATTTTGATTCAAAACCAATCTTCTCTTCTTCTCCCTTTAAGAGAAAAATATTTGCTATAAATTTTGAGTCATTGATTATATATAGGTTAAATATAGATTAGATATTGAGTATATATAATAAGGTTAAATATTGGTTATATAAGTTCTCTACGCGATACGCCACACATGGCCCAGGTAGGAGACAACGTAGATAGTAGGTGCCCCCAAAAGGAAGCAGCAGAAAATGGAGAGCACACCGTAGACCAAGAAGCACCATTGTCGAGTCGTATTGAATGATAGATGCCAGAGGACAAGGCACCATGTATGGTTGGTGAGCCAGAAAGGAATCGCAATGGATGGTAGTTGGCCCAGACAGAAGAAACATGGTTGGTAGATGAACAATAAATAAATATACAGGATAGTAGATTTCCATAGAAAGAGGCGATGTGGATGGTAGGTGCCCGAGTACGAAGGCATCATGGATGCTAGATGGCATAGGATAAAGGTCAGGTTAATGATGTCGGTCTAAGATGTCGGAGTCATAAATCATAGTTGGCCCCCTAAGATAGATGGGTGGCGGCCCAAGATGGAGGAGTCCTGGATACTTGTAGAGCCAGAATCAAAATCACGAGGATAGATGATGGTACAAGAAATACTTAATGGTTGGTCAAGGATGAGGCTGATGTGGATGGGTGGTGGCCCAAGAGGGAGGTATCCTGGATTCTTGTTGTCCCAGAACGGAAGTCTCGATGATGGGTGGCGGCCCAAGTTAGAGATTTCATCGATGTTAGTTGGCAAATGATTAGATATCGGCGTCACAGTTGTTATTGTTGGCCCAAGATAGAGTTGACGTAAATGGGCGGCGGCCTAAAATTGAGGCGTCATAGATGTTAGTTGGAGCAGAGTGAGGTTGACGTGAATAGGTTGCGGCCAAGATAGAGGCGTCATGGGTTCTTATTGGCCCAGAATAAGAGTCTCGATGATGGGTGGCGGTCCAAAATGGAGACCTCATTTATTCAGTTGGCTGAGGATGAAGTTGACTTTGATGGGTGGCGGTATAAGATGGAGGCGCCAAACAAGGAGAGAAGTTTGTTTACATAAGTTATTTACATTATTCAATGAATAAAAACATTAGAAATTCAGATTTTGTAGAAATTTTAGAATGTATTTACAAAATGAATCATATCTAAAGTTCAATTCATTTTGTAAATACATTCTAAAATTTCTACAAAATCTGAATTTCTAATGTTTTTATTCATTGAATAATGTAAATAACTTATGTAAACAAACTTCTCTCCTTGTTTGGCGCAAGTATCCCTTGCGGGATATAGCGCTTTGGAAATAAAATAATTGTAATTGTAAAAGAAGAAAGTCACGAGGATGGGTAGCGGCCCAAGATGGAGACTCCATGAATTCCAGTTGGCCCAGGATGAAGGTATCCTTGATGGGTGGCGGCCCAGGGTGATGGTACCTTATATGGCAAGACGTGCAAGGGATGGTAGGTGACCCGAACAGGAGGAGCTGTTGATAGATCCAGGCAGGAGGTTTATGGAAGTGAGACCTAAACAAACAACGAATAATAAAATACACTATAATTAATCCAATTAGTAAATGCTTAAAAAAGCAAATAGACTAAATTATTCTACTCTAAAATCAACTTAACCTATAAAAATATCGCGATTTAAAGGGTTTAAAATTAATTATCACAAATTAGAAGCATTGCTTTATGTGCTAATAAAAGGCTGCCAAAATAGGAAAGTTTATAAGCTTCAACTCACCAGCATTGATATTGGTTGGCATCCCAAGAGACTGTAGATGCACTGTTTTGTGCCCCAATCAACAGGAAACTCAGCTCTTGGTTTGTCCAACATTAGTCGCCGCAGGTATGGATGATGTCCCGACCAGCATGGGTTCAAGGATTCCCAGACCATCATGCGCAAAGTTCTTGATGTTGGCTCCAACAGACACTGAAGCCAATAATTGCCTAACAGACAGGTTTCACGGGACTTGATGCCCCGATCACTAGGCATCGATGATTCTAAAGCTCCGACATGCCAATGCTCCACAATTCGGGCATTAAAATACCTCTATTGATATTTTCTCAGATGGCGACATATCTGAACACAACAAAACAAAGCGTTATAAATCTACAATTTAACATTACATATTGGCATACCTATCTTTAAAGTTTCACAAATCATCAACATAATGCTTATCAGTATTCATCCTATTTTTTAAACATGATTCCAGCTACCTATTTATAGAGTGGTGAAAAAATTCTTAGACACGAAAATAACCATGGGCTCAAGCAGCCATTCTACCTTATTTATTAAAAAACCATTTGATAGAGTTATTTTGACCTGGAAAATTAATTATGGTAAACTATTAGCGCTTTATAAGAGCAGATTAATTGCATAATGACTAAGTCGCTTTATAATATCCTCCTTAGCGTTCCTTAAGGCAATCAGTTGTGTGTCTTTATTAATATGATTTACTATACCTTCAAAATTGTCAAACAAAATATGCTAACTCATAATAATATTCATCTTGATTTGTATATCTATATATATAAAAATGAATGTATGTGTGTGTGTGTGTGTCTGTCTGTCCTTTATGCCTGACCAAATTACTCATTGGAACGCCATGAAACTTTGGGAAGTTATTTAGTATAGTACTGGGAAGGTTTCTAGCAAATAAAATTTTTGAAATAACTTTTCGCCTAAAAATAATCAAGATAAATATTCTAATTTATCTGTTATAATTCAACAATCTGCTCTAAATATTATCATGATGATACGATGATATTGTAGTGTAGAAAATTAGGAAAGACAAAATTCAGGATGACACGGCAATTTATTTGAGACAAGAATAATGATACAATTCATAGGCAAGATACTATTCCTTTAACTTCCAATTACCGAGGGAACCAATTAATATTGATTTTATTCAACTTATCGAGTACTTTTAAAGGGACCGGGAAAAAATGTTCACTTTATTGAGAGATTCGTTAGACAAACCTTTACTCGGGTATAACCCGGGCGAAGCCGGGTACATCCATACAAGAATAATGATACAATTCCAAGGCAAGATACTATTCCTTTAACTTCCAATTACCGAGGGAACAAATTAATATTGATTTTATTCAAATTATCGAGTATTTTTCAAGGGACCGGGAAAAAATGTTCACTTTATCGAGAGATTCGTTAGACAAACCTTTACTCGGGTAAAACCCGGGCAAAGCCGGGTACGTCCGCTAGTAAATAATAAAAATTTAAAATTTGAAACATTCGCTAAACCATTTTTTTTTATTTTTATAATTTTATCAATATATATTTAAACAGTAAAGGATGGTACATAAGTTAGTCAGAAATAAAATATTTACAGTAGGTACTTACTTATCAAGAGGAACGATGTCGGGTCCTTCCAGCCAGAGAGAAGGAAGTGTGGGAGTATGTGGATGTCAGTATCCAGGTCTGTGAGGATGTCGGTGGATGAATGGAGGTGGTATGGGGAGAATATGGTCTATTGATTGGGCAATTATATTAGCTGATGGTTTTTCTTACAAGTTGATTGATGAAAACAGTCAAGGCAGAATAGATATCAGTAATTCTATTGATTACTTCTTTAGTTATAGCTTTTCTATTGATGAGTAAGGAAGTAAATGGGAATGTTCATTCATTCCATGATTCGATAACAGAATTTGTTATTGTTCCAGATTTTATTTTATAGCATGATTCAAATTTTAATGAAATTTAATGGTTCACATGGTGGAGGAATGAAATAATAAAAGTATTGATGCTCTATATAAGATTACTGTGAAGGACGTTATAACAATAGGGTGACCAGTCTTCTGAAAGGATGATTTTCTGGCTCTTTAGGACCGAGTGATGTGGGTGGGTCTAGATTAAGGATGGGAAGACTCTGCGTATGATATTATAATTCTGCTCAATATGGTTGCTATATTGCTGCTATGGGGGTGGGCCTAGATCAGGGAGGGGAGGGAGCCCGTGGTCCCCCACTCCACATCTCTGTGAAGTAAGGGACAACGGGGCTCCACACCTACTCTAACAACTGTTGGGGTGGAGGAAACCGTCTCGAACTCTAGCTGTGGCAGTCGGAATGTGGATGGGAGTGGGGTGAAGTCTAGGGGTAAATCTGGGGAGTATGGGGGAAGGGGAAGTGAGGTGGAATGGCTGATGAATGAAGACCTGTACATTTGGTCCGTGCAAAAGGCCGGTGTTATGGGGAGGTGTTTGGGCAGGTCAAGGGCTCTGAACACTATTTGTTCGCGTGGGTTGGGTGTTGGGGGTGGTGGGGTGTTGTCTGTGAGTGTGGGTTTTGGCTTTTTCCTGAAACATCAATATGTCCTGTCAGCTCCTTTGTTTATATTTTGTTGTGCTATGTTAATTGTAGCTTACAACAAGTTTACTCGATTTGTTTTTGTTTGGGATGTAAATTTATTTGACTAAGTAATACAATATTTACATTAACTCAAATGTATTCAGTTAAACTATATTCCTGTGGAGCATTATATTAAAATGTGTTTATTTAACCCCTATGTATGGATCAATATTTTAACATTTATTTGACTGACCTATATTTATGGAGTATTATATTAACATTTAATTGGTTAACCCATATTCCTGATCCTTATTTGATATTTCCAAAGAGAGTATTCCATTATTATTTATTTGGTTGATTCAGTTCCTAGAAACTTACATTATCATTTATTTAATCTGACCCAGGTTTACCAGGTTTGCGCTGAGAATGGTTCTCTTATAACTTAACCAAGGTTTTCTCCCCCATTTGATAACTCAACGCTGATTGGCTGTATAAAGTAATGTGACAGTAGTGAACCAATGAGATGGAGAATAACGATCAAGCCTCAGACATGACAGACAAGACAAGGTATTTATATTGAAACTTCCAACACAGTTTGTTTGAGACTATTTTACAATTTTCTATTATGAATAATGAATTGTAAGCCAACAAGGATTTCTAAATCTATTCAAAAAGAGGCTATATTTTAAGGAATTGATGCAATTACAGAAAATTTATTGATGTTATGTTGAACTTTGAATTAAATAAGCTTTTTATCACCAGAAATTTGCAAACAATACATACTAGGTTAATATCAAAGATTATATTTTATTTAGATATAATATTTTTTGAAGTAAATTATGAAAATTCAAAGTATATATTCCTTTTAGTAGATTTTTCAGATAAATATAAAGAAAGGGCCTGGATATAAAATAACGATTTAAAATCAAGATTATCATATTCAATCTGAAACTTATACATCTTCTTAACATTACTATACAACTATGTTTCCATGATTATAGGCTTTCCTTTGTAAAACTTTGATGACATTAAAATTATGCAACTTCTGCTCCACTTTCCAAGGTCGCCATGGTGACAAGTCTCCTATTTCTTACTGTTTTAATACACGTTAAATTTGATGAATTAGCATGTAAGTGTGTAAGGGGTTTGCTTGAAGCTGTATATCTTAACAATATCGATAATTTAATCAACAAATATACCTTAATATATGAAAATCTAAAACGCTACAACTACCAAAATAGGTTAGGATTAAAACCCGGTCTTAAAAACTAAAATCATGTCAGGAAGAGATATAAATAATCTGAGAGGATTTTAAAAGTAACGTATTTTCAAAATAAAGGTTAAAATTAATTTTTGGTTAAAAGATTTGATGTTGGACAAAAATATAGCTTATGGATTTATAGATATAAATAGGTAGTGGAAACATCTCTGGGTAAATCATATTTCAATTAGGAAAATATATAAAGAGTATTGATATTCGTTAAATTAGACAAAAGTTAGTTTAAAATGTGTTTATTCGAAAGAAAAACTAAAAGTGAATCTGTGAAAGTGTATGTTGCACGCCTTTGCGGAGCCAGTGACCTGATGAAGCGTGAAAGCTTGCCTCCCAATTTCTCAAAAAAAGAAATTCTGAAAATATTTTTATATTTATTTAATTCCATTATAATATTAATTTGCATCTATATTTAAAGTACAGAAAATAAAAGGACAGAATAAATTGAAAAGAAAATTCATAAGAAACTATTGAGGCAACTTAAATTTAAACAATCTATATATATAAAAACGAATGTGTGTCTGTCTGTACTCGAATTATTAAAAAATACATACCTCCAATCGCTGTGAAAATTTGGAAAATTATTAGTTATAAATCAGGGAAGGTTTTTGAAAAATCTTTTTAAAAATCAGAGTTGAGGTTCTATCACTACTAAAATAAAGTTCACCATCAATCATCAAATATCATTCATTTCATGATGATATTTAATAATTACAAAATTATTGTTCAATTGAAATTCGTTGGCAATATTATTTAATATCACAAGTGAAGAAGCATGTTTATTTTACCATAAACTATGTATATCAATGTTTGTATATATTTTATATTAAATGACATATATGTAGGGATACTTTTATTGTTAAATATCATTTTGATTTATCCTCTACATTTGATCATTAATAAATTATGTTTGAGGTATCAAAACTACCTTTTTGTTCAAACACAGCAACATGTGAACGGGTACAGCTAGGTGGAGCAGAGTATCAAAAATAAAGTTATCTTGACAAGTATAGATTCAGTAGGGATTGGATGTTTGCTAGAATCGTTTTAACAAATGTTCGTTAGGCAAATATTTACTCGGGTAAAAACCGGGCGAAGCCGTTTACATTCGCTAGTCTTGATATAAATAAAAATGAGAGGTGGAAGGATATCTTTGATATTCAAGTGAAATTTGCATATTTGAAATAATAAATGATGTATAAATTGTGTTAATATAAATGTAAAAAACTAGATCACTCTATAAATAATTCCTTTGATACGGTTACATATCAAAATAATCCTCAAATCTTCACCTTTTTATGAATGCCAAAAAATCACAAGTTATATACCAAGAATAAATATTTTAAGTATGGTTTAAGTACTACTTAATAGTCCAATTAAAATAATTTTATATCCTTCATCAATCTTATTTGTTGTTGGATCGTTTTTGAAGACAACTCTCAGATTTATAAAATTAATTTATTAAACTTTAAACATTTTTAGATATATATAGAGAGAAACGAGTTAATTACCTGTTGTATATATATTAATTAATTGTTACCACAGAGTGTGTGAAAGCTCACAGGTAAATAGGCGCTAACCGAAAGAAGAAAAAAGTTCCTTTGTTTAATATTAGTTTCTCTTTTATATTTTGTTCTCTCTCTTGTAAATCAATAAATATAATGTTTAATTTAATAATTATTGTAATCAGTTTCATTAAAAATTCTAAGCAAAGTCAACATTACCTCGTATTTAAGGCAGCAAAAGAATCATCTAATTTTCATACATTGTTTTAACCAGAATCAACTTGTGCAAAATCGACAACAAAGAAAAAAACAAATTAATAATAGAGGGTAAGTTCCTATTTTTCACAAGCTTTCACACTCAAAGCTTCTAACTAAACGTCTTTATGTATCTGACAGAGAAATAATGAATTCATGCTTACAATATATACAAGAAAAATTGATAAAGTTTTCAATATATTCATTGTTAAAATGAACTCAATGTTGTAACATATGCATTGTAATTTGTTATCAAATTTGAATGTATCTTTATAAAACCATCTTTATTTTTGAAGCAGACTCCATGATTAATATTGCTACATATTAGATCATATTTTCCAAACGAATATTTATTTAATATATAAATAGTGTGTGTTGCCGATATATTTACTTGTTAAATTTTAAAATATTTTTTGAGATGTTTTCTTCACAGTAATATAGAGAAAACACCGTATGAATTTGATTGAAACATTGACGATCTCTGCGTTCCACTAAAATATTTGTTTGTTAATTTCATTTCAAATTACCTAGGATATTTGATGCTTTTAAAATACCAAAATTTGAATATATATTTTAAAATATTTTGATTGTTTTTAATATTTAAAATTATTAACATGCTTTAGGGGAAAATGTTGAAATTATATTGTGTGTGTTTGGAGGGAGGGCACACAATTTATATTTATTGATATATACTTATTTTATATTTACTTTCAGAATAATTCCAAGTTATTTGAATTACAATATTATTTACCAATATATGTGTTTTTTATTATGTATATATTATTAATAAATATTTATTTTTGAAATAAAATATCTTATAGATTTTCATAGAAAAATTGAAGTCATTAAAACATTATTGAAAATCATTTGAAAAATATCTTTGAAATTTGATTTGGATAATATTTTCAAAAATAAATCTATTTATTAATTGTATTTAATCATTTTTGTGAAGAATTTCGTTATCATATATGTATTAACATAATACTGAATGAGTTCTAATATATAGGCACTACTCACTTCTTGAATCGTTTGAAAATCTTGCAAAGCTTAAAGCAACCCATTTCGTCAGCTTTCGAGATAACTTATTGTTAGTTGTGAAGAATCGATTTATAGAAATAAAAAAGAGTCCTCGGAAACCCACTTTAGAATGATTTATTGATAACTTAGAAATTTGCGAACTATATCACTATACAGTGCTTTGAAGGAAAACTCTACCAAAAATAATATCAATTATTTAGATCAGAGACTCCTGGAAAAAATCCTTATTGAGTTCTTTTAAAATTGCTTCAATTTCTGCTGATTATTCCAAAATTCCAAAGAACACCATTACGCAAACCGTGTTCTGTCACTTTATTAGTACAAGTTTCAACTGCTTTCTACATATATGGACAGTCGCGTGCTATTATTGAACTAGTAACGATCATAAAACTTACGCCTCAGGATTATTAAGTCCTATTCTGCCTAAAGATATGATTTATATATAGACTGACAACAAAAAAATGCATCGCCCAGAAATATTTATGTAAGGTTTCTTAAAATTGGTTATATATATAAAGAAAATATAAAAATGTTCAATTAAAATAAAAAAGAGGTGCAAATTTATTGGGATACACAGCTTTTAGCAATATTTAGTGTGTCCACCTTTGGCACCAATACAAGCAGCTGCACAGAGGGACATACAGTTTTTAATTGCTCTTGTGGGATGATGCTAGACTTTGGGGTCGGCAAACTGCGGCTCTTTGTATAGTTCCAGACTAGAATATTATTCATGCGAATACAATTTATTATTGGCAAGAAAACTTTTGTAGCTCTTTAAAAACTTCAAAATTTTGTACAAAATAATTTTTGTCTCTTCCGACTCAAGGTTTGCCGACCCCTGTACTAGATCAAGCCATTTCAATTTTTTGCCGAAGCAGCCGAAGATTACTTGACTGTGGATATTGACAATGTTTCTTCCTCATCATGACCCATACATATTTAATTTGGGAAAGATCTGGGGAACATGCGGGCTAGAGAATGATATTAACATTTTGAAGGAAGGTTCGTGAGACATTGGCTGTTTGTGGTCAGGCATTATCTTGTTGTAAAATGGAATTATTAGGCTGCTCTATATATTGTAGCACAACAGGATGAAAAACCTTTGCAATGTATAGCTGAGCAGTCATTGTGACTTGAATAAAGACTGAAGGGGTGCTACATTCATAGCTGATATCACCCTACAACATGAAGCCAGGGTTTCTTGGTGTATGCCTTTCCACAATTTAAGTTCTGATGTGATATTTCTTCTACGTCCGACATGTATCCTGCCATCATATTCCCCCAAATTGAATCTGAAAAAATGCCAGAATGTCATTCTTGAGCCCCAAGACGTCTAAGATGTACAATAAAGAATATGTTCGCCGTTAGTTTTATATTTTCTTAGAAAGACATCTCTCGTCATACCACCTGAGCAATTCACGATGTAAACGAGCTTGTACTTATTGTTTGCGGAAATGCGAATATTTATATATAATTCTACTGTCCTAAAAGCTTATGTCCATAGTTTTCTTGAAACCCATTCCTAATAATCAACCCTTCATTGCAGCATTTATACACAGAATCGTCCAATACAATAATAGAGCTCTAAGTAGCGGTCTGATAGGTTAAATTTGTGAAACCCCTGGGAGGGTTCAGCACTAATGAACTGAGCCCTCCCATTATTTTTTCATCGCAGTAAGAACAGTAGATGTTGTTTAATATTTAAAGAGAGAGAGAGAGAGAAACATTCGTACTTTAATGCTTCCATTTCTTACAAGTATATTGCCATTGAATTACATATTCGTCCAGTCAATATTTTTGGTCTTACTTCCCGCTTCATTCATGTCATCATGTTGATTATTTCTATTATTCACTTCCCTTCCTCTCTACGAGGTCTTTTAGTAAAAGTAGTAACCCTATAAATACAATTTTAGGATATGATCAGGTTTACAAATTCATAATAATATTAAGAAAAAGTCAGGCATCATATTTTACCAAACCCAAAGTTCGAACTGCTCATTATTGGCTTAGATGTCACAGAACAATTCTAACCTATTTTAATATCAAAGATAAAACTGTGTAAACTAAAGCAATCAGAAACGGTCCCGGCTTTCACCTCTAATCATCTGAAATAACCTTACCAGGACGAATTAAACAAATTCTTACATCAAAATAATCGCATTTACAATCAGCATCAAAACGATACTGGAAGAAAACACTCATGTGGATGCATTTGCAAAATGCCCTAGTACTATGAATTTCAATATTTGAACTCCAATATCATCAAAAAAGGTAGATCTCAACCTTGTTAAAGACCTTTGAGGTTATAAAACACAATGATGGTCAAGAAAAGAAGACTACAAAGAGCTGAGGTGCAGGCCACACGACATCAAGTTAAACATTTATTTATAATGATGGTCAGACATTATACAGGAGATCAAAGCCTATGTGAGATCAAACAAGAAATGTAAATTACCCGAATCATCTAATCATCCAACTTCAGGACAATTAATAATTCCAGACATAGAATAAACCTGGCTAAGGTGATAATGTAAGCTACAACAGTCAAAGAAACATCTGCTTAAAAGATCAATTATAAGTGCACCTAAGTGTCTATTGATCATCTTACAAGATATGTGTGAGATTCCGCTACCGCCAAAAACGTCAACCCGGCTAAAGTAATAAGGACAACTGCAAAAGTCATAGAAACAGCTACTTAAAATGTCAAACATAAGTGCATCTAAGTGTTCATTTATAATATTACAAGATATGTGCGGAAATTCCCTACCGTCATAAACAATGGTCAAGCAACGTTACAATGTTTCAGTAAAGTATTTAAAGCATGGCTAACAATAAAACATGTCATCACTAATATGGAAACCTTTTTTACTTCCAAGTAATTTGAAAGATATTCAAAGACCCACAACATCAAACAGACTTACAACTTCATACTATCCCTAAATTAATGGAATGTGTGAAAAGATAATGGAAAAATCTTGGCCAAGTTACGAGCGGCATTTCTTTATAATCCGAAAGAGGAATACACTTTTGATCATAGTCATTACCGACTACGTCAATACTCCTCATGATATAACAGGTTTCCACCATTACTTCAACTATTTGGTTACTATTCACAGCCTCACTTTACTGATAACTCCTCAACCACGGTAGAAACTGCTAGAAAACTGGCGATACAATGAACCAAACAATATCGTGAAATATCTGAAAGAAGACATGATTCAAAACATCCCAACATTAAATTTGAAGTTAGAGATTTTTTTCTTGAAATAAATACCTATACAAAGATACAAAGATATTTAAAACAGCTCTCTAATAAGAATAACCATTTCAAGTTTGGAAAAGATTGTCCAAAGTGAATTACGAATTCTCTACAACAGACCAAATCAACCCAACAAGAAGCTCACAACCAACAAAACAACCAATAAAGGCTCAATTCTCTCAACTAAAGAGATTTATTTTCCGTGAATAAATAAATCATAGAAAAAAAATCTTTAAATATTTGAAATTTCAATATTTTATTTTTATATATGATTTTCTATTTTATTTGTTCAGAGAACATTTATTTTATCATCATCAGACACAATCTATTTTGTTTATTTTTAGTTTTTGCTACTAAAATAGGATTCTGGAGAATAGGGCACATTAAGGAATACGTTTATAAGAATATGTGTTTCTTTCGAACAGTTAACAAAGTAGATGAATTATAAATAAGCAGTAGTCTAGCTTATTCCTATGTCAAGTAAGTTCCCAAACGTCTTTTAACTCCTCTGACCAATAGTCGAATTACTGAATTGGTGATGTTAAAAACCTTCAATTTAACTTGTAATCAAATCCAGAGAATTACTAGCTATAATAAGGCCAATGAAATGGTGTGAAATGATCAACATTACACTTTTAATTCCAATAGTTTTAATATAAAATTTTGATTAAAAACCAATCTTTTCTTCTTCTCTCTTAAAGAAAAAAATATTTGCTATGAATTTTGATTCATTGATTATATATTGGTTAAATATAGATTAGATATTGAGTATATATAATAAAGGTTAAATATTGGTTATATAAGTTCTTCACAAGTAAGATACGCCACACATGGCCCAGGTAGGAGACAACGTAGATAGTAGGTGCCCCCAAAAGGAAGCAGCAGAAAATGGAGAGCACACCGTAGACCAAGAAGCACCATTATCGAGTCGTATTGAATGATAGATGCCGGAAGACAAGACACCATAGATGGAAGGTGAGCCAGAAAGGAATCGCAAAGGATGGTAGATGGCCCAGACAGAAGGGACATGGATGGTAGATGATCAATAAAGGAGCGTCAGGATGGTAGATTTCCCTAGAAAGAGGCGCTGTGGATGTTGGATGCCCGTGAAGGAGGCGTCATGAATGCTAGTTGGCCTAGGATGAAGGTCTGGTAAATGATTAGCGGTCTAAGTTGAAGGTGTCATTGATTCTAGTTGGCACAGGATATGTTGACTTTGATAGGTGGCGGCCCAAGATGAAGAAGCCTGGATAACATTTGGGCCAGAATGAAAGTCACGAGGATAGGTGACAGTCCAAGAAGGACTTCATGGATGTTAGTTGGCCAAGGATGAGGCTGATGTGTATGGGTGGCGGCCGAAGAGGAGGCATCATGGATTCTTGTTGTCCCAGAACGGAAGTCTTGATAATGGGTGGCGGCCCAAAATGGTGGCGTCATGGATGTTAGTTGGATCAGAGTGTGGTTAACGTGAATGGGAGGCGGCGAGATCGATTTGTCATGGATTCTTATTGGCCCAGAATGAAAATATCGATCATGGGTGGCGGTCCAAGGTGGAAACTTCATGGATGTTATTTGGCCAAGAATGAGGATGACGTGTATGGGTGGCGGCCCAAGATGGAGGCGTCACATGGATTTTAGTTGGCTCAGGATGAAGTTGATTTTGATGGATGGCGGTATATGATGGAGCCTTCATGAATTCCAGTTGCCCAAGGATGAGGGTGACGTGGATGGGTGGTGGTATAAGATGGAGGCGTCATGGATTAAAGTTGGCCCAATATGTAAGTCACGAGGATGAATGGCGGCCCAAGATGGAGACTTGATGAATTCCAGTTGGCCAAGGATAAAGGTATCATTGATGGGTGGCGGCCCAAGATGATGGTATCTTGTATGGCATGACGCGAAAAAGATGGTAAGTAACCCGAACAAGAAGAGCTGTGGATATATCAAGGCAGGAAGTTCCCAGGTTGCTTAAAGAAAAACGCTTCATAGATGAAGAACAAACCAGTTTTTTAAAGTTGGAAATACGACAGGAAGGTGATGTTTTCATGGAAGTGACCTAAACAAACAACAAATAATCAAATAGACTATAATTTATCTAATTATTAAATGCCTAAAAAAGCAAGTAGACTATTGGCACGCCTAACTTTAAAGTTTTACAAATAATCAACATAATGTTTTTCAGTATTCCTCCTATTTAAAAAAAAACATGATTCCAGATACTTATTTATAGATTGGTAAAAAATTCTTAGACACGAAAATAACCGTGGGCTCCAGGAGTCATTTTTCCTTATTTATGAAAAACCACATGATAGTTATTTTGCCCTTAAAAATGAATTATGTCAAACTATTGACGCTTTATAAGAGTAGATAAATTGCATAATGACTGAGTCGCTTTATAATATCCTCCTTAGCTTCCCGTGAGGCAATTAGTTGTGTGTGTGTCGTTATTAATATGATTTACTATACCTTCAAAATTGCAAAATAAAATATGCTAAACTATAAAAATGTCCATGTCAATTTTCATAAATTCCAAAGTTTAAAAATTTTAAACATTCATTAAACAATTTCTTTTTCATATTTTGAATGTTATCAAGAGATATTTTAAATGTAAAGAATGGTACATGAGTAATTCAGAGATCAGATTTAAACAGTAGGTACTTACTTATCAAGAGGAACAATGTCGGGTCCTTCCAGCCAGAGAGAAGGAAGTGTGGGAGTATGTGGAAGTCAGTATCCAGGTCTGTGAGGATGTCGGTGGATGTATGGAGGTGGTATGGGGGAGAATATGGTCTATTGATTGGGTGAAATTACATTAGTTGATGGTTCATCTTATAAGTTTATTAATGAAAATAGTCGAGGAAAAATAAATTTCAGTATTTCTCTTGATTATATCTTTAGTTATAGCTATTCTACTGATGAGAAAGATAGTAAATTTGAATGTTCATTCATTCTAGGAATTCGATAACAGAATATGTTATAATTCCAGTTTTTATTATATATAGTATGATTCAAATTTGAAAAATATATGATGGTTTACACTGTGGAGAAATGAAATAATAAAAGTATTGATGCTCTATGATTACAGTGAAGGATGTTATAAAAGAGGGTTACCAGTCTTCTGAAAGGATGATTTTCTGGCTTTTTATGACTGAGTGATGAGGGTGAGCCTAGATAGGGAGGAAGGAACCCGTGGGTTTGAGATGAGCAGGAATGGTGAAAGAGATTGCTATTACCAGGATATTAACTGCGGATGATATTATAATTCTGGTCAATATAGTTGCTATATTGCTTCTGCTATTGAAGTGGGCCTAGATGAGGGAGTGGAGGGAGCCCGTGGTCCCCCACTCCACATCTCTGTGAAGTAAGGGACAACGGGGCTCCACACCTACTCTAACAACTGTGGGGGTGGAGGAAACCGTCTCGAACTGTAACTGTGGCAGTCGGAATGTGGATGGGAGTGGGGTGAAGTCTAGAGGTAAATCTGGGGAGTAGGGGGGAAGGGGAAGTGAGGTGGAATGGCTGATGAATGAAGACCTGTACATTTGGTCCGTGCAGAAGGCCGGTGTTATTGTGAGGTGTTTGGGCAGGTCATAGGCTCTGAACACTATATATTCGCGTGGGTTGGGTGTTGGGGGAGGTGGGGTGTTGTCTGTGAGTGTGGGGTTTGGTTTTTTCCTGAAACACCAATATGCTCTGTCAGATGCTTTGTTCAATTATTGTTGTGAGATGTTCTTTGTAACTCACAATAGACTACAAGTTTTATCAATTATTTTTTGTTTGGGATGAGAATTTATGGTCTGAGTACTAAGGTATTTACAGTAACTTACAATATACTGCAAGTTTACTAGATTTGACCTTGTTTGAATGTAAATTCATGGTCTAAGTACTACTGAATTTACAGTAACTCATAATATTCTAAAAGATTGCCCTATTTGTAATTGTTTAATATGAAAATTTATGGTCTAAGTATTATTGTAATTAAAATATACACTAGTTTGTTCTCTATATTGTTTGGCAGGGATATAAGGCAGGTGTAAATGTAAAATATACATAGTAGTACATAGTAGTATCGCTTAATTATAAATCCTGGATACACAACTAGGTCATTAGAACGTCCAAAGAACACATCTAGAACCCCATCCTTACATAAGCCGTATCAAATTCTACCTCAATAAATGATAATGCATGTTATAAAATAACCATACAGCCTACTATATTATATACGGCTCAATATTTATATCTTTATAGAACATAAGCTCGTCACACACATGTGACATAGCATATCAAGAAATATTGAACCTGAAAAGGCTTTGATTTAATAAAATCGAATCATTCTCATGCAGCTAAAACTAGAAGGCTAGTTTGCCCAACTAACGTGTCTATACTGACAGTCAGTCTTAAACTTTTTTAAAATTCTACCTCGATAAATATAAATGATAATTCATATCGTAAATTGACCTTACATTATATTGTAATGAACAATTTATAGTTCATATATTTATAAAACAATTGCTCGTTGTACATGTGACTGAATATTTTAAAAATAATTGAACCTGGAAATGTTTTGTGATGGAATAAAATTGAAAAATTCTAACGACGAAAAAATACTTCCCTTACAAAATGAATAGATTAAGCGTCAGATATATATATATATGTAGTATATTTTAAGGTAGATAGAGCACAATCTTCTTCTAATGTTTATTATAACCCCATATCTGTATATAAAAATATGTATCGACCTTGTATAATAATAGAAATGACAAATAAAACAAAAGGAGTAGAGGTAGTACAGAGGACAAAGGCCAGACGTGATAAACAACCCAGACTAACAGGTGTTTATGCTAATGAGTTCATTCCCCCGTCAGCAGGTGGCCGACACGTGGCCAGGCATCATTAATAACCAGCGCTTGACAGGTGGCGTGATTAGGACAGCCAATCAGAACTCGTCAACAAGAGCCAGAGTCGAGTATATAAGCCCCCCAAGATTGGGACAAAGGAAGTAGTTGTTTCAGTTGTTTCAGAGCGACGCTGTTATACGGTCAGTCAGACTTCTCACCCCTATCCGCGATGTAGACTTAGGGCATCCGTGACGTCCATGGTCCGACTACCTTCGTCCGTGGTCTACCTCTACCTCCTTGGAGTTACCACCTAGACCTGCCTCTGTCTCTTGCTGTCCCAGTGCGGGAATCCCATCACTCACCCACTACCACGACTGCCCAGTACATTCCACCTCGGGATTACTACAGAACCCGTTAAAGTCGACAGGATGCCTGAGGACAGCAGCGTGCAGAGGATGACGGAGGTCAGAGACAAGTACGTCGCGGATGCCCTCACCAACATACAGCCCCACTGCGAAGACCGAGTAAGCCACCTAAAAGACGCCATGCGAGGACTAGCTGCACCTCGCACCGAGGAGGTCATTATCGCCCCCATCGACATCTACTGCGCCACGAACATCTTCCTCCATCGGCTCGAACAGGCAGACAAGAATCATCGAGAAATCCTGACATTGCCCCGTCAACCAACATCGACGATGTCCCATGGCAACCATCGCAAAAAGTGATCACCAAGCCTCATCGCAGCCCACTCCACAAGACCCATTCAAGACATCCATCTGGTAAGAGAATTTTCTCTACAGAACTATTTAATGTAACACTATCTCCGTTTGCTCTGAATTAATTATTCGATACCATTTTAATAGCAATAACATTATTATTATAAATCCTTCAAGTTCATTATTTTACCATTTTTATAGCATTTAAATTCAAATATTAAATCTTATACACCCTCATTTATCAATTTTTACTTTATTTTAAGCAACTTTTAAATTTAAATTAATTAATTTCAATTTTTCATAAAAAAGATCATATTGTATTTTAATTACTCGAATCATATATTCTAAACTTATTTGTGAGTTTTTTTTAATACCTTATTTATGGCCATAGTATTAATAATTAAATTTATTACGCTCTTTATTTTACTTAACCTATTACTATTTCAATTGATATTTCTCAATATTTAAAAGTTTTAAAAACTAGTCCTAGATTTGTATTTTTATAAATGTCAATTTTAAATTGTCTCATCTCAAAATGTGCCTCCCATTTTTCCCACAATTACAAATACAACCATAAATGTAATATGCGAAAACTAAATATCATACCATAAAATTTCCATATCCCATTGCATTCCATTCCTGCCTATGTTAACTTGTTAATTACGAAACTCTACCGAATTTTGTACCCATGCCATAACCTTTTCTCAGAAAAATTTCTAAATTCATTATTCATTTTATCATTTTTCTAAACCTAATCACCACTAATAATCTCCAATCAACATCTTAAAGCAAGACTTACTGAGAAACTAAGGTTATTGCGCCTAGAGAATCCCAGAACCTCGTGGATGAAGTTAATCAAGATAGATACTAATAAATATAAAGACATGCCCCCTACTATAACATCACAAAATTGAAAATTCCCCGAGTTATGTAATGATATAAATCCCAGTATAGTAGAAACTAGCAGTACAACGTACAAATGACAGGCATGACAAAGAAACAATTAAATCCCCAAAATGTCGTCCATCGCCACGGCGGTATTCTAATCTTCATCCCAACGCGCGTGACAACAAATTCAAGGTCGCACTGATCTCCCCCTAATTGTTTTTTTTTTTTACTTCGTCTTCCCTTACCTACTTCTAAAGGGTTGGAATGACCTTGTACTCACCATTAGCAGAGATAGCCCTACTTCAACAATCTTGCTTGACAATCAATCAATTATAGAGTCACCATCTCTTTTTAACCTTCTCTCAGAAAAGATTTCTTTCCCATATTCTCCCATTAACTACCTCTCCTTCGATCTTCACGCCTTTTGCCTATCTGATCTAATGCTACTTACAGAGCATCTTGAGATTGCTGAACCTTGAAAACAATACTTCGCTCCTAAGCTCGTATTGCAGGGCAGTACTCCTGAGATGTCATTTGCAGAAACCAATTCAGACCTTCGTCCTTTCTTCCTTTAAGCCTCACTGCGTCACTACCTATCGCAAACCTTTTGTTTAAGTCAATTTTCTTTTATATTTTAATTTTACTTTTATTACCTCTACTTCTCCTCCTTCCTGTATTACATCCCTGAAACTATTATGTAAATATTCAAGGCACCTTAAGTAACAAAAACTGTAAATAGTATACCAACTTTCCCAAATATTTACTTTAGCTATTGTGTGTTCACTTTATACTTATCCTTCCTATGTACTCCTCTTATATCTTTTTTATAGTTTTATAATTTTATATCAATGTGTCACCACTACTCCCCTTTATCTTTATTTTTATTCTAGTAACTAATTTTTTTGTGCCCCAAATTATTTCCCATTTAATAGGTTTGCTAGCTTTTCTCTCATTTATTTGTATATAGACTTACAGTTTACATAGTTTAGTGGTGTTGGACTTTGTTTTTTTTAACTTACCAATGTAGATAAAATATTTCAATATTAATCGATAATATCATTTTGTTTATTAGCCATCAACATTAATGCCATCAAATACCAACCAACCCTTTATAAATTATTACCTTTAATATTTTTATTTTCTCTTTTCTCATCATGTTTAGACTTAGCATTTACAACTTCAACTATTTTAGGCACCATTTAAAAAACCTACACCTAACAATATTTATAATATTTCTTTAACAGATAAAACATTTACCATTCTATTTTTCTTTGTAGATTTCAAAATGTTATTTTTGACGCTTCCCTTACAACCTCTAACTCTATCCCATGAACCTTTCCTCCCAACTTTTTACAGCCATCAAGAGATTATTGTTCGTCAACCATTTTCTTTTTTTTTTTTTTTTTTGTTGATTAACTAACTAGAAGACCCTTCCTCGCTGTACATTTCCCAACAGTGAGCTCAGGAGACCCAGTTAGCTTTTTATTTTTTTTCTCTCATCGTCCGGCTCATCATTTTTTCATTTTTCAACTTTTTCTTTTCATCACACAAGCCGGACATAATCAAAATTGGCAGCAATAACTCTCTTACACCCACCTCTCCTTTTCCGCATCCTTCAAACCTCCAACTACCTTCCAAGGGATTCCAGTTCGCCGAACATTTTTGTTTTTTTTTTTCATTGATTAATCCGTCTGGAACAATCCTTCCTCACTATACCATTCCCAATAATGAGTTCAGGATATCCAGCGCGATCTTTTATTTTTTTTTTTCTCATCGCCCGACGCATCATAACAATTCATCATATTTTCAACTTTTCACTTTTTCTCTCATCATTCAACCGGGCATAATCATTATGGACAACAGGGATCCCTCTTACCTCTACCTCTCTCCTTTACCTCCATCAATCTTCCCACCTCTTTCCGCTGTCTGAGCTAATGATGCAGACGGAGTGTCTTAGGCCTTCTGTTAATGAAAACAATGCCTCACTTAATCAAGTTCGCATTGCATTGCAGGATGCTTGGGATACTACTTTTGCAGAAACATGCTCAGATACCCCCTTTCCCTTTTTCAACCTTAGCGTCACATTATACGTTCAGTTAATAAACTAACTTAAATTTTTTTTCCTCTCATCTTTTATGCAAAAAATAAGATATTATTTTCCTTGTACGATTCATTTTACCATAGTTATCATTTTGTATTATATACCTTCTCTTAATCTTTTATCATTCATTTTGTACGTTTTTATTGATACACCACCCTTACAACATCTTTCTCTTTTTAACTTGTAACTTTATAATAATTTTAACTAATTTGTGTACAAATTATTTCTTTTATTTTTTATAATAGGTTTGTTAGGTTATCATTCATTACATGTCATTCCCCCAACCAAACCTTCATCACCGGGGACACATTCTGTAGTATATTTTAAGGTAGATAGAGCACAATCTTCTTCTAATGTTTATTATAACCCCATATCTGTATATAAAAATATGTATCGACCTTGTATAATAATAGAAATGACAAATAAAACAAAAGGAGTAGAGGTAGTACAGAGGACAAAGGCCAGACGTGATAAACAACCCAGACTAACAGGTGTTTATGCTAATGAGTTCATTCCCCCGTCAGCAGGTGGCCGACACGTGGCCAGGCATCATTAATAACCAGCGCTTGACAGGTGGCGTGATTAGGACAGCCAATCAGAACTCGTCAACAAGAGCCAGAGTCGAGTATATAAGCCCCCCAAGATTGGGACAAAGGAAGTAGTTGTTTCAGTTGTTTCAGAGCGACGCTGTTATACGGTCAGTCAGACTTCTCACCCCTATCCGCGATGTAGACTTAGGGCATCCGTGACGTCCATGGTCCGACTACCTTCGTCCGTGGTCTACCTCTACCTCCTTGGAGTTACCACCTAGACCTGCCTCTGTCTCTTGCTGTCCCAGTGCGGGAATCCCATCACTCACCCACTACCACGACTGCTCAGTACATTCCACCTCGGGATTACTACATATATATATATATTTATAAATGCCGCGTGAAGCACGCGCATTGTTCCTCTGATGAAAATATAAGAAGTAATACTATTTGTAAAATTTGACAAAAAATAGTTGAAAATATGTTTATTTGAAAGAAAAAATAAATGGACAGAAGAGAGAAATCAAAAAGCAAATACATACGAAACTATTGACTCAACTTAAATTTAAACAATCTTTTTATAAATAAAAATGAGAATTGGAAGGGTCACTTTGAAAGTTAAGTAAAATTTGCACTTCTAAGATAAATACATAATGTATAAATTGTGTAAATATAAATGTAAAAAAACTATATCACTCTCTATAATTTTAATTTCTGTGAAAAATAGACACTTCAGCAGTTAGAGTTTTTAATTTTCTCAACGTTTCGACAAAAATCTTTTTTCTTCGTCAGGAGAAATATGAATGCCGGCCAGGCAACCTTTATCCTCTCTATTTTTAATTCCTTTTATAAATTTACATATCAAAATAATCCTCAAATATTCACTCATTATTCTTATTTTGAAACTTTTTTTTATAAATTCCAATCACACGTTGAATCAAGAAGAAATATTAAGCATGGCTCTCTAATTACTACTTACTAGTCCAATTAAGAGACTTCTATATCCATTTTCAAACATATTTGTTTAAAAAAATAATGTTGATACATGTGACAAATCTGCACCCAATGTTGCTAGCATTGGGTAACTAAATTCCTAATGTATCTGACAGAGAAATAATGGATTCATGCTTACAATATATTTAAGAAAAAAATGATTAAAATCCTATATATTCAATGTTAAAATATATCGATGTTTTAACATATGCATTATAATTTGTTATCAAATTTGTGAATGTTTCTATATAAAACCATATTTATTTGTGAAGCAGACTCCATGTTTGAAATTTCTACATATTAGATCATATTTTCCAAACGAATATTTATTTAATATTTTTTTTGTGTGTGTTGCCGAATATTTACTTGTTAAATTTTAAAATATTTTTTGAGATATTTTATTCACAGTAATAAAGGAAACACCGTATGAATTTGATTGAAACATTGACGATCTCTGTGTTTCACTAAAATATTTGTTTGTTAATTTTCATTTCAAATTACCTAGGATATTTGACGATTTGAAAATTCCAATATTGAATATTTCTTTTGAAATATTTTGATTTTATATATTGAAAATTATTAACATGCTTTAGGGGAAAATGTTGAAATTATATTGTGTTTGTTTGGAGGGAGGGCACACAATTTAAATTTATTGATGTATATTTATTTTATATTTACTTTCAAGATTATTCAAAGTTATTTGAATTACAATATTATTTACAAATGTATTTGTTTTTTCATTATGTATATATAATTAAAAGATAATTCTTTTTGAAATAAAATATCTAATAGATTTTCATAAAAAATTGAAGTTATTAAAACATTTTTGAAAATCATTTGAAAAATCTTTTTGAAATTTGATTTGGTCAATATTTTCAAAATAAATCTATTTCATAATTGTTTTTAATCATATTTGTGAAGAATTTCGTTATCATATATGTATTAAAATAATATTGAGTGTGAGTTCTAATATTCACTCACTTCTTGAATCGTTTGAAAATCTTGCAAAGCTTAAAGCAACCCATTTCGTCAGCTTTCGAGATAACTTATTGTTAGTTGTGAAGAATCGATTTATAGAAATAAAAAAAGAGTCCTTGGAAACCCACTTTAGAATGATTTATTGGTGACTTAGAAATTTGTGAACTATATCACTACACAGTGCTTTGAAGAAGTTCTCTATAAAATATAATATCAATTATTTAGATCAGAGACCCCTGGCAAAAATCCTTATTGAGCTCTTTTAAAAATTGCTTCAATTTCTGCCGATTATTCCACAATTCCAAAGAATACAATTACTCAAACCGGGTTCTGGCACTTTGTTAGTATATGTTTCAACTGCTCTTTTCATATATGGACAGAATCCTTGCACTAGTGACGATCATAAAACCTACTACCCAGGATTTTAAGTCCTATTCTACTAATTTGTGGAATTAGCGAACTATATTTTTACTATACTGAACTATTATATATACTAATAATTTTAAAGATTTGATTTATGTATAGACTGGTCACAAAAAAATGCATCGCCTAGAAATATTTATGTAAGGTTTCTCAAATTTGGTGATCTATATAATGGAAATATGAAAAATGTTCGATTGAAGTAAAAAAAAAAGGTGTAAATTTATTGGGATACACAGCTTTTAGTAATATTTAGAGTGTCCTCCTTTGGCACCAATACAAGCAGCTAAACGGTGAGGCATACTATCATACAGTTTTTTTTTTATGATTTCTTGTAGGATGATCATAGACCAAGCTATTTCAATTTTTTTGCCGAAGCAGTTGAAGATTACTTGGCCGTGGAGATTGCTAATTTTCCTCCCCATCATATCCCATATATGTTCAATGGGGAAAAGATCTGGGGAACATGCGGGCCAGGAAAGGATGTCAACATGTTGAATGGGTGTGATCGGTTGGCTCTATGTAGTCAGGCATTATCTTGTTGTAAAATGGAATTATTAGTCTGCTCTTTAAATATAACACAACAGGTTGAAACACCTTTGCAATGTATATCTGAGCAGTTATTGTGACTTCAATAAAGACTGAAGGATCCTACATTCATAGCTGATACCACCCTATAACATGAAGCCAGGAGATCTTGCTGTATGCCTTTCCACAATTACAGTACTGAGCCGATATTTCTTCTACGTCCAACATGTATCCTGCCATCATAATCCTCCAAATTAACTCTGAAAAAATTACAGAATGTCATTCTTGAGCCCCAAGACGTCTCAGATGTACAATCAAGAATCTCTTCGCCGTTAGCTTTTATATTTTCTTAGTAAGACATCTCTCTTCACACCACCTGAGCAATTCACGATATTCTCCAAGGTTCTACCTACTTCTCAGCAATAGACCTCAGATCTGGATATTGGCAAGTTGAAGTCGAAGAAAGAAAAAAAGAAAACAGCTTTCACTACAGCGCATGGATTATATGAATTCAACGTGATGCCTTTTGGACTTTGTAACGCGCCTGCTATCTCTGAGAGAAATATGGAAAATATGCTTGGAAATCTGAGATGGCAAATTTGTTTGTGTTAACTGGATGATGTTATCATATATAGCCCGGATTTTCCAACGCACCTCAAAAGACTCGAAGCTGTTTTTAGATGTTTTGGTGAATCAAATTTAAGGTTAAATGACAAAAAAATCCGATTTTCTTTTGAAGAATTGGATATTCTCGGCTATATATATAACGAGCAAACATGGTATAAAACCCGCGGAACATAACATCAAAGCTGTCAGAAATTTTCCTCGGCCCACAAAGGTCAAAAAAGTACAATCCTTTTTAGGAATGTGCTCATATTATAGAAAATGTATCAAAGATTTCTCAAAAATTGCTGACCCTTTGACCAACCTTATTAAAAATAGTGTATCATTAACCTGGACAGAAAGGCAAGAGGAAGCCTTTCAAACCCTAAAAACAGCACTACTAAGTCCAACATTTTTAGGTCACTTCAATCCAAATGCGCCTACTTATATTCATACTGATGCGTCCAACATTGGCATAGGTGCAACACTTGTCCAAGACATCGGTGGTGAAGAGAAGGTGATCTCATATTTGAGTCGTACCCTAAGTAAAGCGGAACAAAATTATTTAACCACTGAAAAAGAATGTCTGGCCATTGTCTGGTCAATGTCAAAATTACGGCCCTACCTTTATGGAAGACACTTTAAAATAGTAACAGACCATCACGCCTTATGCTGGCTCAAAAACTTGAAGGATCCAACAGGTCGATTGGCAAGATGGGCATTGAAAATTCAAGAATATGACTTCGATATAATACATAAATCAGGTAAGAAGCATCTGGACGCCGATGGCTTATCAAGGGAACCCTACCAGAAACTGATTGGGATGAGGATTTTGAAAGGCTATTTTTAAATCAAATAACAGACGAAGAGGATAAGTTTATCGAAAGTGTTAATAAGAACCTTAATGGAAGCAGGCGATCAATTGCGCAAAACTTTAAAGAAGAAGATGGATGCCTCTTTAAGAAAAACCCGAACCCTGAAGGCAGGGCGTGGTTGCTTGTGGTTCCAGAAAAGAAAAAGAGAGAAATTATGAAAGAATATCACAATCATATGTCGAATGGCCATCTGGGTGTCGCCAGAACCATGTACCGAATAAAGAGTAAATACCTTTGGCCATCCATGCTGAAAGATGTCTCAGAATTCGTTAAGACGTGTCACCTTTGCCAAAGTAGGAAAGGCTCAAACCAATTACCTTCTGGACTACTGCAGCCCATTCCCCCAGCCTTTCCAGCCCATTCCTTTCGAAAGAATTGGAATTGACTTTGTTGGTCCATTGCCATCTACGAAAAACAGGAAAAAAATGGAGAATCGTGCTGACGGACTATTACATTAGATATGCAGAAACAAGTGCAGTCTCGGAAGCGACAGTGAAAGAAGTTTCTAAATTTCTAGTAGAGGATATTTTTCTCCGGCACGGAGCCCCACAATATCTTATTATAGACAGGGCTCTCAATTTACCAGTAATTCAATGAAAGATGTGATGAAAATGTGCAAGATTAAACATTGCTTCACAACGAGCTATCATCCCCAGACTAATGGATTGACAGAGCAGTTAAATAGAACATTGATCAATATGCTCAAAATGTATGTGAACACTGATCAGAAAAATTAGGACGAAATTACTCCCATTCATCACTCACGCTTACAATACTACAATTCAGGAAACCACAGGATATTCTCCCTTTTTCCTGATGTTTGGAATATAACCCACGTCTCTTTTGTACGACAGGAATATCTCGGTGGACATTGACAAGGATGATTATGATGAAAACATAAAACATCACTTAAACAAAATAGACAGAACAAGAAAATTAGTTATTAACAACACAATAAAGACTCAAGAAAGAATGAAAAATAACTATGACAGGAAACACATGGAAAGAAGCTACGAACCAGGAGAATTAGTATCAGTTTGGACTCAATTAGGAAAAAAAGTGTGAGAAACTTCTGAGAAAATATTTTGGTCCATATAGAATATTAAAGAAGATGTCTAGCGTCTATTATCTAATAGAACCGAAAGATAATCCGGGCCAAGACCATCTGATAGTTCATGTTTCAAGAATCAAGCCTTATTATGAGAGAATGGATGTGGTCATTCACGAGAACGTGACAACCTCTGGAGAGGGGGAAGTGTTACATCAATTTTAATGCGTTTTACATTTATTCAAAATATTCTA
The DNA here is from genome assembly GCA_030710605.1 of Cordylochernes scorpioides. NCBI lineage: Eukaryota > Metazoa > Arthropoda > Arachnida > Pseudoscorpiones > Chernetidae > Cordylochernes > Cordylochernes scorpioides. Next base: position 194,668,921 of record CP092864.1, read on the forward strand.
TGATATTTAATATTTATTCAAAACAGAATATTTAGATTATCATCATTCCTTTTTATAGTTTCATTACTTTTGTAATATTTATTGCACATATATCTTGATTGGTTATTGGAGCGAGAGAGGACCTAGAGGGAGACTGCGGATCACGGCATACGAGGAAGCCCACGAATAAATAAACACAATAACGTTGAAAGGTATTTTTTTTATTTACTTCATTTATTTACTTTTCTTGATTTGCTTTGAATATGGAAACCCGCTCGGGAAACGTGTATAATGCCAAGAAGGAAGAAACCAAGGTCGACGACCCTGCAACTTGGTGCAACAATATTCAGCACATTTTCGAACGAGAATTCAACTGCTTCATAATATGGTGGTCAAAAAGGGATTATTGGAAACCAAGAAGTACCTGAATAGTAATATCCATTATGGTTAAAAATTTCAATATGATAGCAATCCATTATCACAGGTTTGAGGATTTCGCCAAATTACAAAAAGGTATAAGACGCTGCAGCACTTTTTTATTCATGAATATAGGTGTTTATACCTTTTTGTAATGATAGTGATTGTTTATGAAAACAAACTAGAATCTAATAACGCTATGCCAGAGAACAGAAACTACATAGTTGCAGGTAGCCGTGTCCTTTGATGATAGCTTTGTATTTCCGTTAGGCAAACAGTTGTCGAGAATTACATAGCAGCTAATTCACCCTATTAGTCTATACCAGGGGTCGGCAATCTTTTGAGTTGGAGGAGTAAAAAATTACAATTTACATAATTTCGAAATTTTTAAAGAGCCACAATTTTTTCTTGCCAACAATAAATATAGTACTCGCATAAATAATATTTGCGTATGAAACTATATAAATATATTATACTATATATAATATACTATACTAAAATATACTATATTTTCAAATTGTTTCGAGTTCCCAGGCAATTTTAACCTTAACTACCCATTTCATGATTTTTCAGGATGCCTGATTGACCAGTACTTTGGAGTACAGCTTGCACTACGCTGACGAGGGCCAACAGCCCGAAACGCATACGTGGTTAGCTTTTCTTGATTAATAAAGAATGGGAATTGGCCCAATTCCGGAATAAGTAAGAATCAATGGATTGTTGATATTTATTTCGATAGATGGCGCAGGCCATCATCAACTTTCAGTTGCACGATAAGGAAATGCCCTCTGTTTTCTTAATTGATTTTGAAGTTAGAGATTTTGTTCTTAAAATAATTACCTAAACAAAGTTAATTAAGCTCCCAAATATGAAGGTCCATTCCAAGCTTAGAAAGGATTGTTCAAAGTGAATTACGAACTCTCTACAACAGACCAAATCAACCCAAAGCTCCACAGAAGAATCTAGAAAAGCTCAATTCTCTCAACTAAAGTCATTTATTCCTTGTGAATAATTTAATCAAAGTGGGTGTAAATTCATTTTATTAACATCCTATAACGCGATATCCCAAACTCAGGCATCTTGAAGATCTCTTCGCGATAAACATTTAATAAGCCAAATTGATGATTTTCTATTTTATTAGTTCCTAGAACATCAATTTTATCATCATCAGACACCATCATTTTGCTACTAAAAATATGGTTCTGTATTAGGGAATACAAATAAATACATTAATAAAAATGTATATTTATTTTTCATTTAAAACAGATAACAAATTGCATAAGATAGAAATAGGAAAAAATTATATATATATATATATATATACGTATATACCTTTGCAAAAATATTAAATTATCATGATAAGTTTATTTCAAAGTTTATGTGTAATAAATTATGTAAAATGTTTTGCCATAAAAATTCCATTTATTTTCACTGATGCGTAAATATGTTTTATAAAAAAACAGAGGGCAGGAAAATGTAGTAGTCTAGGTATGTCCCCATCGCTTTTAACTCCCCTGACCAAAGGTTGAAATACTGAATTGATGTTAAAAGCCTTCAATTTAACTTTGCACCATTACTGAGAGCTACTAGCTATGATAAGGTTAATGAAATATGTGAAATTTTCAACATTTAATTCCAATAGTTTTATTATAAAATTTTGATTCAAAACCAATCTTCTCTTCTCTCTTTAAGAGAAAAATATTTGCTATAAATTTTGAGTCATTGATTATATATGGTTAAATATAGATTAGATATTGAGTATATATAATAAAAGTTAAATATTGGTTATATAAGTACTCCACGCGATACGCCACACATGGCCCAGGTAGGAGACAACGTAGATAGTAGGTGCTCCCAAAACGAGGGAGCAGAAATGAAAAGTACACCATAGAGCAAGAAACACCATTGTCGAGGCATATTGAATGTTAGGTCCCGGAGGTCAAGATGGTAGGTGAGCCAGACAGGAATCGCAGTGGATGGTAGATAGCCCAGACAGAAGAGCCATGGATGATAGTTGATCAATAAAGAAGCATCCATGATGGTAGATTTCCCTAGAAAGAGGCGATGTGGATAGTAGGTGCCCGAGTACGGAGGCATCATGGATGCTAGATGGCATAGGATAAAGGTCAGGTTAATGATGTCGGTCTAAAATGTCGGAGTCATAGATCATAGTTGGCCCCCTAAGATAGATGGGTGGCGGCCCAAGATGGAGGAGTCCTGGATACTTGTAGAGCCAGAATCAAAGTCACGAGGATAGGTGATGGTACAAAAAATACTTCATGGTTGGTCAAGGATGAGGCTGATGTGGATGGGTGGTGGCCCAAGAGGGAGGTATCCTGGATTCTTGTTGTCCCAGAACGGAAGTCTCGATGATGGATTGCGGCCCAAGTTGGAGATTTCATCGATGTTAGTTGGCAAATGATTAGATATCGGCGTCACAGTTGTTATAGTTGGCCCAAGATAGAGTTGACGTAAATGGGCGGCGGCCTAAAATTGAGGCGTCATAGATGTTAGTTGGAGCAGAGTGAGGTTGACGTGAATAGGTTGCGGCCAAGATAGAGGCGTCATGGATTATTATTGGCCCAGAATAAAAGGCTCGATGATGGGTGGCGGTCCAAAATGGAGACATCATTGATTCAGTTGGCTGAGGATGAAGTTGACTTTGATGGGTGGCGGTATAAGATGGAGGCGTCATGGATTAAAGTTGGCCCAAGAAGAAAGTCACGAGGATGGGTAGCGGCCCAAGATGGAGACTTCATGAATTCCAGTTGGCCCAGGATGAAGGTATCCTTGATGGGTGGCGGCCCAGGGTGATGGTACCTTGTATGGCAAGACGTGCAAGGGATGGTAGGTGACCCGAACAGGAGGAGCTGTTGATAGATCCAGGCAGGAAGTTTATGGAAGTGAGACCTAAACAAACAACGAATAATGAAATACACTATAATTAATCAAATTACTTAATGCTTAAAAAAGCAAATAGACTAAATTATTCTACTCTAAAATCAACTTAACCTATAAAAATATCGCGATTTAAAGGGTTTAAAATTAATTATTACAAATTAGAAGCATTGCTTTATGTGCTAATAAAAAAGACTGCCAAAATAGGAAAGTTTATAAGCTTCAACTCACCAGCATTTATATTGGTTGACATCCCAAGAGACTGTAGATGCACTGTTTTGTGCCCCAATCAACAGGCAACTCAGCTCTTGGTTTGTCCAACATTAGTCGCCGCAGGTATGGATGATGTCCCGACCAGCATGGGTTCAAGGATTCCCAGACCATCATGCGCAAAGTTCTTGATGTTGGCTTCAACAGACACTGAAGCCAATAATTGCCTAACAGACAGGTTTCACAGGACTTGCTGCCCCGATCACTAGGCATCGATGATTCTAAAGCTTCGACAGGCCAATGCTCCACAATTCGGGCATTAAAATACCTCTATTGATATTTCCTCAGATGGCGACATATCTGAACACAACAAAACAAAGCGTTTAAATCTACAATTTAACATTACATATTGGCATACCTATCTTTAAAGTTTCACAAATCATCAACGTAATGCTTATCAGTATTCATCCTATTTTTTAAACATGATTCCAGCTACCTATTTATAGAGTGGTGAAAAAATTCTTAGACACGAAAATAACCGTGGGCTAAAGCAGCCATTCTACCTTATTTATTAAAAAAAAAAAACACTTGATAGAGTTATTTTGACCTGGAAAATTAATTATGTTAAACTATTAGCGCTTTATAAGAGCAGATTAATTGCATAATGACTAAGTCGCTTTATAATATTCTCCTTAGCGTTCCTCAAGGCAATCAGTTGTGTGTCTTTATTAAAATGATTTACTATACCTTCAAAATTGTCAAATAAAATATGTTAAGCCATAAAAATTTCCATGTCAATTTGTATATAAATTTCTAAGTTTTAAAATTTTAAACATTCATTAAACCATTTCTTTTTCATTTTTAGAATGTTATCAAGAGATATTTAAACAGTAAACGAGATGGTATATAAGTAAGTCAGAAATAAAATATAAGAGAAGTAGGTACTTACTTATCAAGAGGAACGATGTCGGTTCCTTCCAGCCAGAGAGAAGGAAGTGTGGGAGTATGTGGATGTCAGTATCCAGGTCTGTGAGGATGTCGGTGGATGTATGGAGGTGGTATGGGGGAGAATATGTTCTATTGATTGGGTGCGATTACATTTTCTGATGGTTTTTCTTACAAGTTGATTGATGAAAAGAGTCAAGGCAGAATAGATATCAGTAATTCTCTTGATTACTTCTTTAGTGATAGCTTTTCTATTGATGAGAAAGGAAGTAAATGGGAATGTTCATTTATTCCATGATTCTATAACAGAATTTGTTATTGTTCCAGATTTTATTATATAGCATGATTCAAATTTTAATGAAATTTCATGGTTTACAGGTGGAGGAATGAAATAATAAAAGTATTGATGCCATTTCATTACTGTAAAGGATGTTATAACAATAGGGTAACCAGTCTTCAGAAATGATGATTTTCTGGATTTTTAGGACCAAGTGATGTGGGTGGGTCTAGATTAAGGATGGGAAGAATCGTGGGTTTGAGATGAGCTGAAATGGTGGAAGAGGTTGCTATTGTCAGGATATTTACTGTGTATGATATTATAATTCTGCTCAATATGGTTGCTATATTGCTGCTATGGGGGGGTGGGCCTAGATGAGGGAGGGGAGGGAGCCCGTGGTCCCCCACTCCACATCTCTGTGAAGTAAGGGACAACGGGGCTCCACACCTACTCTAACAACTGTGGGGGTGGAGGAAACCGTCTCGAACTCTATCTGTGGCAGTCGGAATGTAGATGGGAGTGGGGTGAAGTCTAGGGGTAAATATGGGGAGTAGGGGGGAAGGGGAAGTGAGGTGGAATGGCTGATGAATGAAGACCTGTACATTTGGTCCGTGCAAAAGGCCGGTGTTATGGGTAGGTGTTTGGGCAGGTCATGGGCTCTGAACACTATTTGTTCGCGTGGATTGGGTGTTGGGGGTGGTGGGGTGTTGTCTGTGAGTGTGGGTTTTGGCTTTTTCCTGAAACACCAATATGTTCTGTCAGCTATTTTGTTCAATTTTTCTTGTGAGGGGTTTATTGCAGCACATATGAGACAACAAATCTGCTCTATTTGTTTTTTTTTTAGGATGTAAATTCTTGGACTAAGTACTACAGACACTACATTAAACCAACAATAGACTGCAAGTTTACTCTCGATTTAGATATATTTAGGATGTAAATTTATGGTCTAAATATTTCAGTATCTAGTATATCGCACAATACACTACACACACAAAACTTCATATATTTGATTTTGTTTGGTATGTAAATGTGATGATTTAAGACCATGGAATTGTTGTAAATAGTCTAGATATCTCCTACCACATGTTCCACCCCATGACTGTATATAACTCCTTATGTACTGCACATAGAAAGCCTCAACTAACATCAATCTGTACCGCGTAAGAATCTAATAAAGTATCGCAACTGTACAGATAGAAGGAATGGAGACCAACAGGAGAAAGTTAAGGTTAAAACTAATCAGGCTTAGGACAGAAGTCGAAGCAAGGCCTAGCAAAAGAGGCTTAAAACCAGCCCAACTATAAATAATTTACAAGTCAATACTTCCTGACAGGACAGGGCGTATCTGATAACGCAGAAACCATAAAAGCTAAGAGTAAGGCCCCGTATTTCCGTAGCAAGGCCGGATATATATCCTCCGTCAAAGAGATAAGCCAGGCCCAATCAGAAGACAATACCTAAGTAGGTCAACCAATAGCCTACGGCCACGTGAAAAAGTCCCACCAATTAGGAAAGAATCACCTAAATAGGTCAGCCAATTAGAAAGAAGCAAGGTCGTGGTGTTAAATCGAGAACCTAGAATTGTCAGTCTTCGCTTGGATTCCAACGGTAACACTTGCTCTAAAATCTCTCTCTCCTCATCCCATTCCTTCTTGACGTCAGACGCTTTTAGTGGAATCTCTGTTTGTTTATTTCACCTTTGGCCCAGCTGTGTCGCCTTCCACCACGACTGCACGGGAGAGTTGACATCGAGGTTCGTCTAGCATCAGGTAACACTGGTCCCAGAGGTCCCAAGATATCACAGACTCCCCCGTAACGAAGAGTCGACAGGATAGTGGACGCCAAGGTACAAGTAAGCAAATAGACCACTGTCTGTACAGAAAGATGGAACAGGGAAGAGAGGAGGAGTCAAAGGAACCAATGAAGACCGATACCGACTACGAAAGTGGCGAGAACACCACTTCTCCGAAGAAAGTAACCACCCTCGGTAGGACGCAGGAAATTGTCCCCAGTCAGGAAGACGTCACACCCCCGCCGCCGGTGTCAGATGTCCTGGGGAGGTTGACCACGACGCTACATCAGCTTTCTGCCGTGACCGGACATCGCGAGAGGTGGAATCGCTACGATGGTTCGTACGAGGCGCAGAGCTTCTTCACCAACTACGACGCCCAAGCAGATCGGGCCCAACTACCATTCTCTACAAGACTGAGAAAGCCACCAAACCTCCTGCCAGCACCCCTCCGAGTTACCAACACGCGAGCGTATGTTACCTGCTCCCCCGACCATCTCTACACCACGAGCCCAGCGCAAACAATGAACTCTTAACTGTCCCAAGGAACCTCCAACTATGACAACAGACCAGGCCTGTCCCGACATACAAGACAGCACCACAGTAGGTTCCTCCTTCTATAATTTTTATTGAACAATTTCTCGTTCGAACTGAACTGTCCAATAATGTAAACCTACTCTACTACTTAATACAGGAGCATCTATCGCTATAATTATGCAGAATACTTTTAAAATAATAGAAATCAGTTTGTAAAAGAAAAATACCTGTCCACCCATTTAACTTAACTATTAACGCCATAGCTAACAATATTTTCACCATAGATTATATCTTTTTAAACGTAAAAATAAGTAACATAACGCAGAATCTAAAATTCCATATAATCGATACACCATTGCCTTTTGTCATTTAATTCCTTAATTCTATAAAAAGATTTCTACTAATTATAAACTGTTCTCAGCTACTCCTGTATCAATATAATATACCTCTACCGACTACCTTGTACCAATTCACTTTGTGCAAGCAACACGTGTCCCATGGACAGGTTAATACAACTGTCCCATTTACTAAATTTTCCCCTCCTGGAACGGGTTGCTCACACGTGGTGAACTACAACACTCTTATTTAACCTCATTATAATGTTCCTAATCCCATTTTCAACGCCCCTATGTCCTTTTCTTTTGTATCTTTGGACAGAAGTAACTTAAGTAACAGCCTTCCAAAACTATTCCAATCGTTAAATGCCCACATAACTACACTCCTTCCTTTTACATGCATATTTAAATATCGACAAATCTCTCTCAACAATATAAACAACACCCTATCACATCACTTTTTCCAATTGGCACAATTTTCAATGCGCGACTTCACACCCAAATCTAATTTCGAGCCACACAAGCTTTATTACGTCGCCCTACTAAACACACACACAAAAAAAAAAAAATCACATTAAACGTGTCATATCCACTAACAATATAAAAATTATCGATATGTTCGTACAACCAACAACCATGACTTTAGTAAATTTGTTATTCTTAGTGAAACAGGTTAGATTTTGTACAAAACAAAGACTTCACGTGATACCTTTTCATTTACAATTTTTTCGCTTCGTGTCACAGCGCCACACCACTAAACTCTTTCACTTCTCAGGCCAAAGACGCCTTCACCACGCCTGTGACACATTTATTTAACCACACATTGTTCACGTCGATAGTCGCAATTTCACTCAATTCCAACCTGATATCATTGAATAACATTTTTACTAAGTTCGCCAAAAGCCATTCGATTTAATATCAACAGATACAATGTCCGAATTTTCGAAATACAAACACAAATCGAACAAATGCTTGAACACACAGGATAATTACAACCTCTGTATCTCCCTATGTCAATCCCATAACGCTTGTCACCAAACGTGACAAATCAAAACGCTTTTGTGTTTACAATTTTAGAAATAATATCTCCGAACGTAGTTCGAATTAACTTCCAATAAGTTGAAAGAAAGCAAGCAGCCTCGCAAAAGGCCTCCCTGACCTACATCCGGAATCGCATTAAAAATAGCTTCGCTCCCCCTCGCCCCCCCGAGCAAACAAACAGCCGACATCTTGTTACATCCGTCGCCACCCCGTGTTCTCTAATGAACTTTCGCCACCTATTAAATTAAATATTAGTGCGTGCCAAAGACAACACTTTACCTACAAAAATCACACACACACACATAAGTTTAAACAAAAAATCGACAACATTAGGACTCAGTAAGTTTCACAGTTAGAAACAATGTGATCCACGAGTCGCATCAAACTTTAAACAAATTCGATAAGTTAGAACAACTTAGGCCAACAAGACCAAAGATATCAATCGAGGACAATTTAAAGCTCTCTCTACCCATCCTAAAAAAAAAAAAAAAAAACAGGAACATTACGTTTGGCCTACAACTTTCCATTCTTTCACGATATATAATTTCTATATATAATCTTACTTGCTCTTCCTTCTCGATGAACATTTTAAAAAAATTTTTCATTTTAATATCCTTTATATAATCATTATATAGCTCTTATAATTGTTTTTTTTACGTCAACCAATTAGTAGATTATTGTCTTTTTTTATTTTTCTTTACCAAAACTTATTTACTTTTGCTTTATGACTCTATTTTATAATCAACTTTATATTTTATCTTTCACATCATATCTAATAATCTCAAGTTTATATTTCATGTTTATATCACTAATTTGCATTTATCATTTTATATTTTTTCTCACTTTATAAATTAGATGTTTTTTTTTACATTGTTTCATCTTCCGCTACCATGTCAATGCTATCGAGTATATTACTGCTCATTTTTAATTTTCATTTAATATTTTCACTTTCTATTACCCCTTATATACTGCTGTAGTGTGTTAATCTTTGTATCATATCATCACTATTTTTACTTTTTTAAAGATTACTTTGCATTTAACTTCGCAATTCTATTTTCGATTTTTCAAATCCTTTAACGCTATATGCAAAGCCTTAATTTCGCAATTTCATATCTCAATGATATATTCTTTTATAATCAAACTAAAAATCATGATCTAAAAACAGGGCAATCTTCAATAACCTCTTAAACAACCACTTTAAAGGTTACTTCTTAAGAATTACTAACATTCCTTTTCCGCAGGAAATTTTAACTCCTTCGCAGGCTAGACTCGACCTACTTTGATTTCGTAATTAACAATCTTGACACATCGTCCCCCAGATTTACCTTCTCCCAACTTCTGGCTTGGATACGTGCAAATTGTATTTTTTTTTTATTCCAGGGCACTCTCATGCCACACGCTGGCACATTTTTTTTTTATTTTACTCTTTTTCTCGCTAAGCCCCTGACGACTCTAATTAAAACTTTGATTTCTGGTCACTGATCTTCGCCCTCATTTATCCTGCATGCGTACGTCTTAACGACTAATTATTAAAACCCATAACAATCACCCTTATCTTACTATTCGATTGTGGTACTGTAACTTTATTAGGTCCTTAAATTTACATGTGAAACATGGCCTAGGTTCTCCGCGCCGTGCACATTAAATGGTTTGGGACTTGAGTCAAAGTGACATTGCCTCAACCAAGTAATAACTAACCCCTCAACCCTTTCTAACGCCCATCACGAAGAGATCATGATTTTCCCATCAAATCATTTTAATTTTTACCTATCATCATTATATGCTCTCTATTAATTCTTTTATTCCTATTTTTGTTTTACTTGTATGTTTAATATTAGTTGTTTATGCTTTATTACCTCTTATGGATATACAGAAATCAACCCCATGTTATATACCAACTCATTTTAATTAATTTAAAAAAAAAATTACTTCCTTAATAACAGTCTTCCTATTCCGCTCTCTAAAATCCCTCCATATGAACCCTCTCACATCCGGGGCCATCTGTGATGATTTAAGACAATGGAATTGTTGTAAATAGTCTAGATATCTCCTACCACATGTTCCACCCCATGACTGTATATAACTCCTTATGTACTGCACATAGAAAGCCTCAACTAACCTCAATCTGTACCGCGTAAGAATCTAATAAAGTATCGCAACTGTACAGATAGAAGGAATGGAGACCAACAGGAGAAAGTTAAGGTTAAAACTAATCAGGCTTAGGACAGAAGTCGAAGCAAGGCCTAGCAAAAGAGGCTTAAAACCAGCCCAACTATAAATAATTTACAAGTCAATACTTCCTGACAGGACAGGGCGTATCTGATAACGCAGAAACCATAAAAGCTAAGAGTAACGCCCCGTATTTCCGTAGCAAGGCCGGATATATATCCTCCGTCAAAGAGATAAGCCAGGCCCAATCAGAAGACAATACCTAAGTAGGTCAACCAATAGCCTACGGCCACGTGAAAAAGTCCCACCAATTAGGAAAGAATCACCTAAATAGGTCAGCCAATTAGAAAGAAGCAAGGTCGTGGTGTTAAATCGAGAACCTAGAATTGTCAGTCTTCGCTTGGATTCCAACGGTAACACTTGCTCTAAAATCTCTCTCTCCTCATCCCATTCCTTCTTGACGTCAGACGCTTTTAGTGGAATCTGTTTGTTTATTTCACCTTTGGCCCAGCTGTGTCGCCTTCCACCACGACTGCACGGGAGAGTTGACATCGAGGTTCGTCTAGCATCAGGTAACACTGGTCCCAGAGGTCCCAAGATATCACATAAATATATGGTCTAAGTATCACAATATTTTTTGTAACTCATAATATACTAAAAGTTTGCTATATTTGTTTGTTTTTTTTTGGGGGGGGGGGGGAGATATAAAATTATATGGTCTGAGTACTACAGAATTTATTTTGAGAAAATGGACATTTCCTGATCGTGTAACTAAAAGTTGCTAATGACTTGCGTCATCTATCAGAATAAATATCAACTAATCGTTGATTTTTAATTATTCCAGAATTGACCAAATAGAATTTATTTTATGGCTCCAAGATATTGCAACATATACATTGTAATTTGTTAGAATATTTGTATGTCTCTTTCTAGAACAATTTTTATTTTTGAAGCTCACACAATGTGAAATTTCCACATAAAAGATAATTTTTCTAACATTTATACCATGAAGGAGAGTATTAAAAATGCGGAAGGCTGTCTAGAAGATATGAAAATACATTCCTGAAATTTAAGTTTATGGTACATGAAGATTCAAAGATCAATCCCCCTAAGGTAGTGCAAAATATGCTATGGACATCTTAGAGAGTTGCATAGAACAAATGTGAAAAGATCGCTTTTGTTTTATCCTTGAAGGTTTGGGAGGTAACCAAGAGTGAGGTGTCGCTTCACTGAGGCAAAACGGACTCCAGTAATCTCGTTTATTAACATAAATTGACTGACTGCTGGTAGCTAAAAACTGTCGCTATTTATATACAAAATTATATGAAAACCATTATGCAAAACAGGATATTTGCATATCCATAATTCAATATGCAAATACACTACACCCTCCCCTCCTAATAATATTGGAGTAGGTAAGGCGGTCTCCTGGATCGCTGGGGTCTGGGACTCCGAATCGGGACTTTTCCTCCAGAAACAGCAACAGGATTCTGGTTGGCTCCAACTGGTGCCAAGTTCTGCCTTGTTGACCGCGGCTTCTCTCGCTGGGGTCTAGGGCTCGGGCTCGGGAGCTTTTCTCCAGAAGCAGCAACAGGACTCTGGTTGTCTTCAACTGGTGCCAAGTCCTGCCCTGTCGATTTCGGCTTCTCTGCAAATTCCATATCTGGCAATTTCCTCTCAGGGATCTCCAGGCCAACTTGAGAAGGCTTCATCTCCTGATGGTTTTCCAGGGGTACCGTAGATGTACCTGGAAGTACTAACCTCGGATCTTTCAGTACTGTAGCCTCTGGGTTTTCCTTTACAGGGCGCAACTGGTTTATGTGCCTCTTGAAAGATTGGTCCTCATATCCTATTAGGTAGTGGCGGCAACTAAGGAGTTTTAGTTTTGTGCCCAGCTTCCACTTTGGTCCAGCAGCATAATTCCGGAAATAAACATTGGAACTTATGTTGAAATTCTCTTGCTTTTTTAGGGCATCATGAAACACCTCTCCTTTAAATTCCATTTTAGGCATTAGATTTGAAAACCTTGTTTTCAAACGCCTTTTCATCAATAGTTCCGACGGCGATTCCTTCATCACTGTCTGTGGAAATGCTCTCTGAGCCAATAAAAATCTCTCCAAGTTTGTCTCTAGGCCATTCTTTCCACTGTTCTACCTTAGTGAGGTCTTGAACTCTCGCACATAGCGCTCAGCTAATCCATTTGTGCTTGGATTGTATGGGCTTGTTTTTGTATGCCGAATTCCGTTCATCTTGGTGAATTCCTCAAATTCCCCTGAGACAAACTGTTGCCCATTTTCCGGGAATAATTCCGGCAGTCCGAACCTTGCAAACACTTGCTTAAGATGGTAAATAATGATTTTGCGGGTTATTTCTTTCAGGATGAAAATCTCCAACCACTTTGTATAGGCGTCCACTATGACCAAAAACATTCTACCCATAAAAGGGCCGGCTAAATCCATATGTAGGCGATGCCAGGGTTTTTCGGGCCAAGTCCATTCTGAAATCGTGGAGGGAGGCATATTTGCAGATTCCTGACAGATGGTACATTCCCGGGCCATATCTTCGATGTTCCCATCTATTCCAGGCCACCAAAAATATAACCGTGCAATAATATTCATTTTTACTATTCCAAAATGCATCTCATGTAGGTCACTCAAAATCTGCGATCTCAACTTGGGAGGAATTGCTAACTGTTCCCTCCACTGTGAAAGCAGCCAAAATCCACACTTAGTTCATTCCTAATTTTGTAGAAAGGGAATAACAGATTTTCTTTCGAGATTTTTGGTACTTGCCAATTTTCTTCCCGGACGCTCCTCAAAACAATTGAGAGGATCTTGTCTCTTTTAGTTTCAAAAGCTACATCCCGGAATGAAAAAGATACTTCATTTTTCTCAGAAGCAAGACTTGATCCTCATCAATAGACTCTCTCTCAACTGCTTTTAACGGCAACCTTGATAAAGCATCCGCATTTCCGTGGTCGTCAGTCTTCGGAAATTCAACTGAGTAATGAAAAGCACCCTGCTTTAGCGACCAACGCTTTATACTTGACGCTGCACATACTGATATCGGTTTGTGAGGTGAGAACAAGTGCATCAGCGGCATGTTATCCGTCACCAACACAAACGAGCGTCCTAGAAGGTATTGCCTGAATTTATCACAGCCATAAACAATACTTAAGGCTTCTCTCTCAAGCTGAGAATAATTTTTTTCAGCATCTGTAAGGGTTCGCGACGCAAACGCTATTGGACTCTCCTGCTTATTTTTGTCTCTGTGACTAAGTACCACACCAAGTCCATAACTTGAGGCATCGCATGCCAGTACCAGTTCCTTCGTTGGATCATAGTGTGCCAATACTGACTCATTGGTCAATAATGATTTGCATCTATTGAACAATATCCGATGTTCTTTTGTCCATTTCCAATGAGTATTTTTCTTCAACAACTTGTAAAAAGGAGTTAAAATATGAGAGATATTCTTTATAAATCTGGCGTAGTACATCAACATTCCGATAAATGATCGTAACTGGCCAATGTTCTCAGGCTCAGAAGCATTAGAGACTGCTTGTATCTTGTTGATCAATGGATGCAGGTCGTTCTTATCGATTCGAAAACCCAAGTATTCAACCGAATCAACAGCGAACCTGCATTTATTTTTATTCAATTTCAAGCCTTTGTCCTCTAATATTTTAAATACCAGCTCCAACTTGGCTTTATGCTCATTTGCATCTCTACCTGACACCAAAATATCGTCAATATAACAAGCCACTCCTGGTATATCAGCAAAAATGTTATCCATCAACCTCTGGAATTTATTCGGTGCTACAGCCACACCATAAGGGAATCTTTTATATGCAAACAATCCCTTCGTAGTATTTATATTTACTACTCCTTTGGCTTCTGCTAGCTCTACCTGCAGATAGGCCATTGAAAGGTCCAGAGTTGAGAAAACTGTACTACCCGATAATTTAGAAAAAATCTCATCTATCGTAGGCAATGGGTATTTATCCAATATAATTGCCTTATTTGCCGTACTCCTAAAATCTCAACAGATTCTAATTCTGCCATCTTTCTTTAAAATTGGTACTATGGGTGCTGCCCAGTCGGCGTAATCAAGAGACTCTAAAATTCCTTTATCTACCATATCCTCCACCTTTTTTTACAAACTTCGAACCTTACAAAACACTAGTGCTGCGTCCTTCTTAATGCAAATGTTTAATTTTACATCTTTCAAACAACCCAGTTCATTATTGAATAAAATTGAATATTTTTCAATTAATGACTTCATGCAATATTCTTCGATGATTTTATTTACATTTAGTAACTTACAGTAGTCAATATTCAAGAATCTTAGCCATTCCTTTCCCAGTAAAACCTCTGGGAAACCTTCATCCACCACTATTAATCTAAGTCCCTTTCCGACTTTTCCAACAAAAACGTCCCTTTCTCCTACTATCTTTATAGGATTATTGCACAAGGTTTTTAAATTCTTCGAAGTAGGAAATAATTTTACTTTCCAGAACTTCTTGAAGATGGTTTTCGGCATCAATGTTACCGGACTTCCAGTATCCACTACACACTTTAATACATTTCCGTCTAAAGTGAGCGTAACTTTAACCTCCGTTTCGCCCTTGAGGGACAGTATCTGTTCTTGCACATAACTATTTTTCTGTGCATAATTTGCCGCTTTGCATACTTAGATGCCCAATCTTTTTGCACTTATAACAAGCCTTTGACTTGTGTGGGCATGCTGGTGCTAAGTGGGAATTCCTTTCGCCGCACCGATAGCACCTTCTCACTCCTGCCGTAGACCTATATTTCTGCACAGGGGTGTGCCTCTCCCTTCTATTTCTTTCAGAATGCGAGGTTAGTTTGCCTATGCAATTTCTATGCAGTTCACTAGCATCCTTCTCGGCTAACTCGTACGAGACTGCAATGGCAAATACTCTATCCAGCTTTACCTCATCATCTTCCTGCAAGAGTCTTTTCTGGAGGGCTTCGGATGAAAAGCCTCTACTAATCTATCCCGTAACAACATCTCCAGCATACTGCCAAATTCAAAATTTGTGGCTAGGTGCTTCAATTCTCTTAGATACTCAGAAACAGTTTCAGTTTCTTTTGCACCCTTTTCAAGAACATGAATCGCTGAGGTATTACTTTTGGCTTAGGCGCTAAATGTTGTCTTATTTTTTTTTTAATTATTATTTCATAAGACTGAGCTTTAATCTTTTCAGGGTAGAACAAATCATTTCCTAGTTTAAGGAGTTCAGAGTTCAATAAACTTAACAAAATTACGACCTTTTTCTTGTCATTTGTTTCATTAGCTTCGCAAGCCGCTTCAAATCGCTGTACGAAGATTTCAAAATGTTCTTCCTTCGAATCGAAAACTCTGAACGGTACAGTTTTATTAGTTGCCATCTTTCCTCAGTTTGATGCTTTGAGTCAGTCGTAGGTCCGCAATCCTTACAACCTCGTGGTCGCTCCCGTAGACACGTACCAATCGTTGCAAACCTCGTAGTCAATACCGTAGCTTCCCGTAGATTTTCTCGTCGCCAGAGTTGTTTCATCCTTGAAGGTTGGGAGGTAGCCAAGAGTGAGGTGTCGCTTCACTGAGGCAAAACGGTCTCCAGTAATCTCGTTTATTAACATAAATTGACTGACCACTGGTAGCTAAATACTGTCGCTATTTATATACAAAATTCTATGAAAACCATTATGCAAAACAGAATTTTGCATATCCATAATTCAATATGCAAATACACTACACATTCCTGAAATTTAAGTTTATGGTACATGAAGATTCAAAGATAAACCCCATAAGGTAGTGCAAAATATGCTATGGACATGTTGAAGAGTTGCATAGAACAAATGTGAAAAGATCGCTTGAATTCAGAGGAAGAAGCTTAATTCAATTTTGTATATTTTCATATTGACTATATTGTAGCAAAGTATTTATTATATTTCATGTACAGATTATTAATTTTTTATATTTATATTATTTATATTTTGTTACTCTCTGGAAACTTCCCTCATTGCTTAACTAATATCTTATAAATGTTGATTTTGTTCTTGCCTTAAATAAATTGCCGCGTCATTCTGAAGTTTGTCTTTACCAATTTTCTACATGACAATATAGTACTTTATGTAAATAGACATACATATACAGAATGTATGTAATGTATTCTATCTTCCATTTAAAAATTAACATTTATTCAAATCTACTTTCTCAATTACTTTTGTTACATATTGTAAAATTAAAATTAAAGAAGGCATCTCCTGACCACGAGCACATGTGCTTTTTAGATGGCAGAGCGCCATCTAGTGGAGCAAAAATACACTAAGCTTTTATTTAGCTTGCTCCGTGATATTTGGCCAACCCAATTTCTTGATAAATCAAGAAAAGCCATCCACGAACGCGTTTCGCGCTCTGACATCTAAAAAGCACATGTGCTCGTGGTCAGGAGATGCCTTCTTTATTTTTAACTAGACGAATAACCCGGGCAACGCCCGGGTTTTACCCGATTAAATGTTTTTATTCAAATACTATTCGTTACAATTATAAATTGGCACCGTGGACGTCACTTTTGTGAAACGTCCCGCTCCAAACTTTACAGTCAGATTAGTTACGATATACACATGTGTAAATCTTCAAATCGAGCGAGCGTCTATAAATATCTCGATTTAGATCAAGTATTCTAATTATTAATCGAACTATTATTAATAAAATTTTGAGAAGATATCGATTTTAAACGTATTTATAACCTTGAGAGAGGGCGCTGTTCGTGAGCTAAGCAGAATAATTTGAATATATATAGTTTTAATATTTTATTTATATATAATTTAAAATAGCCTATCGTTTTCCTCGTATTTTTTTTACCTATGTATGGAAATTTTGGTACTGTAAAAAAAACTTTGCTTCAATAAT
Source organism: Cordylochernes scorpioides (assembly GCA_030710605.1). Taxonomy (NCBI): domain Eukaryota; kingdom Metazoa; phylum Arthropoda; class Arachnida; order Pseudoscorpiones; family Chernetidae; genus Cordylochernes; species Cordylochernes scorpioides. Next base: position 194,686,439 of record CP092864.1, read on the forward strand.
ATAAAAAAAAAAAAACACCCAGGCTAAGTTTCGAACCAAGGTTCTGGAAATATGAAGCCGCACACCTAACCATTAAGCTACGCTTGGCATCATAAATGTTCGCATGTAAAGCTATTTCAGGCCTTACATATTTCTAACGACCTTTTTGAAATAGGTTTTTGAAACATGGAAATTATAATACTTCAAATAAATAGAAATAGAGTGAACACAAATAAAACATACCAAATATTTCGAATTAGAGCAGTTATTTTAAACGGCGAATTAGATCAGTTATATCTAAAAATGAAAATATATAAATAAATAAACATACCAAATATTTCAAGAGCAGTTATTTTAAACGTCGAATTAGATCAGTTATATCTAAAAATGAAAATATATAAATAAATAAAACCTACCAAATATTTCAAATTAGAGCAGTTATTATATAAATATTTATATTATATGTGTTATTAAGCGAACTATTTTAAACGACGAATTAGATCAGTTATATCTAAAAATGAAAATATATATAAATAAATAAAACCTACCAAATATTTCAAATTAGAGCAGTTACTATATAAATATTTATATTATATGTGTTATCAAGCGAACTATTTTAAACGGCGAATTAGATCAGTTAGTTATTAAGCGAACTATTATTAGATATTTTAAACGGCGAATTAGATCAGTTATATCTAAAAATGAAAATATATAAATAAATAAAACCTACCAAATATTTCAAATTAGAGCAGTTATTATATAAATATTTATATTATATATGTGTTATTAAGCGAACTATTTTAAACGGCGAATTAGATCAGTTATATCTAAAAATGAAAATATATAAATGAATAAAACCTACCAAATATTTCAAATTAGAGCAGTTATTATATAAATATTTATATTATATGTGTTATTAAGCGAACTATTATTAATAAAATATTGAGAAGATTTAGATTTTAAACGTATTTATAACCTTTTAGTATTGATAGAGGGCGCTGCTCGTGAGCTAAGTTGAATAATTTGAATATATAGTTTTAATAATTGATTTATATATTTTTTAAAATAGCCTATCGTCACCCCCGTTATTTTTTACCTGTGTATGGAAATTTTGGTTTGAATTAGTGAACTACTGCGAATTTGTATACCGGACATACCAACAGACCAACATACAAACATTCATTTTTATATATATAGATATCAACACCTGACCCACTTATCTTTTATTTTTCTATTGTTTTTTCATATTGTAATATATAATTAATATTATTATATATATTAATATTATATTTCAAAATATTGGATAGACCTCATTATTTTTTATCCTTTAATATTTTAAGATATTTAACTTATTCTGACTGTAATTTTTATAATATTTTTTTTATGCACACATATCTTCTACCCACTTTGTATTTTTTTAAATTATTTCAACTGTGATATTATAACACTATGCGGCGCTAAGTTTGTTTATACAAAAATGTAATGCCTTGATAAAGGTTCAGCCAACAGAAATATTGGCAAATATATATTTTATTCAATCCAATATATGCCTTTTTATTATCTAATATTGTAATATATTTGTATATATGGTGTGTTTATCTGAAGAAACACCGACATCTTCAATTTACATCAGAATGATGATAGCTTATGTCTATGACCCTGGTAAAAACCTTTACTAGTGTTGAAAGGAATGGGCCCCAAAACATATGATAACAATATTTAGATACATGAATATTATCTTCTCCCAAATTTTTGCAATAAACATTCATTATTTTGCTAATAAATTTTTTTGTTCACAAGAATTAAATTTAAAATATTTTGAAATATTTTCTTCAGCAATGGAGAAAGTATCATAATATTTTGATTGTATCATTGACGATATCTAGCCGTTTCACAAAACTATTTCCTAAGATCATTTGTTGGTTGAAAGTTTATTAAGAGAACAAACACAGCTACATCAACCAATAGTTTATTTAACTCCCGACGTATCAGTGAATTCGTGTCACTCTCCTCAGGATAGCGGGACATTGAAACGTAGAAAGTTAAATAAATTATTGGTTGATGTATAGCAATATTTTTTCCAAAACAAAACAATTTGTTTTGCAACTTCTTCTTCCCAATTTTATCTAGAACATTTGACAATTTCGATTTCAACGTTCGAATATGTTCAAAGCTATTTTTATTATTTAATATAAAAATTACTAAAATTTACTTTAAGGAAAAATTCAAATTATTTTGCATAAAAATGATCTATTTAATTTTTATTTGATTTCACAATATAAAATTCCAAAAAAAAACATATTTTTAAATATAATTTATTTAAATATAATTTATATATATTTAAATATAATTTTATGAATATTATATATTATGTATTTATAATAATAATTAAATAATTTCTTTATATAAATAAAATATATAGATTTATATCAACTATGAAATATATCGAAGTAATTTTGTAAATTCGTTTGGAAAATATTTTCGATATTTGAATTTAAGGATCAAGTTACTCTCTCACTGAATTTATCAAATAATAATTCTGATATTCATCATTTATCAAAGCGGAATTCGACATCATATATATATATTAGAATAGCATTAGCTGAATGAGTTCCATTTTGTACTCACTTTTTGAAACATTTAAAAATCATGCCAAGTTTGAAGCAACCCATTTTCGTCAGCTTTCGATAACTTATTGTTATTTGTGAGAATTATTAGAAATAAAAAGTCCTTAGAAACCCATATTTTGACCTCTTTATCAATTATACCAACATCTCTATTTGGATAAGGGACCCCGGGTAGAAATCCTTGTTGAACACTTAAAAATTACTTCGATATCTGCAAATATATTTTTGCCTATCCCTAGTGCATGTGGTACAGGCAATGATAATTATGGGGGGTAGAAGTTGGCAAATGCTTTTACTATAAGTGCCCCACATAAGGCACCGCATTTCTGCACACGTGAAAAGCAGTTCGACATTGCACATACAAATGTACCAGAGCCCTGTTTGGTCACTTGCACTCGCTGTATTTCTGCAGATACTTCCACCAATCCAGAGAGTACAATCACTCCAATGGGATTCAGACACCTAGTTAGTACAAGTTCCAACTACTTATTACAAGTATGGACAGCCACGTGGTATTCTAGCACTCAGAGCGATCATAACACTCCTTGATTAGTATGTCCTATCCTCTGCAAATTTGTGGAGTAAAGGGGCTAAATAAAATACTATACCATATAGATATATTATGACTAAAAAATTTATAAGTGTTGATTTAGCAATTTTATTATTATAAACGTGTCACGATTACAGGTAAACACATAAAAACATTTTAATATATAAAATAAATGAAGAAAAATAAAATATTTGCATATTTTAGCCTTTATATCAATTTGGAATCAAAATATTAGTCAGGTGGCAATTTTGAAGGTCTAAATTTAAAAAATTTTTTTTTTGTACGAGAACATACTAGCTAATTTACATATTTACATAATTACTAGAACTATGATATTATCTCCAGCTGAACCTAACGTAGCGAAACTCCATTATGTCGAATTCTGGGAAAAACATTAGCGGGATAAACTAACATGAATTTTATTGACCATTATTTAAACATCTATAAGAAAAAGGCGACGCTCCGCATTTCGAAAATTAATTTTATTAATTAATTTTAGTATATTTGTGTTTAAATATAATAATTATGATATAAAAATTGACCATTATGTTTATGAACCGATTTTTTCATGAGAATTTTAACAAGAAAAGTATATAAAGAAAAAGGCATCTTCTGATCGTGACTGTACAGCACATATTTTTTCCAACGGAAGTATTCTGTCGGTCTACGATTTTCTTGTTCCTGGAGCGCTCCTCTTTTTTTCAGACCTTCTAGATTTGGGTTTCTCCTCTCTGTTTTCGAACTGGACCGAGGGCTCTGCAAATCTGCTGAAAGCGTCGAGCAGCGAAGTAGCCTCAATTACAGCAGAACTATCATCAAGTGATAGCTGTTTGGCTTGCACCTTGTTGTACAAAGGAGCGAAGATGGCGGACAAAAATTCCTGGTATACCTCAAAGTGGAATGAAGACGGTAGAGCTGAGATATTACATGGGACGTCCTGGTCACAGACATTGTTTTCGGACTTTCCTGGAGCGCCAAAGGCTCCTCTGGCTCCAACTGCGGCGTGCTTCGACCATCCAGTCTTGTCGCAGCTCCTTTGTGGCCCCAGACAGTCTGGCCTCGTCGCAGCAGTCCGTCACGCCGTCGTATTGCTGCTCATCATGATTGCCGATGATCTCGCGGAGATTGTCAGATGGGATTCCCGGTGTAAGATTCCCTCTCGGCACATCTGGAGGATATTCTCCCTCCGTCTGCTTGACTTGGTTCAAAGTACTCGTGCCACAGCAGTTGTCGGGGCGATCCGTTCGCTATTCTCCATTACACAACCAGTCTAAATCATTTATTTTTCCATTAACTATTTCCAGTGATATCAATCACACCATATATCTTCCGTAGAGCGTTCTTCATCTTGACAAGCACGTCTTCTTGAGCGTCCTTAGTCGTGCGACCTTAACATTCAATACAGCTTATTCTTGCTCAATCTTCCATTGAATTGTTTAAATGAAGAGAGGAGATCTTAATTGAGGTCTGATTGCTTCGCTGCAAATTTACGGTTTCACTGGCAATCAGAATTGTCTTTACGAACAGAGAACCCCACATTTGACACCATTTGTTACACCTTCGCTGTGTCTGGAACGCGAAATGAGCAAGCGGGATAAAGATATCTGTTCAAATCTTCCTTATTTACCTTCGTGCATTCAAGAAGAACAAAGTAAGTAACATACAGAGAGCATCATCAAACAGATGTCTTTAACAATGTGGAGGACGATTCCACTCCTGGCTGTCATAGCTGGGCTTCTTCCTTCCTGACTGCTCCGCCTGTCCCCTCAGCTATTCTTGGGGTCAACATAAGTGGTTCAACTGACCCTGCTTACAACCACGGAGATATCGAAGCTTCCTCTAGGCGGTGTCGCAACGCTATTTTTGGAAGGCTGGGAGTCTGAGAAAATTTCCTTATTAATTATAAGGAAAGTAATGTTACTGAAAACTAATACAAAAATCAGATGAAAGGTAAACATTTTTACTTGAAATATTCAATTTAAAATCTTTCAAAATGACAATTGAAGGCATCACTTTCTTTTTTATTATTATTATTATTTTTGCAAATATTTCGCGTCAAAATATTTGTTCCTTTTATTTTTATCTTTCAATGCATTTGATATATCGACGCGCTCTGCGTGCTATACACGAGCTTAAATATCTTCATAAACTGGCAAAGATAGCCATTGTGAGATTTACTTTCCCTGAAAAGGTCGACAGAGGCAAACTTGAAACGTTGGAAATAAAGATTTGAAAAGTTATAGTTGACATCTAACCACATTTATTCCTAATAATTACCTAGTTAATTCTCTGATAAGTTGAATAAATGGCACCGCTTATATCAGGCTGTTTTGAAGTCTAGTAGGGGGATGGAACAAATTAATAGGGAGGAGATTAATAGAATCGCTGATGTTGTGGTCCTATTGAAAGAGGAAAGCGAAGACTAGAACGCGGCTGATTCCACACTCGCCTTTTTACTGATACACTAACCTAGGCAAGGTGGATTCTGTAGCAACTAGAAATGCGTCGGACCTGGAGGCTGTTGGGTTCTGCGCTGCCTGGAGTATAGAAGCTCCATCTATGCTTCCTTCCTGTGGTGAATCTGTATAAGACCGGTGGTCTTAATAAAGGTGTATGTGTGGAACAAAAACAGAAATATAATAGTGAGCTTAACCTAGATGTTACCTACTTTTTCAAACTATTCAGTAAACATTTTTGAAGATTTTCTGCTCACTGATTAAAATATTGTTTTTTTTTTAATCATAGGGTGACAGATTTATTTAGTCATTATGTAATTGTGTAAAAATGATCGAGAATATTTTGCCAATCATTTTATTAAAGAATTTTGATTACAATCCAATGAGGTAATGCGCTAAAATTTCGAATTATTATTTCTATGCTTCTCATCCAAGCAAAGAGGTGCGCAAACACAACATCCACGAATCGGGAAGGAGGTGCCATGAGTGGTAAGTAGCCCGGGCATTAGACGTTGCTGGTGGTGAAGGCTTCAGGCAAGAGATGCGAACAATGGCGGAGTCAGTCGGGAGGAAGAGTACAGGATGATAGATGAAGTGGTCAGTGGTTGTTATCAGGCAGGCGATGGTGCTGATACTGCAGATGGTCAGTGTCCTGAACAAATAATTTACCTCAATAGTTTATCACAATAGGAATAAAATTCTCTAAATACAGTAGAACCTCCCTGTAAAGGACACCTGATTGCAGAGCCAAAGTGTCCTTTACGGAAAGTGTCCTCTTACTGTAGAGTTTGTTAATAGTAAAAAATGGTATTTTTGCAAAGGAAAACAGTTCTTTGTAAAGAGGTGTCCGCTAGCGGGGTGCCCGTTAAAGAGAGGTTCTACTGTAGCAGAATAACAAATATTTATAAATTCAGAACATTTGAAATCAAATAGAGTTGGGTGGGTTCTTAAAACAGGGAAAGCTGATATCAATTATATTTCCCATAAATATTTATGGAAACTATAATTTATGATAGAAAAAGAAGTTGGACCACTCACCAGAACTGATGTTAGTTGACATTCCAAGAGGCTGTAGATGCGAGTGACTTGTGCCCCGTTCAACAAGCATCGCAGCTCTTGGTTTGTCGACCAGCAGGCGTTGCAGTTCTTGGTAAACTGAACAATAGAAACCGCAGTTCGGTTTGCTCCGGTCCAACAGAAGCCGCAGTTATTGGTGCCCCATCCAACAAAAGCCGGCTTCCTGGTGTCTTTATGATTTGAAGCTGAAGTTCGTGGTGCCTCGATTGACACAAGCCGCAGTTCTTGATGCCCCATTCAATTAGATTCCCGGAGTAAGAGAAAAACAGGCCTTGATTTTAGAGAATATAAATACAAGTTTTGATACCCCGGCCAATATAAGACCGGTCTTGGTGCTATGAAGTCTCAGTTATTTAGATCCAAACATCAGGTGCAGAAGTTCCAAGGCCCGCACAGTAAATGCCGTAGATTTTGATATCATCACCTGCAGACGTCTTCTATTTTAGTGCTCCAACTGACAGGAACACAGAATCAAATGCTCCAGGCATTACAAATGTTTTGATTGGAAGTTATTCCAGGAAAGGCTGTCCCAGAATTCGACATCTGAATAAACACAAAAAGGTTTATTAATAAATTATCTATGTGATTAGGTACTTTGGTAAAAATTAAATATTCTTATATGTGGGGGGGGGGGCACCTTATCAAATGATATATTTATAAGAAATTTGAACTATTTTTGAACCCCAATGATTCTATTTTAAAATATTAAATTTTATACTACCCTTACTGCAATTATGAAATAATGGGAGGGCCTTATCATTGCAGTAAGGGCAATAGAAGATTGATTATTTTAAAGCAGAATCATACGCACATCAAATATAGTTCAAATTTCTTACAAAAGATGGCGCACTAATGTATCCCATTGATATATTTATATTAAATAGAATATCAAAATACATAATTGAGAACTATAAAAATACAAAGCAATAACGCGCCATCTATATATAATGAATGAAGACATTTTATCATCGCAGTAAGGACAGTAGAAGTTTGATTTATTCGTGAAAAGAAACATTCAGGTCTTAATGTCTTCATTTATTATACCTATGAAAAACATTTGACATACATTCTGCAAACATTTTCAATCCATTATTAAAGACTAGGCAGTGTATATATTGCGTAAGTGACTAGTGCAGTTAGATACGTTCACACTAGTGAGCTAGAGTAGAAGTCAATAAAGTAGGTACTTACTTCTCTAGGAAACGACGTCGTCAATTGTCCCCGTTGAGGGAGATGGAGGAGTGGGGGTATGTTGATGTAGGTGCCCATGTTTGCGGGGATATTGTAGGTGGATGTATGGAGGTATGGGGGAGTCTATTGATTAATTTAATAGTATATTAATGAAACTCTTCTTTATTGGTTGATGTAAGGATGATTATAGAGGTTCATTGGTGGTGAAAATGGAATTTATTCAAGTGAGGCTTTATCAGTATATTTCTTCTAAGGTGATTTGTGTGGATGGTATAATTTCATTTAATAAAAGAAATTAATGGTCGAAAATATTATTGTTAGGTATTCAAATATATATATATTGTAATGATTTAAGATTAAAATAAATGTTTGATAAAAGATTGAAAAATCAATTATTGAGCCAAATTTCGATTGACAAAAATGTCTTTATTGATTATGGTCATTTTTGGGTATATATAAGATTAGATGAAATGGTTTAAGAGGTTTGCTATTGCCAGGATATTCTCTATAGATGAGATTATAATGCTGCCCAATATGGATGCTATTTCTAGGATATCCTCTAAGGATGATTATATACTGCTGACAAATATGGTTGCTATTTCATTTCTGCTATTTCTAGAATATTCTCTTGCTGCTCAATATGGCTGTTATATCATTGCTGCTATTGAAGAGGGCCTAGATGATGGAGGGGAGGGAGCCCGTGGTCCCCCACTCCACATCTCTGTGAAGTAAGGGACAACGGGGCTCCACACCTACTCTAACAACTGTGGGGGTGGAGGAAACCGTCTCGAACTGTAACTGTGGCAGTCGGAATGTGGATGGGAGTGGGGTGAAGTCTAGGGGTAAATCTGGGGAGTAGGGGGGAAGGGGAAGTGAGGTGGAATGGCTGATGAATGAAGACCTGTACATTTGGTCCGTGCAGAAGGCCGGTGTTATTGGGAGGTGTTTGGGCAGGTCATGGGCTCTGAACACTATTGGTTCGCGTGGGTTGGGTGTTGGGGGTGGTGGGGTGTTGTCTGTGAGTGTGGGTTTTGGCTTTTTCCTGAAACATCAATATGTTCTGTCAGATAGTTTCACAAAATGACTTCTGTAGGATGTATATTCTGTAGGATACATTTTCGGTTGATAGAAGTACAGCGACTCTTCTTTTATCAACACCCTCAGTTGTGGACTATCTCTTCCAACGGCCTTTTTGTGTTTGAGAAATTCAAAATATATCTTTTTTTAAATTTTTCTTCATAATATTTGAGATGAAAAATTTTCTAAACAATCTAAACAGAGTTTGAGGAGGCTGTATTGAATGCTTGAATTGCTTAAAGAATGATTTGATATTGAAATGAATTTATTTTTGTTTATATATATATATATCGATTATTACCAAATTAATAAAAATAATTGTATGCTAATTGTCTATTATAATGATATTTTTTTGAGTAATTAATTTCCTTTTACAGAACGTAGCACAGAAATAATTATTTGATTCTAGTCCTCAGTAGTGTGATATGCAATATCCAAAAATAAACTTTTATTAAGGCACATTTTGCCTCACATAGATTATTCCCTGAATGCACCAAGGCAATAAAAACAGTAGTAGAAAATATAAGTAAATGAGTATAATGTAAAATACAAAATCTTAGTGGAAGATAATAACAATCTTTACGTGTCTTATAGTTATTTTCCTTTTAATTTTTAATGATTATCCCAGGTTTTCTGTCGTATTTTTGAATTAGTTGGACATGTCGGGCTGTTTGAATTATTGGTACGGTTGTTGTCCTCTGTCTGCTACAACCATCTTTCGAATCCTGCTATCCTCTCTTTCTCTCTCTCTCTCTGTCATTACTCTAAGACGACCTGAGTCAGGTTTTCTTGAATCTTTCTCTTTCTCTGACCACTTATACCTAATCCTTACAAAAGTACTTCGATTGCAACGACAACTTTAATAGATAATTATCTAGTCGTATTCCACTTTCTCTGAGGTCTATGATTCTGCCTCTGGTAAAATCAGAAATTAATTTATATTCGACGCCCTTTTTTCTGTCTTGGCATATTCAACAGATTAAGATTGGTCTTAAGAATGCAAAAAAAAACAAACCTAGCTAACTCTAATTAGAGATACAGTAGAAGTATATTTGAGGACCCTTTGATAAATATACACGGCTATTTTATGTTCTCATATTCTAGTTACAGCTTCAGAAATTTGATTATTTACATGCCTCAGCGTTCTTATTATGTATGAAACATTTTTTGAAAATTTGCTAAAGTGTTTATAGGTGTTGTTATTATATTTGTGGACAGTGTATATGTTGGAAGACTAAGGATTTTATGTCAATAAATAGTGTCATAATATATCAATTATTTAATATTGTGCTTGCATTTTTTTTTTTTGCATTTTATGGAGCAGGTGGCATTCTTTCTATTGAATGGATTTCTATTGATATTGTGTTTTTTGCTGTTGTGAGTTTTTTTACTGAACCTATACTTGGGGAGATACTATACAATGTTTTATACCAAATTTTCGAAATGGCGTGCTATTGAGACAAATATTGGTTAATAGGAAATTTTGAATATTGATTTATGAAATATGGGAGCTTAGACAATCTGATGGGTTGTCTAAATGTCTTTAAATAAATGATAAGGGTTCGAAAAGGTTTCGAGAGAACACTAGGTATGAAAGCGTTTATTTAAAGTCTTTACTGGATATAGTAGTCTGTATTTAAGATTGAAGGGCGGTTTGTACAAATTTACTTCCATATCCTGACGTATGTCTCTCCTATAATTATAATATTCTATATTCGTGTTACAATATAAAATAAATATTAGTTTTATTAATATATATATTCAATCATATTTGAAGTAATAAAAATATTTCATAAATAGTTATATTTTCCCATGAAAATTTGTTTACGAACCCAACAAAATCATGGTGTTTTCTCGATATTTACTTCTAAAATAATATATTCTATTTATTTTTTTTATATCTATAAAAATATATATTGTACTTTGACATGTGCGTGAATAAATAAATATCGAAGCGTTAGTTATATTGTCTGGACATACATCATGGCTGAAAATATCTCTTAAATTCTCCCATATGTTGTAAATCGCAGATATTAATCACTTCCTTTAAATTCATTTGTTGATCTCAATGTTAAGTATACGAATAACAAAATATAGCAATCATTTTATTCATTCTCTTTAATGGAAGCTCTCTAACTCAAACTTTTTAATTTTAATTGTAGCAAAGTATTTATTATTATATTAACAGAGTATCATTTTTATGTTTATTTTTGCTACTCTGTAAAATTCCCTCATTGTTTATCTTTTGTTTATCATTCATAGTTTGTTCTTGATTTAAATAAATTGCTGTGTCATCCTGAAGTTTGTCTTTCCTAATTTTCCAAGTGGCAATATATTACTCTAAATTTATTTCCGACTTTAAAAAGTTTAATAGCAATTTTTATTTTCAGATGGAATAGATTTATATTATCATGAATATGATAAAATTATTTGCTTATCATATTATTATATTTTCATTTCTTTTCATATGTGTTGTACAATATATATGATATATTCATGTTTTTTATTTAATTTTTTATATTCAACTATTGTGTGTGTGTGTATTTTCAAATATTTTGAGAGAATAATTTTCAAAGTTGTATCAATACTTCAGACAATATAACCATCAATTATATTATACGATATTAATTTTTATTTGCTATCATCATTTGATAATTTTGAATATTTTTTCTTATATAATTAGTTACTTGAAATATTTAAGAGTGTTGATTGATAACATATTGTATATTTTCAGGAAAATTATATTTATTTATAAAAATATAATTGCTTTTAATAATTTTTAAGAGTTAATTTTCAATGAGTTATGATGGAACATATGGGAATTTGTAGCCTGATGATGATGTTTTAAAATGATCTTACTTTTTAAATCTCTCAAAAATCTTGCAGATTTTAAAACAACCCATTTTCGTAGCTTTCGATCGCTTGTTTAGTATTTGCTATTGATTCACTTGGAAAATAAAAACTCCTTGGTAACCTTGACTATTGACAATAATTCATCCAATATCTATAGAAATATAGGATAACAGAGTATAAAGTCATCTACACTACGTGACATTGAATTGGTAACACCGACTTTATTGGGAAAAATTTATGAATATCTTCATAAAGAGATTACCAGTAACAAACAATAAATAATACACTACTTTGTTCTTCACAGGCAAAGGACCCTTTATAAGTTTTCTCTTTGACTTGAGAGTTATAAATGATCCAAAATGTGAATGCTGTCTAGATGTTGAAACACAATCTTTTGTTGGCTTGCCCTCTGACTAACCAAATTGTACTTGCTTACTTTGACATAATTACAAATCATCTTTCTGTATATACTCAATCTTATGAAAACTTTGGCAAGTTTAGTGCTATGTGTACACATATTTATAAATTACTACTAATTCATCGTGTAAATAATTAAAGATATATATGTAAATAATTCTAATATAGCACAATAGTCTGATAGACTTCGTGTTTCTGTAATAAAAAAAAAATAAATAAAAAACTAAACAATAAATGATCTTTATTAGAACAGAATACACCTGTAGCAGCTGGAAATAACTTTTGTAATTATTATAATCCGAATTATGGCATATATATTATTATTTCTTTAATTAAATGAAATACTTAATTACTTTATGAATTGTAAATAAAAACAGAGTAAAATGTTTTGAATATAAGTAATATTTAATATGTTCTAGCTTGATATATATTTTGCTTTGCTGTAAAAAATAATATAATTTACATGTATTAAAAAAATAAAAAAAGTTTTCTTTCAATCAACAGTGGTCAATAAATTCTGATTACTGGATCCCTAATAAGACTTACACACCTATACACATTTTAATGTAAAAACGTCGCGATAGAAAACAAGTTGAAAAATATAATGAGTTATCCAAACGGACCAAGATTTGGTAGATAATGTTAAGTAGCGAGTTTGGCAGCCTATTCTATTTTATCCATTTATTTTCAATTTACCTAACTTAATTTGCATTTATGCCTTTGATCAATTTACATTAGAGAGTGTACACAGTTGTATATGTGATATCAAAATAGGTTCACATTTTTCTGTGACATCAATAATGAGCATTTCGAACTTTATGTTTGGTAAAATATGATATTTGACTTTTTCTTAGTATTATTATGAATTTGTAAATCTGAACATATCCCAAAATTGTATTTAAAAGGTTACTACTTTTACTAAAAGACCTCGTAGAGAGGTCTTACATAGATGTCATCTTATTTTTCTCATTATAAATACCATCTTCATAATCATATTTGTTTAGTTTTTCTTCGAATTGTCCAGTAGACGGGAGTTACCTGAAAAAACAAACTTTTATTGTCTGTCGACTTCATGTTTCCTCGTGGCACCAGAACGTAACAACATGAGATATACGATGTCGAATGATTCTTTGATTAAACCAATCAGCTTTCAGCCCAACTACACCTCCTCTCTCAAATGTTGACATGAGCTCATGGTGTGCGCGAACCTGTTTGCAACGTATAGTTACTGTCAATGTGAGTAAGCGAATTGAATTTACAAAGAAGTTATGACCCGGAATTGAGGTTTCTATATTTTTATATACCCCTTATATGCAAATATGCAACTTTCTCGCAAAATACCACTCAGCATAAGACTTTTGTATTGACCTGAATTTAGAAAAAATCAATCATTATTATTATTGAAGATATTTAGTATATATGTGCCTTCGTTTGCATGTTTGACCTGTTTTATTACTGAACACATTTAATATATATGTCGTATTTATATATGTTATATAAATTTAGCAAACCCTTGTGTAACTACAAAATGGCGTCAATAAAACGGATACTCGGAAGAGTGGTGGACATGAGCCGGGAAGGATAGTATAAACAACAAGAGAGATTTTATAAACATATTGGTCGTGGAGGTCCCTGATTGGACGTCTTCCCCTTCTGACGTCACAATTATGATTTAAGCCGGGGCTCTCTGAGCCCAGACAGGGGGTACCCAGCACAGACAGACCATCAGGGTAGGAGAGAGCTAGGTCACCATGCTGCCTGATTGACCAAAACGGTCCCAAGACTCCCCCTTAGTAACCCCTCCCGGAAACCACCCCTAAACCGAGGTAACCAAGTTTCTATGCTTGTGGTATTCTTTTGTATTCAGGCTAGTGCGCCTCCACTTCCGACCCATGACTGCAAACCCTCACCCCTGCTGAAAACAGTTTCCTTTCCAAGGGCCTCAAGTATCGACTTCCCGCCAAACCCGATATACCTAGGATCATCAGTGGAATAGAGGCCTCCATTAAGAATCATAACCATCAAGACAGATGCGCCATCAGAAACCATGTATCCCGGGTACTCCAGAGACCTCTCCCCCCACCCCCAAATTCCCAAACTGAATCCAAGGCCCTCCGCAGACTAATGAAACAACGTTCAATAGTTATCAGCAGATCAGATAAGGGCACTGACACCGTAATCTTAGACCGATCTTCGTACCACGCCAAAATCTTGGAAATATTGCAGGACACAGCCACCTTCTCCCAAATTTCCTCCCAAGATAGCATAATAGCACTAAAAACCTTCAAGTCCTCTCTCAACCGAATGAAAAGATCCAGACTCATCTCAACGGAGGAACACAAGTCCTTTACCACTAATCTCCCCAATGGTACCTACATCTACGGCCTTCCCAAAATCCACAAACCTTCTGTCCCTCTACGCCCTATCATTGCATATCACCTCTCTCCCGCCTACCCTCTAGCTAAGTACCTTTCAAATTATCTATCACCTCTTTTAAACAACAATAGAAGTAATCTCACAGTTTCCAGCACCCCCACACTCATTCAAGAAATAACCGGCCTACATCACCCCCACAACTTCACCATGTGTTCATTTGACGTTTCATCCCTATACCTCAGTCTCCCCCATCACCTGATAATTGACAGCCTCAACCAATTTTTGGTTTCCATTGACACAGATCCCGTCACGACCAACTCTATCACATCCCTCTCACAGATATGCTTAAACATGAGAACCTTCACCTTTGACCACATCCATTTCAAACAGATAAGGGGATCGCCTATGGGAAGCCCCCTCTCCTCCATAGCTGCTGAGCTGGTTATGACCAGAATAGATAAATGGGTCTGCAACCTCCATTGTGATGACATCCTATTCTGGCGACGATATGTCGATGATATTCTTTGCATTTGCAAAACCGACCAAGAAGAAACCATCCTGTCCGCTCTCAACAGCTACAACCCCAACCTCTCGTTCACCATAGAAAAAGAACAGGGACACATCATTCCCTTCCTAGACATTTTAATCATACGTATCCCGGCATCATTTCACACCACAGTATACTACAAGAATAGCAGTACCCCCACCTACACCCATTTCAACTCATTCTGTCCCATAGTACACAAAATTAACATCGTCAAAACACTCACCAGGCGCCTTCATACACACTGCTCTCTACCCATCTTTAAAACCACAGAAAAAGCCCGAATCATCTCCCATCTCACCGCCGCCTCCTATCCACTAACATTCATCAATAAACATACTTATTCTCCCGCTCCCTCCAATCCTCCCCTAGTTTTCAGGACTACCTGCATGTTGCCCTATTCTCCCTTAACAGTTAGCATCTCCCGCCTCATTAGGCCATTTGGCATTCGCACCTTTTTCATTAATACCCCCAGTATCCACTCACTTCTCCGACACCCCATTACAAAAACTGGTACCCGGCTCAGTCCTCTTGATTCTTCTGGGGCGGTCTACTCTGTCTCATGCGAACATTGCTCCGCCACTTATGTGGGTGAGACAGGTAGAACCGTCGCCATTAGAATGTCAGAACATACCCGCAACATTAATAACAACGACCCACGTTCCCTCATCTATCAGCATGTTGCATCCACTGGCCACTCTTTCAATACCAACCACCCCACTATCCATTACCGTAACATACCCAACCTACACCAAAGATTAATGTTAGAATCCATAGTATCCACCAAACTTAAAAGCATAAATAGAAAAATAGAAATTCCCGAAATCTATGACATCTTTATTTTAAACTAATTTATTCCTTTTTACATAATTTAAAAAATCTTAGGTACAACAACTTATTACCATATCACTACAATAATTACTTATGAAAATTAACTTCCATTCTAAAATTCTTACTGCTAAGCTATAAAATTGTGTACTATGTAAATCATCCCCATGTATATAAGTCTGTCTCTCGCCTTAATTTCTATGCTTCGTCAAACTTGTAGAAGGGCGTTTGCCCGAAAGCTCGTAACTTTCCCTAATAAAAAAGATCCTTATCTTCCGTCCAATGATACGTTTATCTTAAATTATCACTGTATATTATTTGCATTTGTTTTTTTAACAATTTGTTATGTAAATTCTATTATTATAATTTTTATTTAAATAGATAGCCAAATTTGATTATATAAAAGAAGCTTGTTTTGGCATGCATGGTAATAAAGTTAAGATAGAAAACTGTACTTTGCGTGATTGCTATTGGTAGCTCTAGTCCTAGTACCTATTTGACAAGGGAAATCCGTGACAATATATTTGTCTTTACGTTCCGCTTCATTCATGTGATCATGTTGATAATTTCTATTATTTTAATCTCTTTATAAGGCCTTTTAGTAAAAGTACAACTTGTAGTAGTAACATTTAAATATATTTTGGGATTATGCTCAGATTTACAAATTCATAATACTACTAATAAAGTCAGGCATCATATTTTACCAAGCTTGAAAGTTCGAACTGCTCATTATTGGCTTAGATGTCACAGAGCAATTCGAACGTATTTTGATATCAAAGATAAAACTGTGGGCACTCTCTAAGCAATCAGAAACGGTCCCAGCTTTCACCTTTATTCATTTGAAGCAACCTTACCAGGACGAATTAAACAAATTCTTGCTTCAAAATGAGCGCATTTACAAACAGCATCAAAACAATACTGGAATAAAATACTCATTTGGATGCATTAGCAAAGTGCCCTAGTACTATGTATTTCCATATTTGAACTACAATATCATCAAAAAAGACAGATCACAACTTAAAAAAAAAAAAAAACTCTCGAGATAATTAAAATAAATTGTTGGTCAAGAAAAGAAGACTACAAAGAGCTGAGGTGAATGCCATGCGACTTCAAGTTAATAAATAACTTTATAATGATGGTCAGACATTATAGAAGATCAAAGACTATGTGAGATTATACGAGAAATGTAAATTACCCGAATCATCTAGCCCTCCAACTTCAGGACAATTAATAATTCCAGACACAGAATAAACCCGGCTAAGGTGATAATGTAAGCTACAACAGTCAAAGAAGCATCTGCTTAAAAGATCATAAGTGCATCTAAGTTTTCATTAATCATCTTACAAGATATGTGGGAGATTTTCCCACCGCCAAAAACATCAACCCGGCTAAAGTAAAAAGGGCAGCAACAAAAGTTATAGAAACACCTGCTTGAAAGACCAAACATGGCGACATCTAAGTGTCTATTGAATATCTTAAAAGATATGTATGGGAATTTCCTACCGTCAACAACGTCACCCCGTCTAAGGTAATATGATCAGCTACAAAAGTCATAGAAACATCTGCTTGAAAGACGAAACATAAGTGCATCTAAGTGTCTATTAATTATCTTACAAGAAATGTGTGGTAATTTCCTACCGTCAGAAACAATGGTCAAGCAACGCTACAATGTTTCAGTAAAGTATGGCTAACAATAAAACATGTTATCGCTGACAATGGAAATAATTTTACTTACAAGGGATTTAAAAGATATTCAAAAACTCACAACATCAAACAAACTTACAACTTCTTACCATCCCCAGAGCAATGGAATGTGCGAAAAAGATAATGGAACAATCTTGACTAAGTTACGAGTGTCATTTATTAATAATCCGAAAGAGGAATACACTTTTGATCCTAGTCATTACCGACTACGTCAATACTCCTCATGATGTAACAGGTTTCCTCCATTTCTTCAACTATTTGGTTACTATTCACAGCCTCACTTTACTGATAACCCCTCAACCATGGTAGAAGGTGCTAGAAAACTGGCGATACAAAGAACCAAACAACATCGTTAAATATCTGAAAGAAGACATGATTCAAAACATCTCAACATTAAATTTAAATGTGAAAAAATAGTTAAATATGTATTATCTTTTCAAATTGTTTCGCGTTCTCAAGCAATTCTGACTCTTACTACCCGTTTAATGAATATCCAGGATGCCTGAATGACCAGTATTTTGGTCGTTGGGTTACAGTTTGCATTCCGCTGACGAAGCCAACAGCCCAAAACGCGTATGTGGTTAGCTTTTAATGAATAATTAAGAATAAGAAATTGCCCAATTCTGGAATAAGTAAGAATCAGCGAATAGTTGATATTTATTCCGAAAGATGGCGCAAGCCATCAGAAACTTTCAGTTGCACGATAAGGAGATGCCTTTTTCTTAATTAAATTTGAAGTTGGAGATTTTGTTCTTAGAGAATAATTACCTAAACAAAGATACAAAGATAATTAAAACAGCTCCCAAATAAGAAGGATTCTTTCGAGTTTTGAAGATTATCCGAAGTGAATTACGAACTCTCTACAACAGACCAAATCAACCCAAAGCTCCACAGAAGAATCTATAAAGGCTCAATTCTCTCAACTAAAGTCATTTATTCCTGGTGAATAAACGCATCAAAGCTGGTGTGAATGATAGAAAAAAGAAAATTCTGTGAATATTTGAAATCTTAATTTATTATTTTCATATATGATTTTCTATTTAGTAGTTCATAGAACAACAATTTTTATCATCTTCAGACACCATATTTTTGTTACTAAAATATGGTTCTGTATTAGGGCATACAAATAAAAACATTAATAAAAATGTATATTTCTTTTTCATTTGAAACAGACAACAAAGTACATAAGATATAAATAGGCAAAGCTATTTATATATATGTTATATAAATGTATTATTTAAAATGTTATATTAAGGTATTATTTTATTTTAAATTATAATTTCATAGATATAAATACTCTGTTTAAATCGACCGCCAGAGGTCATGCTTCTCTATAAATACTCATTGTTGTTGTTCCCCGTTGGTCGGCTCAAAACATTTGTACATTATGTAAATAAGCTTTTCTTTTTTATTCTTACGCCTTAAGCCAGGCAGTACTTTACTCAAATTATGTTTTTATATATATCCTATAGCACAATAAAAGCAATTACTGATCAAAACCAAAAAAAAAAAAAGCTTTGTGTGTGTGTGCAAAAATATTGAATTCTTAGGAAGTGTATGAAAATGTGAAGTTAAATAGGCTTATGGTTTTCCCTTGTTCTAAAATGAATCAATGATGTTTCTTTATGCTTGAATTGAATTGAATATTACGCCTTATTCCAATTTATTTTATTGCTTAAAAAGGAACAAAATAAAGAAAGAAACTACAGTTACAAAATTATTTGATTTTTTTTTTTATTTATTGTTACAAAAGCACGAAGTCCAAAGGACTATTGTGCTGTGCTAGTATTATTTATATATATATGATTAATTATTTACACGATGGATTAGTATTGTTTTGTAAATTATTGTACAAATAGTTCTAAACTTAACAAAGTTCTCATAAGATAGAGTATATACACAAAGAGAATTTGGTAATGTTTCAAAGTATCTACATACAATTTGATTAGTCAGAGGGCAAGTTAAAAGAAGATGCTCTGGTGATTCAACATCTAAGCGGCATTCACATGTTGGATCATTGATAGCATTCAGTTTGAATAGGAAACTTAAGAATGGTCCTTTGCCAGTTAAGAATAAAGTAGTGAATTTATCAGAAGAAATGAAATTTGGGACAGCAATCGGAAAAAATTTCTTGAACAGTTCATTAGATTGAGAAAGATAAAACTTAAATTTTAGATCCAGATATAGTTTGTTTAATTCTTTTTGAAGGGGTTTTTTGAGTGTTCGATCTGTGAGAGAATTTGTCATATTATACTTTGTTTGTAATAATTCAAGATAATCGGACAGTAAAGGGGTTTTCGCTAGTATATGTGTGATGTAAGAAGATGAAGTCCTATAAGCATGAATGCATCTAATAAGAATTTGATATTGTATAGAATTCAACTTGGATCTTTTTGCTGCAGTGATAAAAGGAAACCAAATATTTGATGCATAGCTTATTGTAGAGCGTATCATAGCTTTATATAAGATCAATCTACGCCGAGTATCAATGCCCCAAGTACGTGCACATAATGAGAATAATATATTCTTAAGTTTCGTAGCTTTCATAATTATATTGTCAACATGTGTTCCAAAATTAATCTTATTCCTTTGTCTATGATTTTTAAAAATAACTCCCAAAATTTTAACAGTTTCTGATGGTTGAATTATTTTTCCATCAAAATTAATGGGCAATTTTTCATAGTTATGTAGATAGAGTATACCTGTTTTGCTTGGACTTAGTGAAAGTTTTACCTTTTCACACCATGCTTTGATTTTTACCAAACATTTGGTAATATTATACTGAAGATCATAGATGCTTGAACTCCACACCACAAATGTCACATCGTCCGCGAAAGCAATTACTCTAGCAAAACTTTCGTTAAAAGATAAGTTGAAATCATTAAGTAATATATTCCAAAGAATAGGAGAAATAATACCACCCTGGGGACATCCCTTATTTATCTTTTTTATACACTTTACATTAGTATATTTAAACTCTACACTCCGGTCTTCAAAGTAAGAATTAATTATTTTTATTAGTACCGCTGGAAAATTTGCCTTGTCCAATTGTTGAAGAATTGCCGGATGCCATGCGTTGTCGAAAGCTCCGCTGATGTCCACTGTTACTATTGCCGTATTTTCTGTTTCTCTTTTCAGAAGACTTAATTTAGTTATTTCTTGTAAAGCAGAGATTGTTGATTTTTCTTGTGTAAATCCATGTTGAGCAGGATGCATAACATTATTACTATTAATATGATTTAAAAGTTCAATATGAATTAGACTTTCAAAAATTTTACCTAAATTAGAAGACAAGCTTATAGGGCGGTAGGCTTTCGGATCTTTATAATTTTCTTTATTAGGTTTTTTTAAAATCATTACTGCTGACTTTCTCCAGGCCTCCGGATAATAATTAAGTCCCATACAAGCATTGAACAATTTTGTTAACACAGGAGATATATGATGAACTGCCGTTTTGATCATCTGATTGCTTATATGATCTATTCCTGGACCCTTGCCATTTTTAAGTTTTTTAATTATTGAACAGATTTGAATATTATCAAAATAAATGATTTTATCATTAGAAAAAGTATAACTCTTGTCTCTGATTAATTTATGATAGTTTGTGTCAGAAGATTGACAGTCATTCGGAAATAGAGAAGATAAAAGATTTTTCATTTCTGATTCGAGCACATCTTGAGATACATCTAGAATTGGTAAATCAAAAGACCTAGGAGAAATTTTTTGTTTAAAAGTTTTGTAAGTATTACCAAAAGGAGATGTATTTTCAACTTCCTCCAGGAATACCCTCCAGCTTACATTTCTTGTTTTTTCAATAATATTCATATACTTATTTCGTATTTCTTTATACATTTTTTCATCAACTAGCTGTCTATTAGACCGTTTAACCCGATAATATAGATTTCGAACATATTTAAAATGATTTTTAAAAAGTTCCAGTTCATCCGTCCACCAATTAAATGGATTATTATTTGAATATTTTGGTTTTAATCGTAGAGATGCATATGCAGCTTCAATTAATATGTCAGTTATGAGAGAAACTACACAGTTTATATCGTTTATATTTACTATTTTACCTAATTTCATCATTGCCTCATTTATCCTAGACACATTGATTGCCTGCTCATATTTTTGCCAATTGGCTCTTTTTTCTTGAAAATACCATGTAGAATTATTTTCATGTAATAAACTTTCTGTTTCCAGACTAATGTCGAATGAGATTGCGTGATGATCTGTGATTTGCGAAAGATTTAACGTTTTCCATCCATTAACAAGTACATGAGCATGACTATTAGTAATAGTAAGGTCTATTATACTTAATCCTCGACATGTTTTGTTTCGATTGTTATGTATGAGCATATTGTGAAAATCAAATATAGGTTGAAGTCTTCTACCGTTTTGATTAATAATATTATCAAACCACATCTGACTTCGAGCGTTAAAATCTCCAGCTAAAATCAATGGATTTGTGTTAAAATTTTTAATTAATTTATCAAGGAATTGAACATGACAGGTTTCCATTTTATTAGGGTGTATATAAATATTTGAAAGAATAATTTGCCGTTTAGTTGTTTGTACTGATATAGTGGTTGCAAATGAATTTGAAAACTCTTTAATTAATTTACATGATAAGAAAGGGTTTGTAACGATTGTTGCGGTATATATTGGAACTCCCGGTAAATTTGCATAATATATTTTTGAACGCATATTAAAGATTACTTCATTATTTATACTATATGGTTCTTGAACTAAAATCATATCATATTTTTCTTTAGAAATAAATTCCCTTATTTCATTATTAACCAAATTGCTTTTCCGCGTGTTTTGTTGTAGAATTTTTAATTTGAACATTGACCAAATAAAAAAAAAAAAAAACAATAATAAGTCTATTCTAATCCAAAGTAACAATATCATGATCTAAATCTGCATAACATGTTCTTTGTATCTCATATTTCATTTGTTGAAGGAACACAGGACATAATTTGTCATTAGAATTATTTGATAACTACGCCATAATAATAATGTAAACAAAAAATTAAAGTGATGATGATAAAAAGATTGAATATGTTTCCCAGAAAATGCTTCTATGAATTAAATATAAGAATAATTACAAAATTAAAATATAAATTTAAACATCCTCCCCCCCTTTGATATTACAATATCAACATTTTGATAATGACAGGAGTAGACAGAAAAGAAAAATCAGCAAACCAAGATTCAAGTCTAGTTAGTAGGACAGTCAAGTGGAAGAGGACATACTTTGGCTACAGCTCTTCTGAGGTCTCCATCCGCCGTCTTGACTGAAACCACACGTACCAACCCATCTTCTCCTGGATACACCTGATTGATCCGTCCCATTCTCCATTTGGGAGGAGGAAGGTTGTCCTCTTTTAACAAAACCAATGTTCCAATCTTGATGTTGTCCACTGGTTTCAACCATTTTGGTCTGTTCTGTTGTCTGGAAAAATACTCACATGACCATCTTTTCCAAAAGTCTGTCTTGATCTGTTCAACCAATTGCCATCTTCCTTTAAGACTGGAACAGCTTTCTTAAGTCTTTGTAAGCTCCGACAAAATTAGTTGCATTATCAGTGTTTATTTCTGCCGGTCGACCTCTACGGCCAATAAATCTCCGAAGAGCAGCCAGGAAGGCTTCTGTTGTTAAGTTGGTAACGAGTTCTATGTGTATGGCTTTAGAGAACATGCAGATAAATAATGCAATATAAGCCTTATCACATCTTGCATTTCTCAAATTCGATGTTTTCACAATCACTGGTCCAGCAAAATCAATTCCTGTTTTAGTGAATGGTCTTGTCCAATTGGTCCGTGATGTCGGCAAATTGCCCATCAGTTGTTGTACAGCCTTTGTTCAAAATCTAGCACATTTAATGCATTTAAACAGAATTTGTTTTACTAGACATCGTCCAGATGGTATCCAATATTTTTCTCTGATGGCGGATAGAGTTAATTGTACACCCGCATGTAATAGTCTCTCATGATAATGTCTTATTACTAATTGAGTAATATAATGTGCCTTAGGTAAAATAATTGGATGTTTTTGATCAAAACTCAAAAGGGCATTATTTAATCGTCCACCCACTCTGAGTAATCCACCTTTATCTCAAGAAAAGGATTCAATTTTATTAAAGGACTTTTCCCACTTAAAGGTTGAAAGGCCTCTAATTGTTTCAAATCAATGTAGTAATCCTCTTGTTGAGCACATCGAATAATTCTGTTGAAAGAGGTCTCAATTTCTTCAATTGATAATGCTCCGGATTTTTCCCTTTTGAGAAGCTTTCGACAATTATAGAAGAAACGAAAATTCCATCCTGTTATCCTTTTTAATTTGTTCAATGATGAATATCTTGTTATGAATGGATAAGATATGTTCTTTTTGACAAATAAGTTGGTCTTAATTCTTTGTTCACTTAAGCATTTCTCATTTATCACTGGTATAGCGTCGTTATAGGGTTGTGATGTTGCTTTCAACCATGGTGGACCGTGCCACCATAACTCAAGATCGAGCAGTTGATCCAATGATATTCCCCTGGATGCAAGATCAGCAGGATTGTCTTCTCCTTTGACGTGCATCCAACGACATGGTAATAGCTCTTGTATATCCTTTACCCGATTAGAAACATAGGGTTTCCATCTGTTATGCTCTGAAGCCAACCAACTCAGCACTATGGTGGAATCTGACCACAATGTAACCTTGTTTATATTCAACGACATAGCCGTACACACGAGTCTAGTCAGCTGAGCTAGCAATAGCGATGCACACAATTCCATGCGTGGAGTCGTTGTGGTTTTTAAAGTAGCTACTCGGGTTTTCGCTGCCAATAGATATACCTCATGTATTGAAGAATTATGTATTATCTTGATATAAACCATTGCAGCATGTGCCTTTTGTGAGGCATCAGCAAATCCATGTATCTCATAAGTTGCAGGCTCAAACAGTCCTATCCATCGAGGAATCTGTACCTGGTGTAATGATGCTAGATCATTTTGTAATGCCTTCCACGATTCTTGTAATCTAACTGGAATGGGCTCATCCCATGTTAGTTTTGCAGCCCATAATGTCTGAATCATCAACTTGATTTTAAGCATCACTGGCGCAAACCAACCAAGGGGGTCATATATTTTTGCCATTTGGGATAAGATATTTCGCTTAGTTGGGGCATTCTTGATTATTTCTAATTTCCTCAATCCTATTTCATCATTCCTCGGGTTCCAATTTATGCCCAATAAATGTATTCCCAGTGTATTCTCCCTGTCAACATTAGCATAGAAGATTGATTTGTCTGTTTCTTGAAGTGTGTCCGATATGGTAGGTTTATTGGAAGCCCACTATCGTAATTTAAAACCGCCTGCTTGCAGCAATTGGTCTAATTCTCTTATAAGTTTGCGCCCATTTTCTACAGTTTCACAACCAGTCAACAAGTCATCCACATAAAAATCTCATTTAAGAATGGCTTCTGCCGTTGGAAACCTAATTTGTTCATCATGAGCCAGTTGTTTCAATACCCTGATGGCCAAGAATGGCGCACAAGATGTTCCGTATGTCAAGGTTTTAAGTTCATATTCTTTTAAACCTTGACCTGATTCATCTCTCCAAATGATTCGTTGATACGGAGTATCTTCTGGGTGAACTAAAATCTGCCTGTACATCTTGGTGATATCTGCAGATATAGCGATAGGGTGAGATCGGAATCTTAACAACAAAGGGAAAATGTCCTTTTGAAGCTTGGGTCCTGTATGTAAAATATCATTTAAAGAATAACCTGTTGTTGTTTTTGAAGAAGCGTTGAATACAACTCGCAATTTTGTGGTAGAGCTTTTTTCTTTGATTATAGGATGATGAGGAAGGTAAAATGCCTTATGATCATTTCCATTTCCCTTCACCTCATTCATGTGGCCTAAAACCAGATATTCTTGCATGAAATCCTTGTAGGTCTGATATACCTGGGGCTGTTGTTTCAAGATTTGCTCCATTCTCAAAAAACAGTCAATGGCTTGAGGTTTTGATTCTCCAAGTAAACTGGGGTCCTTAAAGGGCAATCTTACTATGTATCTACCAGTTGTTTCTCTTTCATCAGTTGTCTTAAAATGAATTTCATTGAAATCATCTTCAAATGGATCAGGTTTGGTTTTGAGTTCTTCTTCCCATAAGGAAAATATTGGTTCCCAATTATTGAGCGTACAATTGAATGTGTGCAGTTTTTGATAGTTTCTGGATTTCTTTTGATAGGTTTTAATTTCTCCAAAGAGCAACCATCCCAATAGTGTTTTGATTGCCTTTGGTTGACCTTCATGCCCATATTTGATGGCTCCCTTGAATAGAGAAAAAGCAATATCTGCACCTAGCAATATGTCAATTGGTGCGGTATATTGATATTGTGGATCGGCTAGTTGCAGGCCTTGTAAATGATCAAATTGATGTTCTTCAAATTTTAAATATGGTATATAACTTGTCACCTTATCCACAACAAGAGCATCAGTTTTAAAAATTCTGGACATGTTGAAATGGGATGTAAAATTGAGATTTATTACTCCATTGGGTCTGTCCAAAATCTGTCCTCCTATTCCGGCTAATTCTACTCTTGTCCTAGAAGGTTCCAAATTCAGTTTCTTCAAACAGTCCCGAGTTATTAGTGTGGCTTGACTGGCTGTATCTATTAAAGCTCTACAAGACTGATATTTACCTTGATAGTTCATCACCATAATTGTTGCTGTAGACAATAATACGAACGAGTCCTCTTGGTTAGACATCAAACAGGTGGTGTTATGAATGGAGGTCACGCCCAAAGCATCATTGTTTTCCTTTACACTTGACTCAGCTTGGTTTTTATCTGGTTCTTCAATTGCAGGAATTCCTACTGTATGTTCTTTAAACTGATTAATGTTGGCATCAATGTGAATCAATGTGTTATGTTTTCCTTGACACTTTCTACACTTGAATTATGACCTACATTGATTTACCGAATGATTGTTTCTTAAACAATTGAAACATAACTTGAGTTGTTTAACCTTTCTCCTTCTCTCTAATGGCTCCATGTCTAAAAAGGTTGGGCATAGATAGATTCCATGCTCCTGTTGACATAGAAAACAATTGGCCTTAGTTAGATTGTGTACTTGCAATTTCATGGAGCGTTTGATTAGGGGCAATCCCCTTTCTGTTTCACTTGTATTAAGTGCCTTTGCATGGGTTTCTATAAATTTCAATAATTCTGAACAAGAGGGTATGTGATTATTGTCAACAGTCATGTTCCAGCTGCGCTTTGTTGTTTTGTCTAGTTTATCACTCAGGATTTTCCCAATTATGATATCACTAAGTTCATCTAGTTTATAACCAAGTGTTTCTAGAGATCTAATGATTCCATATGAATTATCTACCAAAAATAGAAGTTGTGTGGATGATTCTATTGTTAGCTTAGGTAGATCTATTATTCTTTGTATTAGGTTAAATATCAAATCCCTTTTATTGTCATATCTTTTTTCCAATAAATCCCAAGCCAAAACAAAATTATTTTCTGTTATTGGTATATGATTAACAAGTACTAAAGCCTTTCCTTTCAGACAAGTCTTTAAATACTGTAATTTAACTATGTCTGTTAATTGACTATTATCAATAATAGTAGTTTTAAAAACATTAGAAAACGAAATCCAAATTTCTAATTTCCATCAAAAAAAGGTAGTTCTAATTTAGGCAAATTAGCATAATTCTTATTAACTGCATTGTTACTTAAAGGTAAATTTGCATTATTGTGAAAATGTTGAGTAAAACGAAGAATTTTCACCTCTAGTTTACAATATTTATCGGTTACTTCCTCTATTTGTAATAAAGGTTCGTCTGTGTCCTTTATCCCTATAAAATATTCATATGCTTGTTCTAACTGCTGTTTAATCTTCACGATCTTTTTTAATATTGCATCGAGTTCAAAACAATCGGCCGCATTTTCTTCTATTTCCCTTTCCAACTTTTCTAAGTTAAGACCTAGTCTTTTGATTCTTCTTATCTCTGTTTCTGGATCCACATGAGGTTGACTTACCTTATCAGGCTTCTATCCGGCTCGAGGGACCATGTATGAAAATGTGAAGTTGAATAGGCTTATGGTTTTCCCTTGTTCTAAAATTAATCAATGATGTTTCTTTATGCTTGAATTGAATTGAATATTACGCCTTATTCCAATTTATTTTATTGCTTAAAAAGGAACAAAACAAAGAAAGAAACTACAGTTACAAAATTATTTGATAACTACGCCATAATAATAATGTAAACAAAAAATTAAAGTGATGATGATAAAAAGATTGAATATGTCTCCCAGAAAATGCTTCTATGAATTAAAGATAAGAATAATTACAAGTAAAGGTCAAAGACTCTTCCAGTAAAATATATCGAGAAAGAAGTTTCAGAAGATGAGTTTCTTTTAATTGTAAAAAACAATTACAAGCTTTCGGGCAATGCCCTTCTACAGGTAAAATAAAAATAAAAATTAAAGGTTAATTAAGATAATTAAGCAATTTAGAATTGAATAATTTAAATATATAACAGCTAACCTTAGAAAACAAAAACAAATAAGATGTATATACATGCTCGCGTGAGACTACTCGCGCGTCTGGATCTGAATGAATTAAAACTGTGTTAATATTTGAAAAACTAGAGAGTTAGAAAAATTATTATAATGATATTACACAACCAAATATATCTAAGTAACTATTACGGGTAAATTTGTGTGGTTAATGACTATGCTATGGACTGCCATCTATGAATGATTAGTGAGAGAAAAACCGTTATTGACCGTTGTGACTGAGGTGGTGGAAGGGGGGTTATTATTAATATACCAGAGGTAGAATCTGAAAAATTCAGTTGGAGATGTAGTTTGTGTAGTTTGCGGGAATGTCTATTTTTCTATTTATGCTGTGTAACTTGGAGGAAATAATGGATTCCAGAACTAATCTTTGGTGTAGGTTGGAGATATTTCTGTAGTGAATGGTTGGGTTAGCAGTATCAAAGGAATGGCCAGAAGATGCAATGTGTTGAAAAATGAGGGAACGGGGATCTCGGTTGGTGATGTTGCGTGTGTGCTCGGACATTCTAATAGCGATGGTCCTACCGGTCTCACCTACATAGGTGGCAGGGCACTGTTGGCATGAGACCGAGTAGGCCGCGCCAGTAGATATTAGAGGGTCAGTGGGGGAGTCGGTTTTTGTGATGGGATGCCTAAGGAGTGAGTGGAGGTTAGGTGTGTTGGTAAAAAAGGTACGGATGCCGAAGGGTTTGAGGAACCGGGAGAGGTTAACTGAGAGGGAAGAGAATGGGATCACACATGTGGATTTGTAGGCAGCAGGGGGGTTAAGAGGAACAGGCGAGTAGGTGTGTTTTTCTATAAAGGACAGAGGGAAAGCTGAAGCTGTAAGATGGGAGATGATGCGGTTCTTTTCAATAGTTTTGAAGATGGGGAGTGAGCAGTGGGTTAATAGGCGGCGGGTGAGGGTTTTAACTATGTTGATTTTGTGGGAAGTTGGGCAGTGTGATCTATAATGGGTGTATCTGGGGGGAGTGGTTTTTCTTGTAGTAGACTGTGGGGGACGCAAGGGCATTGCTGCCTATATCGTCCCTGGCTATGTGAGCCGAATTTTCTAATCTGTAGTAGACTGTGGTATGATAGGTATTTGGTGTGCGTATGACTAGGGCGTCTAGGAAGGGAATGACATGCTCACGTTCTCTCTTGAGAGTGAATGTGATGTTGGGATTGTAAGTGTGGAGGTCGGAGAGAATGGTATCCTCGCTGTCGGTTTTGCATATGCAGAAAATATCGTCAACGTATCGTCGCCAGAAGAAGATGTTTGAGGGGTGCCGGTTACAAATCCACTGGTCTATGGTAGACATGGTTATTTCAGATAAAATGGATGAGAGGGGGCTGGCCATTGGGGTTCCCCTGATCTGTTTAAAGTGGGTATGGGAATAGGTGAATGTGTTCATGCAGAGGCAGATTTCGGTGAGTGAGATGATGTTACTAGCTATGGTGGCATCTGTGTGGATGGATGAAAGAAATTGGTGGACGTTATCTATCATGAGGCTGTGTGGAAGGCTGAGGAATAGGGACGATACGTCAAACGAACACATGGATGAGTTTGGAGGGGGGAGCAGGTTTGTTATATCTTGTATGAAACTGGTGGAATTGGGTATCGTGAAGGCTCTCCTGTTATTATTCCAAAGAGGGGTTGGAAGGTTCGTAAGATACTTGGCCAGGGGGTAGGCAGGGGGTAGATGGTATGCAATGACTGGGCGGAGGGGGACGGATGGTTTGTGGATCTTGGGGAGGCCGTATATATAGGCATTGGTTCCCAAGTTGGAGGTGAAGTTCTTGTGGTCTTCTGTTGTGATGGTGTCCGAGCGTTTCATGCGGTTGAGGGAAACCCTAAAATTCTTGGTTGTTGCTTTGCTTTCTTCAGCGGAAATTTGGATGAATGTGGTTGTATCATTCAGTATGTCTATCATTTTTGCATGGTATGCGGTTTGGTTGAGAATAACTGTAACAGATCCCTTGTCTAATCGGGTGATGCCAATGGATCGTTAGGATTTCAGTTTGTGTATGATCTTGTGCTCTGAACTTGACGTGGGGAGTGGAGGTAGCGGTCGTTGGAGGGTGCGGGTTACTTGATTCCTGATGGTCCATTGGTCTTGGTGGGAGAGAGGGTTTTGATAGAGGCCTCTATTCCACTAATGAGTCGGGATGTGTCTGCTTTGGCTGGGATTCTGTATTTTAGCCCTTTGGATAATAGTCTGTTTTCAGCCGGTGTTAGGGTTATGTCTGACATGTTGATGACGTTGGAGATCTCATGGTCGGTGTTCCTACGATGGAGAGGGAAAGAATATTTTCGGGACCAAAACTCCAATTTCCGCGAGTAGTCTCACGCGAGCATGTATATACATCTTATTTGTTTTTGTTTTCTAAGGTTAGCTGTTATATATTTAAATTGTTCAATTCTCAATTGCTTAATTATCTTAATTTACCTTTAATTTTTATTTTTATTTTACCTGTAGAAGGGCATTGCCCGAAAGCTTGTAATTGTTTTTTACAATTAAAAGAAACTCATCTTCTGAAACTTCTTTCTCGAAATAATTACAAGATTAAAATATAAATTTAAACAGGAAGGTTTATTTCAAAAATTGTGTGTAATGAATCATGTAGTATGTTTTGTCATGAAAATTCCTCTTAATTTTCACTGATGTGTAAATATGTTTCCTAAAAAAAAAAAAAAAAAAAAAACAGAGATAAGTAAAATGTAGTATCCATGTTATTCCTATTACCAAATAAAATATGTCCCCATTGCTTTTAACTCTCCTGACCAATAGTTGAAAGACTGAATTGGTGATGTTTAAAAACCTTCAATTTACCTTTGCATCCATTACTGAGAGCTACTAGCTATGATAATGCTAATGAATTATGTGAAATAAACAACATCAGACTTTTAATTCCAATAGTTTTATTATAAAATTTTGATTCAAAACCAATCTTCTCTTCTTCTCTCTTTAAGAGAAAAATATTTGCTATAAATTTTGATTCATTGATTATATATTGGTTAAATATAGATTAGATATTGAGTATATATAAGGTTAAATATTGGTTATATAAGTTCTCCACACGTGAGATACGCCACACATGGCCTAGGTAGGAGACAACGAAGGAGCAGAAAATGGATAATACACCCTAGAGCAGGAAACACCATTGTCGAGTCCTATTGGATGATAGGTGCCAGAGGACAAGGCACCATTGATGGTAGGTGAGCAAGACAGGAATCGCAGTGGATCGTAGATGGCCCTGATAAAAGAAACCTGAATGGTATATGATCAATAAAAGAGCATCCAGGATGTTATATGTCCTTAGAAAGAGGCGCTGTGGATGGTAGGTGCCCGAGAACGGAGGTGTCATCGATGTTAGTTGGCCCAGGATGAAGGTCTGGGAAATGATTAGCGGTCTAAGTTGAAGGTGTCATAGATTCTAGTTGGCCCAGGATTGGTTGACTTTGATGGGTGGCGGCCCAAGATGGAGGAGCCTGGATACCATTTGGGCCAGAATGAAAGTCACGAGGATAGGTGACAGTCCAAGAAGGACTTCATGGATGTTAGTTGGCCAAGGATGAGGCTGATGTGTATGGGTGGCGGCCGAAAAGGGGGGCATCGTGGATTCTTGTTGTCCCAGAACGGAAGCCTCGATGATGGGTGGCGGCCCAAAATGGAGGCATCATGGATGTTAGTTGGATCAGAGTGAGGTTAACGTGAATGGGTGGCGGCGAGATCGATTCGTCATGGATTCTTATTGGCCCAGAATGAAAGTCTCGATCATGGGTGGCGGCCCAATATGGAGGCGTCAAATGGATTCCAGTTGGCCAGGATGTAGTTGACTTTGATGGATGGCGGTATAAGATGGAGGCGTCATGAATTAAAGTTGGCCCAATATGTAAGTCACGAGGATGGGTGGCGGCCCAAGATGGAGACTTCATGAATTCCAGTTGGCCAAAGATGAAGGTATCATTGAAGGGTGGCGGCTCAAGATGATGGTAACTTGTATGGCATGACGCGAAAAGATAGTAAGTAACCCGAACAGGAAGAGCTGTGGATATATCAAGGCAGGAAGTTTCCAGGTTGCTTAATGAAAAACGCGTCATAGATGAAGAACAACCCAGTTTGTTTGAGTTGGAAATACGACAGGAAGGTGATGTTTTCACGGAGAAGTAACCTAAACAAACAACAAATAATCAAATAGACTATAATTTTCAAATTATTGAATGCTAAAAAAGCAAGTAGACTATTGGCACGCTTATCTTTAGAAGTTTTACAAATCATCAACGTAATGCTTTTCAGTATATATATATATATTCCTCCTATTTTTTTAAAAACATGATTCCAGATACTCATTTATAGAGTGGTAAAAAATTCTTAGACACGAAAATAACCGTGGGCTCCAGCAGCCATTCTGCCTTATTTATGAAAAAACCAATGATAGAGTTATTTTGTCCTGAAAAATGAATCATGTCAAACTATTGACGCTTTATAAGAGCAGATATATTCCATAATGACTGAGTTGATTTATAATATCCTCCTTAACTTCTGGTGAGCCAATAAGTTGTCGTTATTAATTTGATTTACTAAATTTCCAAAATTGTCAAACAAAATATGCTAACTCATAATAATTTCCATCTTGATTTGTATATAAATAATAAAAATTTAAAATTTGAAACATTCGCTAAACCATTTTTTTTTCATTTTTATAATTTTATCAAGATATATTTAAACAGTAAAGGAGATGGTACATAAGTAAATTAGAAATGAAATTCAAACAGTAGGTACTTACTTATCAAGAGGAACGATGTCGGGTCCTTCCAGCCAGAGAGAAGGAAGTGTGGGAGTATGTGGATGTCAGTATCCAGGTCTGTGAGGATGTCGGTGGATGTATAGAGGTGGTATGGGCGAGAATATGGTCTATTGATTGAGTGCGATTATATTAGTTGATAGTTCATCTTATAAGTTGATTGATGAAATAAGTCAAGGCAGAATAGATTTCAGTAATTATTTTGATTACTTCTTTAGTTATAGCTTTTCTATTGATGAGAAAGGGAGTAAATGGGAATGTTATTTTATTCCATGATTCGAAAACAAAATTTGTTATTGTTCCAGATTTTATTATATAGCATGATTCAAATTTTAATGATATTTAATGGTTCAGATGGTGGAGGAATGAAATAATAAAAGTATTGGTGCTCTTTCACTACTGTGAAGGACTTTATAGCAATAGGGTAACCAGTCTTCTGAAAGGATGATTTTCTGGCTCTTTAGGACCGAGTGATGTGGGTGGGTCTAGATTAAGGATGGGAAGAATCGTGGGTTTGAGATGAGCTGAAATGGTGGAAGAGGTTGCTATTGCCAGGATATTTAATGCGTATGATATTATAATTCTGCTCAATATGGTTGCTATATTGCTGCTATGGGGGTGGGCCTAGATCAATGAGGGGAGGGAGCCCGTGGTCCCCCACTCCACATCTCTGTGAAGTAAGGGACAACGGGGCTCCACACCTACTCTAACAACTGTGGGGGTGGAGGAAACCGTCTCGAAATCTAGCTGTGGCAGTCGGAATGTGGATGGGAGTGGGGTGAAGTCTAGGGGTAAATCTGGGGAGTAGGGGGGAAGGGGAAGTGAGGTGGAATGGCTGATGAATGAAGACCTGTACATTTGGTCCGTGCAAAAGGCCGGTGTTATGGGGAGGTGTTTGGGCAGGTCATGGGCTCTGAACACTATTTGTTCGCGTGGGTTGGGTGTTGGGGGTGGTGGGGTGTTGTCTGTGAGTGTGGGTTTTGGCTTTTTCCTGAAACATCAATATGTCCTGTCAGCTCCTTTGTTTATATTTTGTTGTGATATGTTAATTGTAGCTTACAACAAGTTTACTCGATTTGTTTTGGTTTGGGATGTAAATTTATTGACTAAGTAATATAATATTTACATTAACTCAAATGTATCCAGTTAAACTATATTCCTTGAGCAATATATTAAAATGTGTTTGTTTACCCCCTATGTATGGATCAATATTTTAACATTTATTTGACTGACCTATATTTATGGACTATTATATTAACATTTAATTGGTTAACCCATATTCCTGATTTGATATTTCCAAAGAGAGTATTCCATTATTATTTATTTGGTTGATTCAGTTCCTAGAAACTTACATTATCATTTATTTTATCTAACCCAGGTTCACCAGGTTGGCGCTGAGATTGGTTCTCTTATAACTTAACCAAGGATTTCTCCCCCATTTGATAACTCAACGCTGATTGACTCTATAAAGTCATGTGACAGTAGTGAACCAATGAGATGGAGAATAATGATCAAGCCTCAGACATGACAGACAGGACAAGGTATTTATATTGACACTTCCAATACAGTTTGTTTGAGACTATTTTACAATTTTCTATTATGAATAATGAATTGTAAGCCAACAAGGATTTCTAAATCTATTCAAAAAGAGGCTATATTTTAAGGAATTGATGCAATTACAGAAAATATATTGATGTTATGTTGAACCTTGAATTAAATAAGCTTTTTACCACCAGAAATTTTCAAACAATACATATACTAGGTTAATATCAAATATTATTTTTATTTAGATATAATATTTTTTTAAATAAATTATGAAAATGCAAAGTATATATTCCTTTTAGTAGATTTTTCAGATAAATATAAAGAAAGGGCCTGGATATAAAATAACGATTTAAAATCAAGATTATCATATTCAATCTGAAAAAAACTTATACATCTTCTTAACATTACTATACAACTATGTTTCCAGGATTATAGGCTTTCCTTTGTAAAACTTTGATGACACTAAAATTACGCAACTTCTGCTCCACTTTCCAAGGTCGCCATGGTGACAAGTCTCCTATTTCTTACTGTTTTAATACACGTTAAATTTGATGAATTAGCATGTAAGTGTGTAAGGGGTTTGCTTGAAGCTGATATCTTAACAATATCGATAATTTAATCAACAAATATAACTTAATATATGAAAATCTAAAACGCTACAACTACCAAAATAGGTTAGGATTAAAACCCGGTATTAAAAACTAAAATCATGTCAGAAAGAGATATAAATAGTCTGAGAGGATTTTAAAAGTAACGTATTTTCAAAATAAAGGTTAAAATTAATTTTTGGTTAAAAGATTTGATGTTGGACAAAAATAATAGCTTATGAATTTATAGATATAAATAGGTAGTGGAAACATCTCTGGTTAAATCATATTTCAATTAGGAAAATATAAAGAGTATTGATATTCGTAAAATTAGACAAAAGTTAGTTAAAAATGTGTTTATTCAAAAGAAAAACTAAAATTGAATCTGTGAAAGTGAATGTTGCACGCCTTTGCGGAGCCAGTGGCCTGATGAAGCGTGAAAGCTTGCCTTCCAATTTCTCAATAAAGAAAATAAAAGGACAGAATAAATTGAAAAGAAAATTCATAAGAAACTATTGAGGTAACTTAAATTTAAACAATCAATATATATAAAAACGAATGTGTGTCTGTCTGTACTCGAATTAATCAAAAAAACATACATCCAATCGCTGTGAAAATTTAGGAAATTATTAGTTATAAATCAGGGAAGGTTTTTGAAAATTCTTTTAAAAAATCAGAATTGAGGTTCTATCACTACTAAAATAAATTTCACCATCAATCATCAAATATCATTCATTTCATGATGATATTTAATAATTACAAAATTATTGTTCAATTGAAATTCGTTGGCAATATTATTTAATATCACAAGTGAAGAAGCATGTTTATTTTACCATAAACTATGTATATCAATGTTTGTATATATTTTATATTAAATGACATATATGTAGGGATACTTTTATTGTTAAATATCATTTTGATTTATCCTCTACATTTGATCATTGTTAAATTATATTTGAGGTATCAAAACTGCTTTTTGTTCAAACACAGCAACATGTGAACGGGTACAGCTAGGTGGAGCAGAGTATTAAACATAAAGTTATTTTTACAAATATCGATTCAGTAGGGATTGGATGTTTGCTAGAATCGTTTTAACAAATGTTCGTTAGGAAAACATTTACTCGGGTAAAAACCGGGCGAAGCCATGTACATTCGCTAGTCTTGATATAAATAAGAATGAGAGGTGGAAGGATATCTTTGAAATTCAAGTAAAATTTGCATAATTGAAATAATAAATGATGTATAAATTGTGTTAATATAAATGTAAAAAACTATATCACTCTATAAATAATTCCTTTGATACGGTTACATATCAAAATAATCCTCAAATCTTCACTTTTTTATGAATGCCAAAAAATCACAAGTTATATACCAAGAAGAAATATTAAGCATGTTTTAATAGTCCAATTAAAATAATTTTATATCCTTTATCAATCTTATTTGTTGTTGGATCGTTTTTGAAGACAACTCTCAGATTTATAAAATTAATTTATTAAACTTTAAACATTTTTAGATATATATAGAGAGAAGCGAGTTAATTACCTGTTGTATATATATTAATTAATTGTTATCACAGAGTGTGTGTAAGCTCACAGGTAAATAGGCGCTAACCGAAAGAAGAAAAAAGTTCCTTTGTTTAATATTAGTTTCTCTTTTATATTTTGTTCTCTCGTAAATCAATAAATATAATGTTTAATTTAATAATTATTGTAATCAGTTTAATTAAAAATCCTAAGCAAAGTCAACATTACCTCGTATTTAAGACAGCAAAAGAATCATCTAATTTTCATACATCGTTCTAACCAGAATTAACTTGTGCAAAATCGACAACAAAGAAAAAAACACAAATTAATAATAGAGGGTAAGTTCCTATTTTTTACAAGCTTTCACACTCAAAGCTTCTAACTAAACGTCTTAATGTATCTGACAGAGAAATAATGAATTCATGCTTACAATATATACAAGAAAAAATTGTTAAAGTTTTCAATATATTCATTGTTAAAATGAACTCATTGTTGTAACATATGCATTGTAATTTGTTATCAAATTTGAACGTATCTTTATAAAACCATCTTTATTTTTGAAGCAGACTCCATGTTTGAAATTGCTACATATTAGATCATATTTTACAAACGAATATTTATTTAATATATATAGTGTGTGTGTTGCCGATATATTTACTTGTTAAAAATTTCAAAATATATTTTGATATATTTTATCCACAGTAATAAAGGAAACACCGTAAGAATTTTATTGTGGCATTGACGATCTGTACGTTTCACTAAAATATTTGTTTGTTAATTTCATTTCAAATTACCTAGGATATTTGACGATTTGAAAATACCAATATTTGAATATTTCTTTTGAAATATTTTGATTTTTTTATATTTAAAATTATTAACATGCTTTAGGGGAAAATGTTGAAATCATATTGTGTGTGTTTGGAAGGAAGACACACAATTTAAATTTATTGATATATATTCATTTTATATTTACTTTCTGAATAATTCCAAGTTTTTGAATTACAATATTATTTACTAATATATTTGTGTTTTATATTATACGTATATATAAATAAAAGGTAATTCTTTTTAAAATATAATATCGTATAGATTTTCATAAAATAATTGAAATTTTTATATATAACATTAACGAAAATCATTTGCAAAATATCTTTGAAATTTGATTTGAGTAATATT
Source organism: Cordylochernes scorpioides (assembly GCA_030710605.1). Taxonomy (NCBI): domain Eukaryota; kingdom Metazoa; phylum Arthropoda; class Arachnida; order Pseudoscorpiones; family Chernetidae; genus Cordylochernes; species Cordylochernes scorpioides. The sequence goes on from CP092864.1 coordinate 194,724,326, forward strand.
TCCGAATTAAATCCATGCATTAATTGTTTTTAATCATTTTTGTGAAGAATTTCGTTTTCATATATGTATTAAAATAATATTGAATGAGTTCTAATATATAGGCACTCACTTCTTGAATCGTTTGAAAATCTTGCAAAGCTTAAAGCAACCCATTTCGTCAGCTTTCGAGATAACTTATTGTTAGTTGTGAAGAATCGATTTAGAAATAAAATGTCCTTGGAAACCCACTTTAGAATGATTTATTGATGAATTAGAAATTTGCGAACTATATCACTACACAGTGCTTTGAAGGAAAACTATCAAATATATCAATTATTTGAATCAAAGACCCCGGGCAAAAATCCTTATTGAGCTCTTTTAAAAATTGCTTCAATTTCTGCCGATTATTCCACAAACCAAAGAATACAATTACCCAAACCGGGTTCTGGCACTTTGATAGTACAAGTTTCAACTGCTTTCTACATATATGGACAGTCGCGTGGTATTATTGCACTAGTGACGATCATAAAACTTACACCCTAGGATTATTAAGTCCTATTCTGCTAATTTGTGGAATTAGCAAACTATATATTTTAACTATACTAAACTATATTATATCAACTAATAATTTTAAAGATATGATTTATATATAGACTCTAGTCACAAAAAATGCATCGCCTATAAATATTTATGTAAATTTCTGAAAATTGGTGAGTTATATAATGGTAACATGAAAGATGTTTAATTGAAATTTTAAAAAGAATGTATATTTATTGATATACATAGCTTTTATCAACATTTATTGTGCCCTCCTTTTTCATGTATACAAGCAGCTACTCGGTGAGACATACTGTTATACAGTTTTAAGGCTTCTTGTGGGATGATGCTAGACCAGGGGTTAGCAAACTGCGGCTCTTTGGATGTGAAGCTGCGGCCCTTTATTTAGTTCCATACGCGAATATTATTCATGCGAGTACTATTTATTATTGGCTAGAAAACATATTGTGGCCCTTTAAAAACTTTAAAATTTTGTAAATTGTAATTTTTGACTCTTCCGACTCAAAAGTTTGAAGACTCCTGTGCTAAACCAATTCATTTCAATTTTTTTTGCCGAAGCAGGTGAAGATTACTTAACTGTGGAGATTGCCAATGTTTTTACTCCTCATCATGTCCCATACATATTTAATTGGGGAAAAATCTGGGGAACATGCGAGCTAAAAACGATGTCAACATTTTGAAGGTAGGCTCGGTGAGATGTTGGCTGTATGTGATCGGGCTATCTTGTTGGAAAATGGCATTTATAGTCTGCCCAAGAAATGGTAACACCACAGGTAGCAACACCTTTGCAATATATATCTCAGCAGTCATTGTGAATTGAATAAAGACTGAAGGGGTCCTACATCATAGCTGAAACCACGCTACAACATGAAGCCAGGGGTTCTTGCTATATGCCTTTCCACAATTAAAGTCCTAATGCGATATTTATTCTACGTCTAACATGTATCCTGCCATCACAATCCCCCAAATTGAATCTGAAAAAATGCCAGAATGTAATCCTTGAGCCCCAAGACGTCTCTGATGTACAATCAAGAATCTCCTCGCCGTTAGCAATTATATTTTCTCAGAAAGACGTCTCTCTTCATACCACCAGAACAATTCACGATGTAAACGAACTTGTACTTATTGTTTGCGGAAGTGCAAATTTTTACATATAAATCTACTGTCCTAAAAGCTTATGTCCATAGTTTTCTTTAAACCCATTTCTAATATTCAACCCTTCATTGCAGAATATATAAGCAGAATTGTCCAAAACAATAATAGAGCTCTAAGTAGCGGTCTGGTAGGTTAAATTGGTGAAGCCACTGGGAGGGTTAACCACTAATGAGCCAAGTCCTCCCAATATTTTTTCATCGCAGTAAGTACAGTGGATGTTCGTTTTATATTCATAAAGAGAGAGAAAAACATTCGTACTTTAATGCTTCTATTTCTTACAAGTATACTGCCATTAAATTACACATTCGGCAAGACAATATATTTGGCCTTACTTCCCGCTTCATTAATGTTGATCATTTCCTCTTCATCCCTTTCTCTCTACGAGTTCTTTTAGTAAAGGTAGTAACCCTTTAAATACAATTTTGGGATATTTTCAGATTTACACATTCATAATAGTACTAAGAAAAAGTCAAACATAATATTTTACCGAACTTAAAGTTCGAACTGCTCATTATTGGTTTAGATGTCACAGAGCAATTCTAACCTATTTTGATATCAAAAATTAAAATGTGTACACTGAAGCAATCAAAAACGGTCCCGGCTTTCATATTTAATCATCTGAAGCAACCTTACCAGGACGAATTAAACTAATTATTGCTTCAAAATGAGCGCATTAACAAACAGCATCAAAACAAAACTGGAAGAAAACATTCATGTAGATGCACATTAGCAAAGTGCCCTAGTACTATTTATTTCCATGTTTGAACTTCTATATCATCAAAAAAGGCAGATCTCAACTTTGTTAAAGACCTTTGAGATAATGAAAACACAATCATGGTCAAGAAAAGAATACTACTAAGAGCTGAGGTGAATGCCACGCGACTTCAAATTAAACACTCCTTTATAATGATGGTCAGACATTATACAGAAGATCAAAGCCTATGTGAGATTATAAAAGAAATGTAAATTACCCGAATCATCTACAATCCAATTTCAGGACAATTAATAATTCCAGATACAGAATAAACCCGCCTAAGGTGATAAGGACAACTACAAAAGTCATAGAAACATCTGCCTAAAAGACCAAACATAAGTGCATCTAAATATCTTTTGATCATCTTACAAGATATGTGTGGGAATTCCCTACCGTCAAAAACGTCAACCCGGCTAAAGTAATAAGGGCAGCTACAAAAGTCATAGAAACATCTGATAGAAAGATCTATCATTAGTGCATCTAAGTATTCATTAATCATCTTACAAGAAATGTGTGGGATTTCCCTGCCGTCAAAAACAATGGTCAAGCAACGCTACAATGTTTCAGTAAAGTATTTCAAGCATGGCTAACAATAAAACATGTCATCACTGACAATTAGAATAATTTCCTATAAATTTAAAAGATATTCAAAAACCCACAACATCAAACAAATTTTCACAACTTCTTACCATCCCCAGAGTAATGGAATGTTTAAAAAGCTAATGGAACAATCTTGACTAAGTTACGAGTGTCATTTATTAATAATCCGAAAGAGGAATACATTTTTGATCTTAGTCATTGCCGACTACGTCAATACTCCTCATGATATAACAGGTTTCCTACATTTCTTCTACTATTTGGTTACTATTCACAGCCTCACTTTACTGATAACTCTTCAACCACGGTAGAAGATGATAGAAAACTGGCGATACAAAGAACCAAACAACATCATGAAATATCTGAAAGAAGACATGATTCAAAACATCTCAACATTAAATGTAAACGTAAAAATAGTACAGTTATTCTATTATTTCAAATTGTTTCGCGTTCTCACGATATTCTGACCTTACCTATCCGTTTAATTATTTTTAAGGATGCCTGAATGACCAGTATTTTGGTCGTTGGGGTACAGCTTGCACGCTTACGAGGACCAACAGCCGAAAACGCGTGTGGTTAGCTTTTCTTGATTAATCAAGAATAAGAATTTTCCAAATTCTGGAATAGGTAAGAATCAACAAATAGTTGTTATTTGTTCCGATAGATGGCGCAAGCCATCAGAAACTTTCAGTTGCACGATAAGGAAATGTGTGGCATTTGTTTTCTTAATTAAATTTGAAGTTGGAAATTTTGTTCTTGGAATAATTACTAAAACAAATATATAAATATAATTAAAACAGCTCAAATATAAAGGACCATTTCAAGTTTTGAAGATTATCCAAAGTGAATTACAAACTTTCTACAACAGACCAAATCAACCCAAATTTCCACAGAAGAAACTATAAAGGCTCAATTCTCTCAACTAAAGTAATTTATTCCTCTCTAATAAATGCATCAAAGCGGGTGTGAATGATAGAAAAATAAAGTTTTGTGAATATTTGAAATCTTAATTTATTATTTTCATTTATTATATATTTTCTATTTTATTAGTTCAAAGAACATTAATTTTATCATCATCAGGCACCATCTATGTTGTTTACCTTTACTTTCTGCTACTAAAAATATAATTCTGAAAAAGAAATAGGGCACATTAATATAACATTTATAAAAATGTGTATTTATTTCAAACAGTTAACAAAGTAGATGAATTATATATACTCAGTAGTCAAGCATTTTCCTATATCAAGTAAGTTCCCAAACGTCTTTAACTCCCCTGACTAATAGTCAAATTACTGAATTGGTGATGTTAAAAAACCTTCAATTTAACTTGTAATCAATTCCAGAGAGTTACTAGCTATGATAAGATTAATGACATGGTGTGAAATGATCAACATTACACTTTTAATTCCAATAGTTTTATTATAAAATTTTGATTCAAAACCAATCTTCTTCTCTCTTTAAGAGAAAAATATTTGCTATAAATTTTGATTCATTGATTATATATTGGTTAAATATTGATTAGATATTGAGTATATATAATAAAGGTTAAATATTGGTTATATAAGTTCTCCACAAGTGAGATACGCCACACATGGCCCAGGTTGGAGAAAACCTAGATAGTAGGTGCCCTCAAAAGAAGGAGCAGGAAACACCATTGTCGAGGCATATTACATATTAGGTGCCGGAGGACAAGACGCCATGGATGGTAGGTGAGCTAGACAAGAAGCGCAGTGGATGGTAGATGGCCCAGAACCAAGGTGGTAGAAAATCAATAATGGAGAATTCGGGATGGTAGATGTCTCTAGAGAGAGAGGCGCTATCGATGGTATGTGCCCGAAAAGGGGGTCCTCATGGATGCTAGTTGGCCCAGGATGAAGGTCAGGTTGATGATTGGCGGACTATGTTGAAGGTGTCATGGATTCTAGTTGGCCCAGGATAGATGGGTGGCGGCCCATATATGGAGAAGTCATGGATGCATGTTGACCCAGAATGAAGGTGAGGTGGATGAGTGGCGGCCCAAGAAGGAGGAGTCCTGAATACTTGTTGGGCCAGAATGAAAGTCTCGATGATGGTTGGCGGCCCAAAATGGAGCTTTCATCGATGTTAGTTGGCCAAGGATCGGAGTGACGTGGATGGGTGGCGGCCCAAGACATCATGGATGTTAGATGGATCAGATTGAGGGTGACGTGAATGGGATGCGGCCCAAGATGGAGACTTTATGGATGTTATTTGGCTAAGGATGAGGATGACGTGGTTGGGGGGCGGCCCAAGATGGAGGCGTCACATGGATATCAGTTGGCTCAGATGGAGTTGACTTTGATGGGTGGCGGCCACAAGACGTAATGGATTAAAGTTGGCCCAATAAGTAAGTCACGAGGATGGGTGGCGGCCTAAGATAGAGACTTCATGAATTCCAGTTGGCCCAGGATGAAGGTATCGTTGATGGGTGGGCGGCCCAGGGTGATGGTACCTTGTATGGCAAAAGGCGCAAAGGATGGTAGTTGATCCGAACAGGAGGAGCTGTTGATAGATCGAAGCAGGAAGTTCCCAGGTTGCTTAATGCTTAATGAAAAAGGCGCCTCAGATGAAAAACAGCCCAGTTCGTATTTAGGTTGGAAATACGAAAGGAGGATGATGTTTTTATGGAAGTGACCTGAACAAACAACAAATAGTCAATTAAACTATAATTTAACAAATCATTAAATTCTTGAAAAAGCAAGTAGACAAAAAAAAATAACTTAACCTATAAAAATATCGAGATTCAAAGGGTCAAATATTGATGATTACAAAACAAGCATTGGTTTATCTGTATGTGGTAATAATAAGTTGCCAAAATAGAAGGGTTTATAAGCTCTACTCACCAGCATTGATATGGGTTGGGGTCCCAAGAGGCTGTAGATGCATTGTGCCCCAATCAACAGGCAACACAGCTCTTGGTTTGTCCAACATTAGTCGCTGCTGATATGGAAAATGTCCTGACCAGCAGGGGTTGAAGATTCTCAGACCAAGATGCGCAAAGGTCTTGATTTTGGCTCCAACAGGGACCCAAGCCAATGATCGCCTAACAGGCAGGTTTCACGGGACCTGATGCCTCGATCACTAGGCACCGCTGATTCTAAAGCTCCGACAGGCCAATGCTCCACAATTCGGGCAATAAAAATGCCTCTATTGATATTTCCTCAGTTAGCGACATATCTAAACAACAAAACAAAGCGTTTAAATCTACAATTTAACATATAGCTGAGAATTACATTTTGACACGCTTATCTTTACAGTTTCACAAATCATCAAAGTTATTCTTCTCAGCATTCCTCCTATTTTTTAAAAACATGATTCCAGATATTTATTTATATAGCGGTAAAAAATTCTTTAAACACGAAAATAACCGTGAGTTTCAGCAGCCATTCTGCCTTATTTATGAAAAAAACCAATGATAGAGTTATTTTGCTCTGCAAATGAATTATGTTAAACTATTAGCGCTTTATAAAGCAGATATATTACATAATGACTGAGTTGCTTTATAATATCCTCCTTAGTTTCCCGTGAAGAAATTAGTTGTCTTTTTTAATATGACTCACTATACCTTCAAAATTTTCAAATATAATATGCTACCTTATAAAAATGTCCATGTTGATTTGTATATCAATTCCAAAATTTTAAAATTTGAAACATTCGTTAAACCATTTACTTTTCAATTTTAGAATTTTATCAAGAGATATTTAAGCAGAGAAGGATGGTACATAAGTAATTCAGAGATCAGATATAAACAGTAGGTACTTACTTATCAAGAGGAACGATGTCCTTCCAGCCAGAGAGAAGGAAGTGTGGGAGTATGTGGATGTCAGTATCCAGGTCTGTGAGGATGTCGGTGGATGTATGGAGGTGGTATGCAGATGAGAAAATGGTCTATTTATTGAGTATAATTATGTTATTTGATGGTTTTTCTAATACAAGTTGATTGATGAAAAGTCAAGGCAGAATTATTTTCAGTAATTATCTTGATTATTTCTTTAGTTATAGCTTTTATGCTGATGAGGAAGGAAGTAAATGAGAATGTTCCTTCATTCTATAAATTCGAAAACAGAATTTGTTATTATTCCAGAATTTATTATATTTAGTATGATTCAAATTCGAACGAAAATTGATGGTTTATATGGCGGAGAAATGAAATAATGAAAGTTATGATGCTCTATCATTACTGTGAAGGACGTTATAACAATGGAATTACCATTCTTTTGAGAGGATTAACTTTGGTTATGGAGGACTGAGTGATGTAGGTGGGCCTAGATTAGAGAGGAAGGGAACCCGTGGATTTGAGATGATCAGGAATGGTAGAAAAGATTGCTATTGCCAGGATATTACCTGTGAATGATATTATACTGTTGCTCAATATGGTTGCTATTACATTGCTGCTATGGGAGTGGTCTTAGATCAGGTAGGGGAGGGAGCCCGTGGGTTTGAGATGTGCTATTGGGGTTGCTATTTCTGTAATTTCCAGGATATACTTCATGAATGATATCATACTGCTGCTCATTATGGTTGTTATATCATTGCTGTTATAGAAATGGGCCTAGATGAGGGAGGGGAGGGAGCCCGTGGTCCCCCACTCCACATCTCTGTGAAGTAAGGGACAACGGGGCTCCACACCTACTCTAACAACTGTGGGGGTGGAGGAAACCGTCTCGAACTCTAGCTGTGGCAGTCGGAATGTGGATGGGAGTGGGGTGAAGTCTAGGGGTAAATCTGGGGAGTAGGGGGGAAGGGGAAGTGAGGTGGAATGGCTGATGAGTGATGACCTGTACATTTGGTCCGTGCAGAAGGCCGTTGTTATTGGGAGGTGTTTGGGCAGGTCATGGGCTCTGAACACTATATGTTCGTGTGGGTTGGGTGTTGGGGGTGGTGGGGTGTTGTCTGTGAGTGTGGGTTTTGGCTTTTTCCTGAAAAAAAAAACACCAATATTTTCTGTCAGATTATTTGTTCAATTTTTGTTGTGAGAATTTCTTTGTTACTCACACTAGACTTCAAGCATTATCTATTTGTTTTTGTTTACAATGAAAATGTATGGTCTGAATACTAAGGTACTTACAGTAACTTACAATATACTACAGGTTTACTAGCTTTGATCTTGTTTCGATGTAAATTCGTGGTCTAAGTATTACAGAATTTACAGGTACTCATAATATACTACAAGATTTCCATATTTGTGATTGTTTGATATGTAAATTCATGGTCTAACTATTATTGTATTTAAAATATACACTAGTTTTTTCTGTATATTGTTTGGCAAGGTTAAAGAGAAGGGATAAATGTAAAATATACATAGTAAAGTTATTATATCTTGAAATTCACTTAATCAGAAATCCTTGATACTTATCTAGATCATAAAACAGTCCAAAGAATACATCTAGAACCAATAAATGATAATGCATGTTATAAAATAACCTTACAGCTTACTATGTTATATGGCTCAATATTTATATCTTTATAGAAAAATAGCCCATTACACACATGTAACAGAGTATTTCAAGAATTATTGAACCTGAAAAGGCTTTAATTTAATAAAATTGAATCATTCTCACGCCGCTAAAACTAGAAGACTAGCTTGCCCAACCTACGTGTCTATAACGACAGGCAGTCTTAATCTTCGATAAATATAAACGATAATACATGTTGTAAATTGACCTTGCATTATATTATAATGAACAATTTATGGCTCATATATATATAAAACAATTGCTCGTTGTACATGCGACTGGAGATTTTAAAAATAATTGAACCTAAAAATGTTTTGTGATGGAATAAAATTGAGTAATTCTAACGTCTTTAAAATACTTCCCTAACAGAATGAATAGATAAAGCGTCAGATATATCTATAATGCCGCGTGAAGCACTCGCATTGCGCCTCTGATGAAAATATAAGAAGTAGTGATATTTGTAAATTTTACAAAAAAATAGTTTAAAATATTGTTATTCAAAATAAAAATAATAAAAGGACAGAAGAGAGAAATCAAAAAGCAAATACATAAGAAAGTATTGACACAACTTAAATTTAAACAATCTTAATATAAATAAAAATGAGAATTTGAAGAATCATTATGAAGGTTAAGTAAAATTTGCACCTCTAAGATAAATACATAATGCATGAATTGTGTAAATGTAAATAAACTATATCACTCTATATTTAATTCCTTTTATACAGTCACTATCAAAATAACTCACAAATATTCACTTATTATTCTTATTTTGAAACTTTTTTTATTAATGCCAATCACCCGTTGAATCAAGAAGAAATATTAAGCATGGCTCAATTACTACTTAATAGTCCAATTGAGAGACTTCTATATCACTTTTCAATTTTATTTATTTTAAAAAAGAATGTTGATACATGTGACAAATCTGCACACAATGGTACTAGCACTGTTCTAACTAAACGTCCTAATGCATCTGGCAGAGAAATAATGGATTTATCCTTACAATATATACAAGAAAAAATTGATAAAATATTTAATATATTCATTATTAAAATGAACTCGATGTTGTAACACATGCATTGCAATTTGTTATCAATTTTTTAAGTATCTTTCTAAAACTCAATTTTTGAAGCAGACTCAATATTTGAAATTTATACTTATTAGATCATATTTTATAAACAAATATTATATATATGTGTCAATTATTCCGCCTTCTACATGCTAGTCAGTAAGCATTTTAAGGCTCAATTAAACACAGGGACAATACATGCAAACAGCCCGCTGCATCTGGTAACAGCGCGCCGCCTGCGAGGGAACCAAGGAAGCGCCAAACACACCTAGAGCTCCAAAGCACCCAAGGCTTCAAAAATAGGGGATCATCAGAGATCAAAAGTCTGGCTAGTATCTTTCGAAAAAATATTATATATATATATATATATATATATATATATATTTTGAAGATTGAGCAATCCATAATTAAAATTATATTTTAAAAAAGATGCATATTGGATAAAGAGAGGCGAGTTGCCCCTTGAAATATTGGATTAATAAATTCTTTTAAAAATCCAATATATGCATCTTTTTTAAAAAATATATATATATATATAGTGTGTGTGTTGCCGATATATTTACTTGTTAAATTTCAAAATATATTTTGAGATATTTTATTCACAGTAATGAAAACACCGTATGAATTTTATTGTGGCATTGACGATCTGTGCGTTTCACTAAAATATTTATGAATTTTCATTTCAAATTACCTAGGATATTTGACGATTTAAAATATCAATATTTGAATATTTATTTTAAAATATTTTGATTTTTTTTATATTTAAAATTATTAACATGCTTTAGGGGAAAATGTTGCAATCATATTGTGTGTGTTTGGAGGGTGGGCACACAATTTAAATTTATTGATATATATATTTATTTTATATTTACTTTCTGAATAATTACAAGTTATTTGAATTACAAATATTATTTACAAATATATTTGTGTTTTATATTTTACGTATATATAAATAAAATGTAATTCTTTTTAAAATATAATATCGTATAGATTTTCATAAAAAAATTGAAATTTTTATATAAAACATTAACGAAAATCATTTGAAAAATATCTTTGAAATTTTATTTGAGTAATATTTTCGAATTAAATCCATACATTAATTGTTTTTAATCATTTTTGTGAAGAATTCCGTTATCATATATGTATTAAAATAATATTGAATGAGTTTTAATATTCACTCACTTCTTGAATCGTTTGAAAATCTTGCAAAGCTTAAAGCAACCCATTTCGTCAGCTTTCGAGATAACTTATTGTTAGTTGTGAAGAATCGATTTATAGAAATAAAAGGTCCTTGGAAACCCACTTTAGAATGATTTATTGGTGAATTAGAAATTTGCGAACTATATCACTACACGATGCTTTGAAGGAAAACTATCAAATATATCAATTATTTAGATCAGAGACCCCGGGAGAAAAATCCTTATTGAGCTCTTTTAAAAATTGCTTCAATTTCTGCCGATTATTCCACAAACCAAAGAATACAATTACCCAAACCGTTTTCTGGCACTTTGATAGTACAAGTTTCAACTGCTTTCTACATATATGGACAGTCGCGTGGTATTATTGCACTAGTGACGATCATAAAACCTACACCCTAGGATTATTAAGTCCTATTCTGCTAATTTGTGGAATTAGCAAACTATATATTTTAACTATACTAAACTATTATATCAACTAATAATTTTAAAGATATGATTTATATATAGACTGGTCACAAAAAATGCATCGCCTATAAATATTTATGTAAATTTCTGAAAATTGGTGAGTTATATAATGGTAACATGAAAGATGCTTAATTGAAATTTAAAAAAAATGTAAATTTATTGAAATACACACATAGCTTTTATCAACATTTATCAACATGTGCCCTCCTTTTTCATGTATACAAGCAGCTACTCGGTGAGACATACTGTTATATAGTTTTTTATGGCTTTTTGTGGGATTATGCTAGACCAGGGGTAGGCAAACTGCGGCTCTTTGGATGTGAAGCTGCGGCTCTTTATTTAGTTCCATACGCGAATATTATTCATGCGAGTACTATTTATTATTGGCTAGAAAACATATTGTGGCCCTTTAAAAACTTTAAAATTTTGTAAATTGTAATTTTTGACTCTTCCGACTCAAAAGTTTGAAGACTCCTGTGCTAAACCAATTCATTTCAATTTTTTTTGCCGAAGCAGGTGAAGATTACTTAACTGTGAAGATTGCCAATGTTTTTACTCCTCATCATGTCCCATACATATTTAATTGGGGAAAAATCTGGGGAACATGCGAGCTAAAAACGATGTCAACATTTTGAAGGAAGACTCGGTGAGATATTGGCTGTATGTGATCGGGCTTTATCTTGATGGAAAATGGCATTTATAGTCTGCCCAAGAAATGGTAACACCACAGGTAGCAACACCTTTGCAATATATATCTCAGCAGTCATTGTGAATTGAATAAAGACTGAAGGGGTCCCGATGCGATATCTTTTCTACGTCTGACATGTATCTTGCCATCATAATCCCTCAAAATGAATCTGAGAAAGTTACAGAATGTCATTCTTGAGCCCCAAGACGTCTCTGATGTACAATCAAGAATCTGCTCGCCGTTAGCTTATATATTTTCTAAGAAAGACATCTTTCTTCATACCACCTGAGCTTGTCACGGCCTGGCCAATTCACGAGATAAACGAACTTGTACTTATTGTTTGCGGAAATGCGAATATTTATATATAATTCTTCTGTCCTAAAAGCTTATGTCCAAAGTTTTCTTGAAACCTATTTCTAATATTTAACCCTTCGTTGCAGCATATATAAACAGAATCGTCAAATACAATAAAAGAGCTCTAAGTAGCGGTCTGGTAGATTAAATTGATGAAACCACTGGGAGGGTTCACCACTGATGAGCCAAGCCCTTCCAATATTTTTAATCGCAGTAAGGACAGTAGATTTTTTTATATTTAAAGAGAGAGAGAAACATTCGTACTTTAATGCTTCCATTTCTTACAATTATATTACCATTAAATTACACATTCGGCCAAACAATATTTGGCCTTACTTCCCACTTCATTTATGTCATCATGTTGATCATTTCTATTATTCCCTTCCCTTTCTTTCTACGAGATCTTTTAGTAAAATTAAAACCCTTTTAATACAATTTTGGGATATGTTCAGATTTACAAATTCATAATAATACTTAGAAAAAGCCAAACATCATATTTTACCAAACTTAAAGTTCGAACTGCTCATCATCGGCTTAGATGTCACAGAACAATTTGAACCTATTTTGATATCAAAGATAAAACTATGTACACTAAAGCACTCATAAACGGTCCGGCTTTTACGACCTTTATTAATCTGAAGAAACCTTACCAGGATGAATTAAACAAATTCTTGCATCAAAATAAGCGCATTTACAATCAGCATCAGAACGATACTGGAAGAAACATCCATGTGGATGCATTAGCAAAATTCCCTTGTACTATGCATTTAAATATTTGAACTACAATATCATTAAAAATGGCATATCTCAAGAAAAGAAGACTACTAAGAGCTGAGGTGAATGCCACACGACTTCAAGTTAATAATTCCCTTTATAATGATGGATAGACATTATACAGGAGATCAAAGCCTATGTGAGATCATGCAAGAATTGTAAATTATCCGAATCATCTAACTATCCAACTTCAGGACAATTAATAATTCCAAATACAGAATAAACCCGGCTATGGTGATAATGTAAGCTACAACAGTCATAGAAACATCTGCTTAAAAGATCAATCATAAGTGCATCTAAGTGTTCATTAATCATCTTACAAGATATGTGCGGGAATTCCCTACCGTCAAACACAATGGTCGAGCAACGTTACAATGTTTCATAAGATATTTCAAGTATGGCTAACAATAAAACATGCAATCACTAATATGATTTTTTTTTTACTTCCAAGTAATTTGAAAGATATTCAAAAACCCAAAACATCAGACTTACAACTTCTTACTATCCCCAGATTAATGGAATGTGTGAAAAAGCTAATGGAACAATCTTGACTAAGTTACGAGAGGCATTTCTTTATAACCCGAAAGAGGAATACACATTTGATCATAGTCATTACCGACTACGTCAATACTGCTCATGATATAACAGGTTTCCTCCATTTCTTCTACTATTTGGTTACTCTTCACAGCCTCACTTTACTGATAACCCCTCAACCATGGAAGAGAATTCTAGAAAACTGGCGATACAAAGAACCGAACAACATCGTGAAATATCTAAAAGAAGACATGATCCAAAACATCAACATTAAATTTAAATGTGGAAAAATAGTTCCATTTTACTATTTTTTCAAAGTAGTTCGCCTTCTCACTCAATTCTGGCCTTAACTACCCGTTTCATGATTTTTCAGGATGCCTGAATGACCAGTATTTTGGTCGTTGGGGTACAGCTTGCACCACGCTGACGAGGCCAACAGCCCAAAACGCGGATGTAGTTAGCATTTCTTGAATAATCAAGAATGGAAATTTGCCTAATTCTGGAATAAGTAAGAATCAACAAATAGTTGATATTTATTCCGATTTATGGCGCAAACCAACAGCAACTTTTAGTTGCACGATAAGAGGATACCTTTGTCCTAATTAAATTTAAAGTTGGAGATTTTGTTCTTAAAAAAAATAATTACCTAAACAAAGATTAAAAGATAATCAAAACAGATCCCAAATATGAAGGACCATTTCAAGTTTGGAAAGGATTGTCCAAAGTGAATTAGGAACTCGATACAACAGACCAAATGAACCCAAATTTCCACAGAAGAAACTATAAAGGCTCAATTCTCTCAACTAAAGTCATTTATTCCTCGTGAATAAATGCGTCAAAGCGGGTGTGAATGAAAGAAAAATATTATTCTGTAAATATTTGAAACCTCAATTTATTATTTTAATAATTGATTTTCTATTTAGTAGTTCATAAAACATTAATTTTATCATCTTCAGACAACACATATTTGTTACTAAAATATGGTTCTATATTAGGGCATACAAATAAATACATTAATAAAAATGTATATTTCTTTTTCATTTTAGACAGATAACAAAGTACATAAGATATAAATAGGCAAAGCTATTTATATATACGAGGTGAGTTAAAAAAGTATCGCGAATTTTGAATTTTCGCGGGTTACGTATATTCGAATTTCGATCTTTTTGTGGCTTTATGTTGGTATTCACGTCTCTCACTTATGCCGACAAGCTCGGCCATTTTGAATGTTCACTTAATTGTTGACAGCTGCTTTGCTTGCAGGTGTTTTGGATCGTCTTCAATTTCTACCTATTAAAAAAATGGATCAATGAACCTGTATCAAATTTTGTGTGAAAAACGAAATTAAGTGCGCGGATGCATTCCGAATGTTGACTGTGGCATACGGAGAAGCTACCTTGGACCGAAGCAACGTTTATCGGTGGTACAAAATGTTCTCAGAAGGCCGAGAAGATGTGAACGACGAAGTGCGTGCCGGACGTCCGAGCACTTCAACAACAGACGTAAAAATTAATGAAGTGGAGAAAATGATATTGGCCAATCGTCGAATCACCGTTAGAGAAGTTGCTGAGGACCTAAACATATCGATTGGTTCGTGCCATTCGATTTTTATCAATGATTTGGGCATGAGACGGGTCGCCGCGAAATTCGTACCGAAATTGCTCAATTGCGACCAAAACAGCATCGCATGAACATTGCTAATGAGATGTTGGACTCTATCCGCGACGAACCAAATTTGCTCCAGAGGGTCATAACTGGTGACGAAGCGTGGGTTTATGGTTATGACGTGGAAACCAAAGCTCAATCATCTCAATGGAAGCTGCCGCACGAACCAAGACCGAAAAAAGCGCGCCAAGTTCGGTCGAATGTGAAAGTTTTGCTGACAGTTTTCTTCGATTGCAGGGGCGTGGTACATCATGAGTTCTTGCCACAAGGTAGAACGGTCAATAAGGAATAATACCTGCAAGTTATGCGCAATTTGCGCGAAGCAATCCGCCAGAAACGCCCGGATTTGTGAAAAAACAAAAATTGGCTTTTGCACCACGATAACGCCCCTGCTCACACATCGATGCTTGTGCGCGAATTTTTGGCCAAAAACAACACACTAATGATGCCGCAGCCACCGTATTCCCCAGATCTGGCCCCTGTGACTTTTTCTTGTTCCCTCAACTGAAGAGGCCCATGAAAGGACGACGTTACGCTACGCTTGACGAGATAAAGACGGCATCGAAGGAGGAGCTGAAAAATATTTTTAAAAATGATTTTTTGAAGTGCTTCGATGATTGGAAAAACCGTTGGCACAAGTGTATAATATCTCACGGGGATTACTTTGTAGGGGACAAAATAGGTATTCATGAATAAATAAACAATTTTTGAAAAAACACAAAAGTCGCGATACTTTTTGAACACACCTCGTATACCTTTGTGAGTGTCTGCAAAAATATTAAATTCTCAGGAAAAGTTTATTTCAA
Source organism: Cordylochernes scorpioides (assembly GCA_030710605.1). NCBI lineage: Eukaryota > Metazoa > Arthropoda > Arachnida > Pseudoscorpiones > Chernetidae > Cordylochernes > Cordylochernes scorpioides. Next base: position 194,740,394 of record CP092864.1, read on the forward strand.
AAATTGTGTGTAATAAATTATTTAAGAGTAGAATGTTTTGTCATAAAAAAATGCCTTTTAATATCCACTGTGATGTAAATATGTTTCCTACAAAAAAAAAACAGAGGGCAGGAAATGTAGTAGTCTAGGTTATTCGAATGACAAGTATGTCCCCATCGCTTTTAACTCCCCTGACCAAGAGTTTAAATACTGAATTGGTGACATTAAAAACCTTCAATTTACCTTCGCATCCATTACTGAGAGCTACTAGCTATGATAAGGTTAATCAACAACAACAACAACAACAAAAAGCCTTTATTCAGGTTCACTGACCCTATACAGGATTCACCAGAGGTATGCATAAGAACAAAGCAGTGAGACAAAGGAAATAACGATATATACAGAAGAAAAAGAAAAAAAAAAACAAGAAAGAGAAAGAGGGAAGCAAGGAAAACAACACAAATAGAGTAGCAGTAAGAAAGTGAGGAGTGAGTGTCACTTGGCTTTCTTCTGAGATATGGACTTGTGGAAACCATAAAACGCCGTAGCAATATACTTATTCTGGGTCATATTGTCAATTATTGATGGAAGTGAAGCACAGAGTTGCCCAGTTTTGAGCATAAGGGTTTTCTTTCTTCTTTCAGAGCATAGCAATAAAAAATATAGTGAGTGATTTCATTTTTTAGTTTTGAATTACAGAAGGTACAAATCGGGTCCTCACCGCAGAGCATCTTGGTGTGGTTTTCTCTAAAAAAACTTGAAAGTATTCTAACTTGTGCGAGTAGTCTTACAACCGGGAAAGGAAAATCCCCTAAAAGGTATCCCTCCGTCATGAAAGATATGTGAATGTCTTTGTAGTGAGAGTATAGCTTAGATTTATCCATTCTTGTAAGGTCGTTTTGTATAGATTGGTCTGCCGCTGTTTTTAAGAGCCCTGTGATCGCGCTCCTCAGCGTTTCAGGATCATCACAGTAAACAAGTGCAGAGGATCCATTATTGTTAAGCAGATTGGTGAGCTTTTTAATGAAACCGATGGGTGTGCCCGAAGCATTAGACAGTTCCCGTGTTCTATTAAAACATCTACGCGGCAATCTGTCACTGCTCATATTCAACACCCGCAGCCAATACTTCAGGGTTAATTTTAAAGCTGTTACACTCAATGAGATACGACCGGTTTCTAATCTGATTATGTAGCCTGGAGTGTATCTGGGCAGATTCAGGAACCCACGGATAAATATGTCTTGTATACTATCCAATAAGTCTTTATGCTCTGTTTTCACAATGGAGCGGCATACATCAGAACAGCTCTCACTATTGTATCAAAGAGTTTGGTTGATAAATTTATTGACTTTGCTTTTGATTTTATTAATATTGGGTGTGTGGCGTTAATTGCTGTAAGTGCTTTTCCTTTAAAGTAATTTGCCGGGTGAGTAGTTGTTATTGTTGGTGTCAGAGGGAATCCCAAGTATGTATATCTTGAAGTTATTGTTATGGGTTTATCATATTCCAGAACCATTTATCCTTATTTGAGGGTTTACCTCCATTACGGAACACCATAATCTTTGACTTGGACTCATTTAGTGTCATTAAGTTCTCATCGAGATATTCTTTCAGTATTTTGATCTTCTTTTGGAGGTTCATCCTGGACTCACCTATAATTGCTATGTCGTCGGCGTACAGAAATAAATGGATATCTCCAAATTCTGGCAAATTTACACTCGACAGGTCTGAATTATTATAAATTTCGATTAAGTCCGTGATAAATAATATAAAGAGCAGTGAGGAAAGTGGTTCTCCCTGGAGGACTCCCGAGTTTATCTTAATACTTTCCGTGAATGATCCCTTCCATCTGATAGCTATAGTTGCTTGTTCGTAGTAACTTCTGATCGTACTTATGAATTGGTAACTTATGCCTACGTTCTAAAGTTTTTTCCAAAGTATTGAGTGAGGTACAGTATCAAATGCCTTCATTATATCGACAAAAAAGACATATAGTTTTCCCCTCTTTTTTCTTAATGATAGTTGGATTAAAGTAGTTAGTGTAAATATGTGGTCAATACATGATCTTCCTTTTCTAAATCCCGCTTGGTTTTCCGGTACAACCCTTCTTCCCTCGACCCATTCCTCCAGTCTTGATCTTAGGATTGAAGTGAAAAGCTTTGATACATTGCTAATCAGTGCAATACCTCGGTAGTTGGAGGGGCTGTTCTTATAACCATTTTTATAGATTGGGTGTATAGTGGAATTAGTCCAAATTGCTGGGTATTTTCCAGTCGTCATAACACTATTGTAGAGTTGTTTCAACAGCAGTATGTACGAATCAGGGAGTATTTTTAATACTTCATTGGGGATGCCATCGGGCCCGCATGCCTTGTTACTCTTCAAACCAGCTATCTCCTTGTATATGTCTGCATTGGTTATCTCTGTGTCCAATATAGGATCGTTCTGAGAAATCACATTATGTAAATTACAAATTCTCAAATTTTTCTCTGTAGTCATTAGTTCGCGGTAAAAGTTCAGCCAGTCCTGTATAGCTATTTCTCCTTGGATTATACATGTGCTTTTGTAGAGCGCAATAGTTTTCCAGAAGGTCTTTGAGTCTTTAGCATTTCTGAGTATTTCCTGTTTTTCATTATCAAAGCCTTTTCTTTTTAGATCCAATAAAGCAAGATATTTCTTTCTCGAGGAAGCATAACTTTTTCTGTCTTCCAATCTATTTATTTTACGATATTTTCCCAGACTTTCTTTTGCCAGTTTTTTCATATCATAGCAGTCCTTATCGAACCACGGCTTAGATTTCCTGGGGCCGCCCTTAATTGAGTACGTTATTTTGCAGATGACATTGCTTCCAAAATTCGCTGATTGAAAGTGTATACAAGGTCATCGGAGGCTGGTATGTTTTTTTCCCGCAATTCTTCCAGTTTCATTTTAAACATTGCGAGTCCCTCGGCTGACCATCTATATCTCGTAATATTATAATCTTCCCGTTTGTTTTTTTCTCATTGAAGTTTTGGCCTTTTATCGTTAAAACCAAAGGGTGGTGGTCAGAATACAGTTGGTCATCGAATTTGAAGTCCAGTAAAATTTGCAGTGAACCCTGTGAGAGTATGCAATAGTCAATAGTCGAAGAGCCTCTTTCAGATATGTATGTAAAATCTCCATCTTTATCCCCTCTAGATCTTCCATTAACTATTGTCAAAGAATTATCTTCCAGGAAATCAAGAAGTTTATCAGACAGAGATGATATTATATGATCTTTGGCCCTTCTTTCCGATGTTAGAGGGAGCTGGAAATTAAGTGGATTGTGTAGTCCTCCCAACTTCCCAGTTCTGATGTTTAAATCTCCAAGTAAAATTATTTCCTTTCCATCTGCTATTTGCTTTTGAATGTATGTAGACAGTTTATCTAAGTTATGCAGCTGTATTTGGTTTGGAGGAAGGTATACAAATATCAAACAGATAACATGTTGGAGGGCTCTTGTGTTTGTTGATAAGAAAATAGATAACCAAGTGCCATCCTTTTCTGAACTGTCTAATCTATATTGCCCGCCTTCCCTAAAACCGACAATCATACCCCCTGACCCTCTTCCCCTTCCAGATACTTTGGTGGCAGGTAATTCGATAATTTGGTAATCTTTTAGTGTTATGTTAGTCCTGTTCAGGCACCATGTTTCAAGTAGAGCAAAAATTTCGTAGTTCTTTATGTGCTCGAGGAGTGGAAATATCGAAAGAATCCTATAGAAACCATTTATATCCCAACATATTATTTTTTCCGCGATGTCTCGCGAATTTTCAGAAAAAAATGCATTGTCAGCGACTTGAAAATCAAATTTACATGTATTTGTGTCGAAGTAACTTTCCGTTATTTGATTGTTGGGTGGAGAATTAATTTGTGATTTTTATGTCATACTAGCGGATGTACCCGGCTTCGCCCAGGTTTTTCTCGAGGGAATGTTTGTAGTCTAGTAATAAGAAAATATACTACACCTAAAAACTATCAGAGAAAAGAGAAACCACGGAAGGTGAACAGAAAAATGCTTACAATGGATGTTATGTTTACGATATCAAGTTAAATAAAAACAAAGATAAAATTTGCATATGTTGGTCACTATAAATTTGTATATTTGTTAGGCGAAATTAGAAACATGATAAAACAATTGGGTATTTAAAAACAAATGTAGAAATAAAAGTTGAAGTATAATAAACAATGTTGAAGATTAGTTTTAATTATTAATCAAGATTGTGTGTGAATATGTGAGAAAGATGTAATATCGTTGTTGTTTTCTTGGCCGACTGTTTTATATATGGTGTTATCTTAAAATTGCTTGTTTTGAATATTTTTTAGATTGAGATTATTAGCTAGTATGTAAAAAAATTAACTCTGTTGAAATTTAATTTTATATTTATATATAAATAAAATTAACTCTTGATTTTTTTTGTATTTAATCGATAACAGCGAAGTTACGCATGTTAATGTTAGGAAATATATTTTGATGTTAAGCAAAACCTGCTCCATCTCGTTTTACATAAATGTTGAAAATTTGGTTGAAATTGATGCATTGTAACGAAAGTTTTTAGTGATGTCCACTTATGAAATTTCCATTTTATTAATATAGATTTCTTCCATTTACACAATTGTTTCTACGAGGTTGTTGCTATATAGCAGCTCCTGTGCTATCAACAACTTGGCCATTCATCACTTTACAGACTTTATCATTTACAAAAAGCTTGTTATCTCTCAACTTCGATTTTATTCCCCTTTCACCCAATTCTTTCCTTTTTGCAATTAGGATGCGCCGTTGCTCTCTAACATTTTTACTATTATCTTTACTTATCGAAATTTTAGTATCTCTGAGTTTGTAGGCATTTTTAAATATTTTTGCTCTATATGCATAATCAGGCACCACAACAAGAACTGGTGCATTGGATCCGCGTGAAAGTCGGTGACATTTTGTTATTTTTAAATCATCTCCGATTTCCATTTTATCTCGAATTATGTTTTGAATCTTTAAGTTACAATCTGCCTGATTTTCGTCACCCTCCCTCTCAATACCATAGAACACTAGATTGGGCTCACGCAGTCTCGTCTAAAAAAATTCGACTCTAGCCTCCAGTTCATTTACCTTTAACGAATTACACGAAGCCAATTTTTCGGTAGCCTGTTGAGACTCTATACATTTAGTTAGCTTCTCCTCTATATTGCAGAATCGCATATCCCAATCGTCCATTCGAGTCTCTATTTTGGTAAGTCTGATGTCAATTCTCTCTCCTAGACTCTTTATTTCCGCCGCCATGTTTAAGATTAGCATTTTTAGCTCGCCATCTATTGATTCTCTCTCTCCTGAGTATACTGGCGCAGTCAATGTAGTTTGCTTTTTGGTTGGGGGGCTTGGGTTTTGTTCAATGCCTGAGATAAATAATAGAGCCAGAATGATACATAGCAGTCCTTTTTGGTTACCAGATATATTCCCAGATGGTAAGTTTATATTTAGACCACATTGTCCATCATTATCCCTTCGTACTGAGATTTTTGCATAGTGCGTTGCCTTGAGTAAATTTACATATTTAGTGTTGCATACCACAAGTATTAAGAGTAACAGTATTATCCCTTTCATAGTACAAGGCAAATATACGCTGAAATATTAGTAATATAAGCTATATTTACAGGAGCGGTGCTGCACGTGCTGTGATAAGGTTAATGAAATGATGTGAAATAATCAACATCAGACTTTTAATTCCAATAGTTTTATTATAAAATTTTGATTCAAAGCCAATCTTCTCTTGTTCTCTCTTTAAGAGAAAAATATTTGCTATAAATTTGAGTCATTGATTATATATAGGTTAAATATAGATTAGATATTGAGTATATACAATAAAGGTTAAATATTGGTTATATAAGTACTCCACGAGATATGCCACACATGGCCCAGGTAGGACAACCTAGATAGTAGGTGCCCCCAAAACGAGGGAGCAGAAATGAAAAGTACACCGTAGAGCAGGAAACACCATTGTCGAGGCATATTGAATGTTAGGTGCCGGAGGACAAGACACCATGGATGGTAGATAACCTAGACAGCTAGCGCAGTGGATGGTAGTTGGCCCAGACAGAAGAGCCATGGTAGGTAGATGATTAATAAAGAAACATTCATGATGGTAGATGTCCTTAGAAAGAGGCGATATGGATGGTAGGTGCCCGAGAACGGGGACATCATGGATGCTAGATGGCATAGAATGAAGGTCAGGTTAATGATTGGCGGTCAAGATGTCGGAGTCATAGATTCTAGTTAGCCCAGGATAGATGGGTGACGGTCCAAGATGGAGGAGTCCTGGATACTTGTAGAGCCAGAATCAAAGTCACGAGGATAGGTGATGGTCCAAGAAATACTTCATGGCTGGTCAAGGATGAGGCTGATGTGGATAGTGGTGGTCCAAGAGGGAGGCATCCTGGATTCTTGTTGTCCCAGATATGAAGTCTCGATGATGGGTGGCGGCCCAAAATGGAGACCTCATTGATTCAGTTGGCTCAGAATGAAGTTGACTTTGATGGGTGGCGGTATAAGATGGAGGCGTCATGGATTAAAGTTGACCCAAGAAGAAAGTCACGAGGATGGGTAGCGGCCCAAGATGGAGACTTCATGAATTCCAGTTGGCCCAGGATGAAGGTATCCTTGGTGGGTGGCGGCCCAGGGTGATGGTACCTTATATGGCAAGACGTGCAAGGGATGGTAGGTGACCCGAACAGGAGGAGCTGTTGATAGATCCAGGCAGGAAGTTTATGGAAGTGAGACCTAAACAAACAACGAATAATGAAATACACTATAATTAATCCAATTACTAAATGCTTAAAAAAGCAAATAGACTAAATTATTCTACTCTAAAATCAACTTAACCTATAAAAATATCGCGATTTAAAGGGTTTAAAATTAATTATTACAAATTAGAAGCATTGCTTTATGTGCTAATAAAAGACTGCCAAAATAGGAAAGTTTATAAGCTTCAACTCACCAGCATTGATATTGGTTGGCATCCCAAGAGAATGTAGATGCACTGTTTTGTGCCCCAATCAACAGGCAACTCAGCTCTTGGTTTGTCCAACATTAGTCGCCGCAGGTATGGATGATGTCCCGACCAGCATGGGTTCAAGGATTCCCAGACCATCATGCGCAAAGTTCTTGATGTTGGCTCCAACAGACACGGAAGCCAATAATTGCCTAACAGACAGGTTTCACAGGACTTGATGCCCCGATCACTAGGCATCGATGATTCTAAAGCTTCGACAGGCCAATGCTCCACAATTCGCGCATTAAAATACCTCTATTGATATTTCCTCAGATGGCGACATATCTGAACATAACAAAACAAAGCGTTATAAATCTACAATTTAACATTACATATTGGCATACCTATCTTTAAAGTTTCACAAATCATCAACATAATGCTTATCAGTATTCATCCTATTTTTTTAAACATGATTCCAGCTACCTATTTATAGAGTGGTGAAAAGATTCTTAGACACGAAAATAACCGTGGGCTCAAGCAGCCATTCTACCTTATTTATTAAAAAAAAAACACTTGATAGAGTTATTTTGACCTGGAAATTTAATTATGTTAAACAATTAGCGCTTTATAAGAGCAGATTAATTGCATAATGACTAAGTCGCTTTATAATATTCTCCTTAGCGTTCCTTAAGGCAATCAGTTGTGTGTCTTTATTAATATGATTTACTATACCTTCAAAAATGTCAAATAAAATATGTTAAGCCATAAAAATTTCCATGTCAATTTGTATATAAATTTCTAAGTTTTAAAATTTTAAACATTCATTAAACCATTTCTTTTTCATTTTTAGAATGTTATCAAGAGATATTTAAACAGTAAACGAGATGGTATATAAGTAAGTCAGAAATAAAATATAAGAGAAGTAGGTACTTACTTATCAAGAGGAACGATGTCCTTCCAGCCAGAGAGAAGGAAGTGTGGGAGTATGTGGATGTCAGTATCCAGGTCTGTGAGGATGTCGGTGGATGTATGGAGGTGGTATGGGGGAGAATATGGTCTATTGATTGGGTGCGATTACATTATCTGATGGTTTTCTTACAAGTTGATTGATGAAAAGAGTCAAGGCAGAATAGATATCAGTAATTCTCTTGATTACTTCTTTAGTTATAGCTTTTCTATTGATGAGAAAGGAAGTAAATGGGAATGTTCATTTATTCCATGATTCGATAACAGAATTTGTTATTGTTCCAGATTTTATTATATAGCATGATTCAAATTTTTATGAAATTTAATGGTTTACACGGTGGAGTAATGAAATAATAAAGGTATTGATGCTCTATCATTACTGTGAAGGATGTTATAACAATACCAGTCTTCTGCAAGGATGATTTTCTGGCTCTTTAGGACCGAGTGATGTGGGTGGGTCTAGATTAAGGATGGGAAGAATCGTGGGTTTGAGATGAGCTGAAATGGTGGAAGAGGTTGCTATTGCCCGGATATTTACTGCATATGATATTATAATTCTGCTAAATATGGTTGCTATATTGTTGCTATGGGGGGGGGGGTGGGCCTAGATCAGGGAGGGGATGGAGCCCGTGGTCCCCCACTCCACATCTCTGTGAAGTAAGGGACAACGGGGCTCCACACCTACTCTAACAACTGTGGGGGTGGAGGAAACCGTCTCGAACTCTAGCTGTGGCAGTCGGAATGTAGATGGGAGTGGGGTGAAGTCTAGCGGTAAATCTGGGGAGTAGGGGGGAAGGGGAAGTGAGGTGGAATGGCTGATGAATGAAGACCTGTACATTTGGTCCGTGCAAAAGGCCGGTGTTATGGGGAGGTGTTTGGGCAGGTCATGGGCTCTGAATACTATCTGTTCGCGTGGGTTGGGTGTTGGGGGTGGTGGGGTGTTGTCTGTGAATGTGGGGTTTGGCTTTTTCCTGAAACATCAATATGTCCTGTCAGATTCTTTGTTTATATTTTGTTGTGATATGTTAATTGTAGCTCACAACAAGTTTACTCGATTTGTTTTTGTTTGGGATGTAAATTTATTGACTAAGTAATACAATATTTACATTAACTCAAATGTATTCAGTTAAACTATATTCCTGGAGCAATATATTAAAATGTGTTTGTTTAACCCCTATGTATGGATCAATATTTTAACATTTATTTGACTGACCTATATTTATGGAGTATTATATTAACATTTAATTGTTTAACCCATATTCCTGATCCTTATTTGATATTTCCAAAGAGAGTATTCCATTATTATTTATTTGGTTGATTCAGTTCCTAGAAACTTACATTATCATTTATTTTATCTAACCCAGGTTCACCAGGTTGGCGCTGAGATTGGTTCTTTTATAACTTAACCAAGGATTTCTCCGTTATTTGATAACTCAACGCTGATTGACTGTATAAAGTCATGTGACAGTAGTGAACCAATGAGATGGAGAATAATGATCAAGCCTCAGACATGACAGACAGGACAAGGTATTTATATTGACACTTCCAATACAGTTTGTTTGAGACTATTTTACAATTTTCTATTATGAATAATGAATTGTAAGCCAACAAGGATTTCTAAATCTATTCAAAAAGAGGCTATATTTTAAAAGAATTGATGCAATTACAGAAAATATATTGATGTTACGTTGAACTTTGAATTAAATAAGCTTTTTACCACCAGACATTTTCAAACAATACATACTAGGTTAATATCAAATATTATTTTTCATTTAGATATAATATTTTTTAAATAAATTATGAAAATGCAAAGTATATATTCCTTTTAGTAGATTTTTCAGATAAATATAAAGAAAGGGCCTGGATATAAAATAACGATTTAAAATCAAGATGATCATATTCAATCTGAAACTTATACATCTTCTTAACATTACTATACAACTATGTTTCCAGGATTATAGGCTTTCCTTTGTAAAACTTCGATGACACTAAAATTACGCAACTTCTGCTCCACTTTCCAAGGTCGCCTTGGTGACAAGTCTCCTATTTCTTACTGTTTTAATACACGTTAAATTTAATGAATTAGCATGTAAGTGTGTAAGGGGTTTGCTTGAAGCAGTATATCTTAACAATATCGATAATTTAATCAACAAATATACCTTAATATATGAAAATTTAAAACGCTACAACTACCAAAATAGGTTAGGATTAAAACCCGGTATTAAAAACTAAAATCATGTCAGAAAGAGATATAAATAGTCTGAGAGGATTTTAAAAGTAAGGTATTTTCAAAATAAAGGTTAAAATTAATTATTGGTTAAAAGATTTGATGTTGGACAAAAATAATAGCTTATGAATTTATAGATATAAATAGGTAGTGGAAACATCTCTGGTTAAATCATATTTCAATTAGGAAAATATAAAGAGTATTGATATTCGTAAAATTAGACAAAAGTTAGTTTAAAATGTGTTTATTCGAAAGAAAAACTAAAAGTGAATCTGTGAAAGTGTATGTTGCACGCCTTTGCGGAGCCAGTGGCCTGATGAAGCGTGAAAGCTTGCCTCCCAATTTCTCAAAAAAGAAATTCTGAAAATATTTTTTTATTTATTTAATTCCATTATAATATTAATTTGCATCTATATTTGAAGTACAGAAAATAAAAGGACAGAATAAACTAAAAAGAAAATTCATAAGAAACTATTGAGGTAACTTAAATTTAAACAATCTATATATATAAAAACGAATGTGTGTCTGTCTGTACTTGAATTATTCAAAAAACATACATCCAATCGCTGTGAAAATTTGGAAAAATATTAGTTATATATCAGGGAAGGTTTTTGAAAAATCTTTTTAAAAATCAGAGTTGAGGTTCTATCACTACTAAAATAAAGTTCACCATCAATCATCAAATATCATTCATTTCATTATGATATTTAATAATTACAAAATTATTGTTCAATTGATATTCGTTGGCAATATTATTTAATATCAAAAGTGAAGAAGCATGTTTATTTTACCATAAAATATGTATATCAATGTTTGTATATATGTTATATTAAATGACATATATGTAGGGATACTTTTATTGTTAAATATCATTCTGATTTATCCTCTACATTTGATCATTAATATATTATGTTTGAGGTATCAAAACTGCCTTTTTGTTCAAACACAGCAACGTGTGAACGGGTACAGCTAGGTGGAGCAGAGTATCAAACATAAAGCTATCTTGACAAGTATAGATTCAGTAGGGATTCGATGTTTGCTAGAATCGTTTTAACAAATGTTCGTTAGGCAAACATTTACTCGGGTAAAAACCGGGCGAAGCCGTGTACATTCGCTAGTCTTGATATAAATAAGAATGAGAGGTGGAAGGATATCTTTGAAATTCAAGTGAAATTTGCATATTTGAAATAATATATGATGTATAAATTGTGTTAATATAGATGTAAAAACTATATCACTCTATAAATAATTCCTTTGATACGGTTACATATAAAAAAAATCCTCAAATCTTCACTTTTTTATGAATGCCACAAAATCACAAGTTAAATACCAAGAAGAAATATTAAGAATGGTTTAAGTACTACTTAATAGTCCAATTAAAAGAATTTTATATCCTTCATCAATCTTATTTGTTGTTGGATCGTTTTGAAGACAACTCTCAGATTTATAAAATTAATTTATTAAACTTTAAACATTTTAGATATATACACTGCGTGACATTGAAAATGGAACACCTAGAAATAGTGGCCAGAAAGTGATGAAACTCGGCAGACAGAAAGAGACAGGGACGAACAATAAGTGATCTTTATTTCAAAATAATAGTCATAATACAGAGCGAGAACGGCGTCGGCTTAGTAGCAAGTAGGACCACCGCGGACGGCGATGCACGCAGCAACACGTCTAGGTAGAGAGTCATTCAGAGTACGGATGGCGTCCTGAGGGATGGCTCTCCATTCCCTCTCAACCATTTGCCACAGTTCGTCTTCTGAACGCGGCTGTGGCAAGGCATGCAAACGGCGTCCAATGATGTCCCAGACGTGTTCGATTGGTGAGAGATCAGGAGAGTACGGTGGCCAGGGAAGCATCTGTACATCTTGCAGAGCTTGTTGGCTAATGCGAGCAGTGTGCGGTCGGGCGTTATCCTGCTGATAAAGGGCATTGGGTACCCCCTGAAGGTAGGGGAGTGTCACCGGTCGCAGCACATCATCAACGTATCGTTGAACCGTCATAGTGCCCTGAATACGAAGTAAAGGTGACCTGGAATCATACGCGATTGCGCCCCAAACCATGATTCCACGTTGTCGCACGATGGGGCGTTCCACAATTGCTGCCGGATTGGACCTTTCTCCACGTCGACGCCACACGCGTACACGGCGACTATCACTGGACAAGCAGAAACGCGACTCATCTGAGAACACGACCCTGTGCCATTCCGTCATCCACGTCGATCTAGCCCGGCACCATTCCAAACGTTGGCGCCTATTCGGTGGGGTCAATGGCAGTCTTCTTAGCGGACGGCATGAGTGCAAGCCATTAGCAACCAATCGACGGGAAATGGTTCTGGTCGAGATGGAATGATCTAGGGTGTCTTGCACATGTTGCAGGATGGCGGTACAAGTGGCTTGTGGGGCCGCCACTGCTTGTCGAAGGATACGCCGATCCACACGTGCTGACGTCACTCTGGTTGCACCGGCATTCCTATAAATTGCCACATTTCCTTGTTCCAACCATCTTCTCCACAGTCGGTGCACCGTAGACGCACCAAGGTGTGTATCAGCTGCGATTTGACGTATGGACCAACCTGCCCTTTTCAGTCCGATCACCATGCCCCTCGTAAAAGCGTCTGTCTGCTTGAACTGCCTCCGTTTACGATGACCTGGCATTCTCTGTTATTACACGTGTCTTTTGATACAAGAACAAAATTTCTACAATGATTTTCCTTGAAGAAATAACGACACGAATACTGTCCTTTCTGCAAGTTCCTTCCCTTATATCTTACTCCATGTGCGCACGAGTGCTGCGCATTTTACATCATTTGCATAACTCGGTTAGGCGCGTCTACCCTGAAATTTGCATAATTTTCTGGCCACTATTTCTTGGTGTTCCATTTTCAATGTCACGCAGTGTATATAGAGAAACGAGTTAATTACCTGTTGTATATATATTAATTAATTGTTACCACAGAGTGTGTGTAAGCTCACAGGTAAATAGGCGCTAACCGAAAGAAGAAAAAAAGGTTCCTTTGTTTAATATTAGTTTCTCTTTTATATTTTGTTCTCTCTCTTGAAAATCAATAAATATAATGTTTAATTTAATAATTATTGTATTCAGTTTCATTAAAAATTCTAAGCAAAGTCAACATTACCTCGTATTTAAGGCAACAAAAGAATCATCTAATTTTAATACATCGTTCTAACCAGAATCAACTTGTGCAAAACCGACAACAAAGAAAAAAAAACAAATTAATAATAGAGGGTAAGTTCCTATTTTTTACAAGCTTTCACACTCAAAGCTTCTAACTAAACGTCTTTATGTATCTGGCAGAGAAATAATGAATTCATGCTTACAATATATACAAGAAAAAAATGATAAAGTTTTCAAAATATTCATTGTTAAAATGAGCTCGATGTTGTAACATATGCATTGTAATTTGATATCAAATTTGAATGTATCTTTATAAAACTATCTTTATTTGTGAAGCAGACTCCATGTTTGAAATTGCTACATATTAGATCATATTTTCCAAACGAATATTTAATCAATATATAAATAGTGTGTGTGTTGCTGATATATTTACTTATTAAATTTTAACATATTTTTTTGAGATGTTTTCTTCACAGTAATATAGAGGAAACACAGTATGAATTTGATTGAAAGATTGACAATCTCTGCGTTTCACTAAAATATTTGTTTGATAATTTCATTTCAAATTACCTAGGATATTGGACGATTTTAAAATATCAATATTTGAATATATATTTTAAAATATTTTGATTTTTTATATTAAAAATTATTGACATGCTTTAGGGGGAAATGTTGAAATTATATTGTGTGCGTTTGGAGGGAGGGCACACAATTTGAATTTATTGATATATATATTTATTTTATATTTACTTTCAGAATTATTCGAAGTTATTTGAATTACAATATTATTAACGAATAAATGTGTTATTTTTTTTTATTATGTTATAATATAAAGGCACTCACTTCTTGAATCGTTTGAAAATCTTGCAAAGCTTAAAGCAACCCATTTCGTCAGCTTTCGAGATAACTTATTGTTAGTTGTGAAGAATCGATTTATAGAAATAAAATGTCCTTGGAAACCCACTTTAGAATGATTTATTGGTGACTTAGAAATTTGTGAAGTATATCACTATACAGAGCTTTGAAGAAGGTCTCTATTATCAAATATAATATCAATTATTTGGATCATAGACCCCTGGCAAAAATCCTTATTCAGCTCTTTTAAAAATTGCTTCAATTTCTGCCGATTATTCCACAATTCCAAAGAATACAATTACCCAAACCGGATTCTGTCACTTTTTAGTACAAGTTTCAACTGCTTTCTACATATATGGACAATATCCTTACACTAGCCACGATCATAAAACCTACGCCTCAGGATTATTAAGTCCTATTCTGCTAGATTGTCGAATCAGCGAAATATTATTCTTTTACTATACTAAAATATTATATCAACTAATAATTTCAAAGATATGATTTATATATAGACTGGTCACAAAATATGCATCCCCTAGAAATATTTATGTAAGGTTTCTGAAACTGATGAGCTATAAAAAGGGCTTGGCTCATCAGTAGTGAACCCTCTCAGCGGTTTCGCCAAATTAATCTCTAGACCGCTCTACTATTGTATTGGACTGGTTTTGTTATATACCCTGCATTTTCTATGGAAGGCAGCTTAGGGGTGTTTAGTGAACTATGGACATAAGCTTATAGGTCTGTAGAGGTACATACATATAATTTCAAGGTATTGCATCGAGCAAAGCTCTTCCGCAAAATATGTTTTTCATAACCGAATATATATTAGTAAATTAGATTTTAATTGCCATCTATCGTTAAATTTTACACAAATAAGTTTACTGGCAATGCCAGTATTATATTTAAAAGAAACGCATTGCCAGTAAATATATTTGTGTAAAATTTTAACGATAGATGGCAATTAAAATCTAATTTACTAATATATATTCGGTTATGAAAAACATATTTTGCGGAAGAGCTTTGCTCGATGCAATACCTTGAAATTATATGTATGTACCTCTACAGACCTATAAGCTTATGTCCATAGTTCACTAAACACCCCTAAGCTGCCTTCCATAGAAAATGCAGGGTATATAACAAAACCAGTCCAATACAATAGTAGAGCGGTCTAGAGATTAATTTGGCGAAACCGCTGAGAGGGTTCACTACTGATGAGCCAAGCCCTCTCATTCAATAACTCATATCATTGCGGTAAGGTCTGTAGAGATAATATTTGATGATATTTAAAAGAAACGCATTGCCAGTAAATTTATTTGTGTAAATTTTAACGATAGATGGCAATTAAAATCTAATTTATTAATAAAAATGTTTATTTCTTTTTCATTTAAAACATATAACAAAGTATATAAGATATAGATAGGCAAAAATATTATATAATCATCATGATAAGTTTATTTAAAATTTTGTGCGCCTTAAATTATGTAAAATGTGGTGTTTTGATGCCACTGAACTAAAATAAATTTCACTTATCTATATAGATAATACCGTAACAGAGTTTTCCATTGTAAAGTCCTGAGCTATCTCCTCCGAAGATTCTGAACTACACATAACGATCTATATACCAAAATTTTCGTTATTTTTTTCTTCGTATGATAGGCCTGTTTTTATTTTCCTAATGTTAACAGTTATTTTTATTTTTTAATTTAATCTATTTTACAATCGTAGATTTATTGCATTTATCATCATCAATTTCTTTGTTTTGAATTGCGTACTTTTATAGAGCGAAATAAAGAAATACATAATTGATTAGATACAAAAGTGTGAACCAGAAAGTCGATTTTTAAAAATGTTATTATTTAATATAAACTTATTTTAATTTAATTTTGAAATGAAAAGGTAGTGTAAAAGTGTATATGAGGTTAGATTCAAATAGGTTAAATTATGTTAGTTTAATCGCTAAATAAGGTTAGTTTTAGATAAGTTGAATTAGGTTAGTTTCAGATAATTAAAAAAAATAATGTTCGTTTTTAGAAAAATAATTCGAAATAGTAAGTATATATATATTAATATAAAAGATCGAAATGTAAAAATGACTACGTCCAAAATCTTCGCTTTAACTCGTGTAAAACGGCTCGAAGGTACGGCGGTGTCAACGTACAGCGCCGCCTACCAAAGTTAACCTTTTCTGGGAACTCGTGTAAAACGGCTCGAAGGTACGGCGGTGTCAACGTACAGCGCCGCCTACCAAAGTTAACCTTTTCTGGGAACTCACCAGGTTATATTATTTTTCGAATTGTAGATTGAATTATTACTTTTATTCTATCTTTTATAAGTGTTTGTTATAGTTTTTCATTTGAATTTAGCACAATTTTTGTATCTGGTTATCTTTTTTGGCATCTTTTCATCTCTCTTTGGCATCTTTTTTTTCTCATTAATAAGACCTAATCCAAATAATTTAATAGTGTGTGCCGTTTTTTTTTATTAAATTATTTGGATAAGGTCTTATTTTCTTTTATTAATTTGTTATAGTTTTTCATTTGAATTTAGCTCCATTTTTGTGTCTGTCTTTTTTTTTTCTTCTCATAAATAGGCTGATGCTGTATTTGTGTACTCAATTGTTGCTTTTTGTGTCTGGTTTCTTTTTTGCAGTATTTTTTTGGAATCCTTTTTTTTTTCATCAATTGTTTCCTCACATGCTTGGAATTTTCTTTTTATGCCTGTCCTGGCTTTCAGTTTTATAGTTTTCCTCTGCTTCGGATACCAACTTTCGCTTCATTCTAGAGAGGCTTTATGTTTCACTAAGGTTGGCTTTTGCTATGACTATAAAGAGGGCTCAAGGCCAAACCTTTGCTACAAGAGCCTGGGTTTACGCACAGACGACTTTATGTGACTTTTGCAAGTGTGCGAACTTTGGATAGCATACATGTAAAGTTGAACCCAAGTATATATAAAATGTAGTTTTTAATGAGGTCATTCAAATGAATTCATTCCTTTTATATGTAGTCTTATCTGTGATATAGTAGTATTGTTTGCAATTTTATTTGCTGATTTGTGTCTTTTTTTTTCACTCAAAATATATATTTTTAAACTCTTGAATTACAGTTTTTTATATGATAGGCTGTAGGTCAGGACAACAAAACATGGTCGAATTATCTATAGTGTCAAATTAAATTTGTTATTTAATAGGCTGTAGGTAAGGACAACATTCCTTTTTTTTTTCATCAATTGTTTCCTCACATGCTTGGAATTTTCTTTTTATGCCTGTCCTGGCTTTCAGTTTTATAGTTTTCCTCTGCTTCGGATACCAATTTTCGCTTCATTCTAGAGAGGCTTTATGTTTCACTAAGGTTGGCTTTTGCTATGACTATAAAGAGGGCTCAAGGCCAAACCTTTGCTACAAGAGCCTGGGTTTACGCACAGACGACTTTATGTGACTTTTGCAAGTGTGCGAACTTTGGATAGCATACATGTAAAGTTGAACCCAAGTATATATAAATGTAGTTTTTAATGAGGTCATTTAAATGAATTCATTCCTTTTATATGTAGTCTTATCTGTGATATAGTAGTATTGTTTGCAATTTTATTTGCTGATTTGTGTCTTTTTTTTTCACTCAAAATATATATTTTTAAACTCTTGAATTACAGTTTTTTATATGATAGGCTATAGGTCAGGACAACAAAACATGGTCGAATTATCGAGAGTGTCGAATTACAGTTTTTTTATATGATAGGCTGTAGGTCAGGACAACAAAACATGGTCGAATTATCGAGAGTGTCTAATTACAGTTTTTTATATGATAGGCTGTAGGTCAGGACAACAAAACATGGTCGAATTATCTATAGTGTCAAATTAAATTTGTTATTTAATAGGCTGTAGGTAAGGACAACAATCCTTTTTTTTTTTTTCATCAATTGTTTCCTCACATGCTTGGAATTTTCTTTTTATGCCTGTCCTGGCTTTCAGTTTCATAGTTTTCCTCTGCTTCGGATACCAACTTTCGCTTCATTCTAGAGAGGCTTTATGTTTCACTAAGGTTGGCTTTTGCTATGACTATAAAGAGGGCTCAAGGCCAAACCTTTGCTACAAGAGCCTAGGTTTACGCACAGACGACTTTATGTGACTTTTGCAAGTGTGCGAACTTTGGATAGCATACATGTAAAGTTGAACCCAAGTATATATAAAATGTAGTTTTTAATGAGGTCATTTAAATGAATTCATTCCTTTTATATGTAGTCTTATCTGTGATATAGTAGTATTGTTTGCAATTTTATTTGCTGATTTGTGTCTTTTTTTTTCACTCAAAATATATATTTTTAAACTCTTGAATTACAGTTTTTTATATGATAGGCTGTAGGTCAGGACAACAAAACATGGTCGAATTATCGAGAGTGTCGAATTACAGTTTTTTTATATGATAGGCTGTAGGTCAGGACAACAAAACATGGTCGAATTATCGAGAGTGTCTAATTACAGTTTTTTATATGATAGGCTGTAGGTCAGGACAACAAAACATGGTCGAATTATCTATAGTGTCAAATTAAATTTGTTATTTAATAGGCTGTAGGTAAGGACAACATTCCTTTTTTTTTTTCATCAATTGTTTCCTCACATGCTTGGAATTTTCTTTTTATGCCTGTCCTGGCTTTCAGTTTTATAGTTTTCCTCTGCTTCGGATACCAACTTTCGCTTCATTCTAGAGAGGCTTTATGTTTCACTAAGGTTGGCTTTTGCTATGACTATAAAGAGGGCTCAAGGCCAAACCTTTGCTACAAGAGCCTAGGTTTACGCACAGACGACTTTATGTGACTTTTGCAAGTGTGCGAACTTTGGATAGCATACATGTAAAGTTGAACCCAAGTATATATAAAATGTAGTTTTTAATGAGGTCATTTAAATGAATTCATTCCTTTTATATGTAGTCTTATCTGTGATATAGTAGTATTGTTTGCAATTTTATTTGCTGATTTGTGTCTTTTTTTTTTCACTCAAAATATATATTTTTAAACTCTTGAATTACAGTTTTTTATATGATAGGCTGTAGGTCAGGACAACAAAACATGGTCGAATTATCGAGAGTGTCGAATTACAGTTTTTTTATATGATAGGCTGTAGGTCAGGACAACAAAACATGGTCGAATTATCGAGAGTGTCTAATTACAGTTTTTTATATGATAGGCTTTAGGTCAGGACAACAAAACATGGTCGAATTATCTATAGTGTCAAATTAAATTTGTTATTTAATAGGCTGTAGGTAAGGACAACATTCCTTTTTTTTTTTTCATCAATTGTTTCCTCACATGCTTGGAATTTTCTTTTTATGCCTGTCCTGGCTTTCAGTTTTATAGTTTACCTCTGCTTCGGATACCAACTTTCGCTTCATTCTAGAGAGGCTTTATGTTTCACTAAGGTTGGCTTTTGCTATGACTATAAAGAAGGCTCAAGGCCAAACCTTTGCTACAAGAGCCTGGGTTTACGCACAGACGACTTTATGTGACTTTTGCAAGTGTGCGAACTTTGGATAGCATACATGTAAAGTTGAACCCAAGTATATATAAAATGTAGTTTTTAATGAGGTCATTTAAATGAATTCATTCCTTTTATATGTAGTCTTATCTGTGATATAGTAGTATTGTTTGCAATTTTATTTGCTGATTTGTGTCTCTTTTTTTCACTCAAAATATATATTTTTAAACTCTTGAATTACAGTTTTTTATATGATAGGCTGTAGGTCAGGACAACAAAACATGGTCGAATTATCGAGAGTGTCGAATTACAGTTTTTTTATATGATAGGCTGTAGGTCAGGACAACAAAACATGGTCGAATTATCGAGAGTGTCTAATTACAGTTTTTTATATGATAGGCTGTAGGTCAGGACAACAAAACATGGTCGAATTATCTATAGTGTCAAATTAAATTTGTTATTTAATAGGCTGTAGGTAAGGACAACAAAATTGGTCGAATTATCGAGGTTATATTTTTATATATAAAACTATAAATGTAGTTTTAATTAGGTCATTTAAATGAATTCATTCCTTTTATATGTTGTCTTATCTGTGATATAGTAGTATTGTTTGCAATTTTATTTGCTGATTTGTGTCTTTTTTTTCACTCAAAATATATATTTTTAAACTCTTCAACCAATACCTATAGTTTCTTTCTTGAAATTGCTTACCAAACACGAGTCAGTGTTTCCTCAGTGTTAACAGTGTGGAGTGTAAGATTGTGGAGGAGCAAAATAACTTCCTATTGAATTTTTCAATAGCCTTACTCCCAGAAGAATGCCTCCCCACCAGTTATACTCTAGGTTGGTGCTATTGTTATGCTTCTGAGAAATTTTAATCTTAAGCAGGGTCTTTACAATGGTACATGTATGGTGATACAGTGCATGTGCTCTCATGTCCTTGAGGTACAAATACTGACAGGGGCCAATGTTGGACACACTGTATTGGTGTCAAAACATCTTTGGCTCCTTCAGATATCAACATTCCCTTCATTCTGAAGAGGCAAGAGTTTCCAATAGGGTTGGCTTTTCCTATGACTATAAATAAGGCTTAAGGCCAAACCTTTACTAGAGTGAGTTTCTTGCTACAAGAACCCGCATTTATGCATGGACAGCTCTATGTGGCTTTTTC
Source organism: Cordylochernes scorpioides (assembly GCA_030710605.1). Lineage (NCBI taxonomy): Eukaryota > Metazoa > Arthropoda > Arachnida > Pseudoscorpiones > Chernetidae > Cordylochernes > Cordylochernes scorpioides. Next base: position 194,761,198 of record CP092864.1, read on the forward strand.
ACGTGTGTGAACTTTGGATGGCATACAAGTAGAGTTGAAGCACAAATACTGACCGGGACCAATGTTGGACACACTGTATTGGTGCCAAAAATATATTTTGCTCCTTCAGATATCAGCCTTCCCTTCATTATTAAGAGGCATCAGTTTTCACTAAAGTTGGATTTTGCTATGACTATAAATAATATTTGGGTTCTTACTACATACGCATGGACAGATCTATGCGGCTTTTTCACGTGTTTGAACTTTGGACAAAATACATATAAAGTTGAACCCATGTATGAATGAAAATAGAAATTAATTTTTAATGAGTCCTTTAGATTAATTCCTTTTATAAGTAGTCTCCTCTGCAATATAGTTGACAACCTCTTTTTTCTGATTTATTTTCATAAACTTTTTACTAATGTCTATAGTTTCTTACCTCAAAGGAATTTTTTTTGTATTAGTTGTTTGTTAATACACTATTATCAATTATTTAGATTTTGGACTTTTCTTTATTCACTAAATTCTCCCATTTCTCTATACATGAATTTTGTACATTTTCAGTGGCTGTCATCGCCTCTGTAATACCTTTTTACCGGTAAGGTTGTATTTAAACAACAATCGACTGTGTAAATTTGATTTTTAAAACGGTCGAATTATTGATAGTGTCGAATTACAGTTTGTTATATGATAGGCTATAGTTCAGGACATCAAAACATGGTCAATCTATACTTTTAAAGTCTCTGCAGGCCCTTTGGGTAAACCTTGGGCGTTGCCCGGGTCACTCGGCTAGTGTAAATATGTTTCCCACAAAAAAATAGAGGGCAGGAAATGTAGTAGTCTAGGTATGTCCCCATTGCTTTTAATTCTCCTTACCAAAAGTTTAAATACGGAAATGGTAATGTTAAAAGCCTTCAATTTACCTTTGCATCCATTACTGAGAGCTACTATGATAAGGCTAATGAATTATGTGAAATAATCAACATCAGACTTTCAATTCCAATAGTTTTATTATAAAATTTTGATTCAAAACCAATCTTCTCTTCTTTTCTCTATAAGAGAAAAATATTTGCTATGAATTTTGAGTCATTGATTATATATTGGTTAAAATAGATTAGATATTGAGTATATATAATAAAGGTTAAATATTGGTTATATAAGTTATCCACACGTGACATACGCCACACATGGCCCAGGTAGGAGACAACCTAGATAGTAGCTGCTCCCAAATCTAAGGAGCAGAAATGTAGAGTATACCAGCAGGAAACACCATTATCGAGTCGTATTGAAAGATAGATGCCAGAGGACAAGACACCATAGATGGTAGGTGAGCCAGAAGGGAATTGCAATGGGTGGTAGATGCCCCAGACAGAAGAGACGTGGATGGTAGATGATCAATAAAGGAACGTCAGGATGGTAGATGATCAATAATGGAGCATTCGGGTATGGTAGATGTCCCTAGAAAGAGGCGCTATCGATGGTATGTGCCCGAGAAGAAGGTCGTCATGGATGTTAGTTGGCCCAGGATGAAGGTCAGGTTAATGATTGGCGGACTATGTTGAACATGTCATAGATTCTAGTTAGCCCAGGATAGATGGGTGTCGGCCCATATATGGAGAAGTCATGGATGCATGTTGGCCCTGAATGAAGGTGAGGTGGATGAGTGGCGACCCAAGAAGGAGGAGTCCTGAATACTAGTTGGCCCAGAATAAAAGTCTCGATGATGGGTGGCAGCCCAAAATGGAGCTTTCATCGATGTTAGTTGGCCAAGGATGAGGATGACGTGGTTGGGTGGCGGCCCAAGACATCATGGATATTAGATGGATCAGATTGAGGGTGACGTGAATGGGTGGCGGCCCAAGATGGATATTTCATGGATGTTATTTGGCTAAGGATGAGGATGATGTATTTGGGTGACAGCCCAAGATGGAGACGTCACATGGATTCCAGTTGGCTCAGATGGAGTTGACTTTGATGGGTGGCGGCCACAAGACGTAATGGATTAAAGTTGGCCCAAGAAAAAGGCCACAAGGATGGGTGGCTGTCCAAGATAGAGACTTCATGGGTTCAGAGGTCCAGGATGAAGATATCATTGATGGGTGGTGGCCCAGGGTGATGTTACTCTGTATGGCAAGTCGCGCAAAGGATGGTAGGTTACACCCGAACAGGAGGAGCTGTTGATAGATCCAGGCAGGAAGTTTATGGAAGAGTGAGACCTAAACAAACAACAAATAATCAATTAGACTAAAATTTATCAAATTAGTAAATGCTTAATAAAAGCAAGTAGAATAAGTTATCCCGTTTTAAAATTAACTCATTCTATAAAAATATCGCGATTTAAAGGGTTAAATATTAATGATCACAAACCAGACATTTCTTTATCTGAATGTGGTAATAATAAGTTGACAAAATAGGACATTTTATAATATTATACTCACCAGCATTGATATTTGTTGGCATCCCAAGAGGCTGTAGAGGCATTGTCTTCTGCCCCAATCAACAGGCAACACAGCTCTTGGTTTGTCCAACATTAGTGACTGCAGGTTTGGATGATGTCCCGATCAGAAGGGGTCTAAGAATCCCGGACCAACATGCGCTAATTTCTTGATGTTGGCTCTAACAGACACTGAAGCCAATGATGCTTTAACAGAGCTTGATGCCTCGATCACTAGGCATCGATGATTCTGAACCTACAGCAGGCCAATGCCCCCACATTTCAGGCATTAAAGTGCCTCTATTGAAATTTCCTCAGATGGCGACATATCTGAACACAACAAAACAAAGGGTTATAAATCTACAATTTAACATATAGCAGAGAATTACATATTAGCAGGCCTATCTTTAAAGTTTCACAAATCATCAACGTAATGCTTTTCAGCATTCCTCCTATTTTTAAAACATATTCCAGATAATTATTTATAGAGTAGTGTAAAAGGATGCTTAGACACGGAAATAAACGAAGGGCCAGCCGCCATTCTGCCTTATTTATGAAAAAACCACATGTTAGAGTTATTTTGCCCGAAAAATGAATTATGTTAAACTATTGACGCTTTATAAGAGCAGATATATTGCATAATGACTGAGTGGCTTTATAATATCCTCCTTAACTTCCGGTGAGGCAATAAGTTGTCGTTATTAATATGATTTACTATACTTTCAAAGTTTTAAAATAAAATATGCTAAACCATACAAATTTCTAAAGTTTACAAATTTGAAACATTCATTAACCTTTTCATTTTCTTTTTTAGAATGTTATATATTGATTTTTAAACAATAAAGGATAGTTCATAAGTAATTCAGAGATCAAATATGAACAGTAGGTACTTACTTATCATGAAGAACGATGCCGGGTCCTTCCAGCCAGAGAGAAGGAAGTGTGGGAGTATGTGGATGTCAGTATCCAGGTCTGTGAGGATGTCGGTGGATGTATGGAGGTGGTATGGGGGAGAAATATGGTCTATTGATTGGGTGAAATTACATTAGTTGATGGTTCGTCTTATAAGTTGATTAATGAAAATAGTCGAGGAAAAATAAATTTCAGTAATTCTCTTGATTATATCTTTAGTTATAGCTATTCTACTGATGAGAAGGATAGTAAATTGGAATGTTCATTCATTCTAGGAATTCGATAACAGAATATGTTATAATTCCAGTTTTTATTATATATAGTATGATTCAAATTTGAAAAATATATGATGGTTTACAATGTGGAGAAATGAAATAATAAAAGTATTGATACTCTATATAATTACAGTGAAGGATGTGATAACAAGAGGGTGAGCAGTCTTCTGAAAGGATGATTTTCTGGCTTTTTAGGACTGAGTGATGAGGGTGAGCCTAGATAGGGAGGAAGGAACCCGTGGGTTTGAGATGAGCAGGAATGGTGAAAGAGATTGCTATTACCAGGATATTAACTGCGGATGATATTATAATTCTGGTCAATATGGTTGCTATATTGCTTCTGCTATTGAAGTGGGCCTAGATGAGGGAGGGGAGGTAGCCCGTGGTCCCCCACTCCACATCTCTGTGAAGTAAGGGACAACGGGGCTCCACACCTACTCTAACAACTGTGGGGGTGGAGGAAACCGTCTCGAACTGTAGCTGTGGCAGTTGGAATGTGGATGGGAGTGGGGTGAAGTCTAGAGGTAAATCTGGGGAGTATGGGGGGAAGGGGAAGTGAGGTGGAATGGCTTATGAATGAAGACCTGTACATTTGGTCCGTGCAGAAGGCCGGTGTTATTGGGAGGTGTTTGGGCAGGTCATAGGCTCTGAACACTATATGTTCGCGTGGGTTGGGTGTTGGGGGAGGTGGGGTGTTGTCTGTGAGTGTGGGTTTTGGCTTTTTCCTGAAACACCAATATTCTCTGTCAGATGCTTTGTTCAATTATTGTTGTGAGATGTTCTTTGTAACTCACAATAGACTACAAGTTTTATCAATTCTTTTTTGTTTGGGATGAGAATTTATGGTCTAAGTACTAAGGTATTTACAGTAACAGGCAATATACTGCAAGTTAACTAGATTTGACCTTGCTTGAATGTAAATTCATGGTCTATGTACTACTGAATTTACAGTAACTCATAATATGCTAAAAATTGCCCTATTTGATATTGTTTGGTATGCAAATTTATGGTCTAAGTATTATTGTATTTCAAAAATACTACTAGTTTGTACTGTATATTGTTTGGCAGGTATATAAGGCAGGTGTGAATGTGAAATATACATAGTAATACATAGTAGTATCGCTTAATTATAAATCCTGGATACACAACTAGATCATTAGAACGCCCAGAGAACACATCTAGAACTCAGCTGTACATAAACCGTATCAAATTCTACCTCAATAAATGATAATGCATGTTATAAAATAACCTTACAGCCTACTATATTATATATACAGCTCAATATTTATATCTTTATAGAACATAAGCTCGTTACACACATGTGATGGAACATTTCAAGAATTATTGAACCTGTAAAAGCTTTGATTTACATTAATCGAACCATTCTCACGCCGCTAAAACTAGAAGACTAGTTTTCACAACCTACGTGTCTATAACGACAATCAGTCTTAAACCATATTTTAATTCTACCTCGATAAATATAAATGATAATACATGTTGTAAATTGACCTTGCATTATATTATAATAAACAATTTATGGCTCATATATTTATAAAACAACTAGCCGAATGACCCGGGCAACGCCCAGGTTTTACCCGATTAAATGTTTTTATTCAAATACAATTCGTTACAATTATAAATTGGCGCCTTGGATGTCACTCTTGTGAAACGTCCCGCTCCAAACTTTGTGTCAGAGAAGCGATATTTTTATAAAGAGAAGTATGTATTAGTAAAAATGCGATTTTAGAAAAATATAGATGCTTCTTTAAAATAAACCTTCACTGAAATCAACTTTTTAAGCCATCAAGTTAGGGTAAAATTGGTCAATATAACAAATTACCTTTTTGTTTTATAAATATTAGTGGAAATATAATTATAAAAATATAAGTATAACTCTACTATAGGGATTTGTGTTTTCAGATACATACAGAATGTCCAGGGTTTAAAATAACGATTTAAAATCTAGGTAAAAGAAAAAATGTATTTATTCTAAATAACTAAACACCCTAGTGATTCTGTTGACTTTGCTTAGAATTTTTAATGAAACTGATTCCAAGAATATTAATCAAACATTATATTTATTGATTAACAAGAGAGAGAACAAAATATAAAAGGGAAACTAATATTAAACAAAAAACCTTTTTCTTTTGATTAGCGCCTATTTACCTGTAAGCTTACACACACTCTGTGTGGTAACAATTAGTTAATAAATATACAACAGATTCTGACAGGGAAATACTTGAATCAGGTTACAATATATTGAATAAATATAATTGATAAATATTTTTGAATATATTTATTTCTAAGATAAATCCTTTTAATTTGTTTTCATTTTTTTTTGTATTTTTTCTGTAAAACTATTTTTATTTTTGAAGTTAACCCATGTGTCAAATTACTACGTAATAAGATCATTTGTAAAGAAGAGTTTATAGTTTGTGTTGCATATATATTTATTTGTTATCAGAGAGAGAAATAATATTTTAGAAAATTTATTTTGAGAATATTTATTCTGTAATAGAGAAAGCATTGTATAAATTTGATTGGAGCTTTGGCAATCTCTGCGTTCATCCATAATATTTGTTTTGTGAAATTTTAATACCACAAATTTCCAGGGATATTTGATTTATATATATTTATCAGGTAATTTATATGGGATAAATATATTTTTTAAAATTTGAAATCATTTTTTAGAAATTCTAAATACATTAGCTGTGTAAATTTCTCCTATACTTAATTCCAAAATAATTCAGAATAGTTTTTATAATTTTATTTATCAATATAATTAAAAATGGAATTTCTATTTATAAAAAATAATTTCTTTCGAAAATATCATTTAGATTTTCATAGGAAAAATAAAAAGTTATTGAAACATTTTGAAAATTCATTTGGAAAATATTTTCGATATTTGAATTTGATGTGATATTGTCTTAAATGAATCAATTTAATAATTATTTCTGATAATCATCTTTTATATTAAATATTTTGATACCATATATGTATTATAAATCATTAATTGTATGAATTCCAATTTACACTCACTTTTTGAATCGTTTAAAAATCTTGCAAAATTTAAAGCAACCCATGCTCGTCAGATTTCGATAACTTATTGTTATTTGCAAAGAATTGATTTTTTTTTTTAGAAATAAAAAGTCCTTGGATACCCTCTTTGGAATATTTGATTGAAAATGTAGAAATTTATTACCTATATCACACAGAGTATCTTCGACAGAAATTTCTATCAAATAAAACATTACCTATTTGGATCAGGGACTTTTGGCAGAAATCCTAAAAATATTTCTTCAATTTCTGCAGATTTTCTTCCGCAAATCAAATATAAATAAACGGGGTTCTGGTACCTTGTTAGGGAAAGTCCTATCGCTTTCTATACGTGTGGATAGCGCAGCCTTCTATAAAAAAAAAGACCTGGACACTGAACAGCACCCTTATACACCAAAGATATAGAACATTGCGACTTCTGTGATAGAGATACACGATGACATCTGACTCTTTTCATTGGACACGAAAGCAACATGGGCAAAGACACGTGGGATAGTCTTGTACAAAGAGCTATCAAAGACCCCATGCATCATATGAATAATTTTCCTTTGCCCTACATATTCGTGGGATGGTAAAATTAGGCCAGTAATTGAAGGGGAAGCTGTTCCTGATGGGACATGGCTCCCAGAGGCTGGCAACAAGATATCACAGCAGTAAAATACAAACTGCCATGTGTAGTGGACCGGGAACTGTGGTGGGAGTCCTCAGATGTTTGATAGAGCTCAGTTGGCGACATTACACCACATTCTGTTGTCACTAACATTATACTGCCGCCATACCTTCTGGGTGTATAAGATTTGAAATATATTTTGATCTCTTCCTCTAATGACTCCTTATTTTACTTAAAGCACTCGCTGACATTATTTTTCACACGACTCTCAATTGTAAAATTATTTGCTGAGTAAAGGGCTTCTTGTATTTTTTGAAATTCTTCAAGCTTTCGATAAAATGTTTGTTTTTCTACCGGCAAATAATAATAATTTTTAAAAAGAGAGAGAGGAATTCTGCACCCAGCAACAAATTTTCCTTAAAGAAATACTGTGGGTAACTCTTGATTGTATGGGATGTTTCAAATTAATCTCTGAAAAGCAAATTGTGCAAAGAATATGATATATTTTAATAAAAATAAGCATTATTTTCTTTCTATCTTTTAATTTATTCCATAATAAAATCACCATACCCAAAGAAAATAAAGAAGTTATCTATTGAAAAGTTAAGATAGAGGACAATAACAACATCCAATGTAGTCCAGCTTTCTGGATGCAGCTTAATACAAGTTGTAGACGACGTAGATGTTCCTCAAAGGTAGGTGCGTAAACTACGATGTCGTCCAGGTAGCAAAGGCACATGTTCCATTTAAGACTGCCCAGAACACTATCTATCATCCTTTCAAACGTTGCTGGAGCGTTGCAAAGACCGAAAGGCATTACTTGGAATTCATACAGCCCATCTGGAGTGATGAAAGCAGTTTTCTCCCTGTCTTTTTCGTCCACTTCAATCTGCCAATACCCGGACCGAAGATCCATCGTGGAGAAGTAACTAGAGCCAGCTAAACTGTCCAAGGCATCGTCAATGCGTGGCAGCGGGTAAACATCTTTTTTTGTTGTCTTATTTAATCGACGGTAATCAACGCAGAATCTCCAGGTCCCATCTTTCTTTCGAACTAGAATAACTGGAGATGACCAAGGACTTTCAGAGGGCTTCACGATGTGATTTTCAATCATCTTGTTCACTTCATCTTGAATTAGTCGTCGTTCACTTGGTGCTACTCTATAGGGCCGCTGTTTGATAGGAGACTGGTCGCCTGTGTTTATTTTGTGCTTCACAGTACTGGTGGGCTTAATAGGAGTACTCCCAAAGTCAAATATGCCAATAAACTCGTCAAGGCATGAAACAAGCTGTAACCTTTGAATTTCAGACAGCCCTGGATCTAGAGTAAGGTTTATCTTCTGTGACCATTCACGTGACTTTAGCTGCGTTTCTTGTAACTTATCGCTGGATTCAATAAGACTGCAGATATTCCCATTATCATAACTTTCCATGGTGCACATATTCATTCCTGATGGAATCAGTTGCGGCCAAGACGCTCCATTCGCCACCCAAATGCTACCTCGGCCGTGTCGAAATGTTACCAATGAGTTTGGTATAAGAACTTCCTTTCTTAATAATAAGTCCTTAGAAGTTGAGACTAAAACATCTCTAACACCACATATTTCTTCGTTTATCACGCTGATCTTCTTTATTGATTTAGGCGGGATGACAAAGTCGTCGGAAGCAAACAATCTCTGGTTTTCCTCCTCTCGAGATTCCAGGACGGAGGTTTCCCCGAGATGGAGTTCATTTCTGTCACAATCAATGACGGCCTCGGTGGCCTTGAAGAAGTCCCATCCAAATATGATGTCATGGCTGCATTCCACCATAACAACGAATTCAAATGAGATATTCAGACCATTAACTTCTATGTTCAGGACACATTTTCCTAGGGTCTCTATTAAATTTTTGTTTGCGGCTTTAAGAATGGGACCTGGTTCTTTGAAGAGAGGTGTCTTTAGTTCGCGTCGAAATTTGTCTGAAATAACAGAAAAGTCGGCTCCTGAATCCACCAATGCTTTAATTTTGCGTCCATTTATTTCGACCATAACAAAATTTTCTTTTAATTTAGCGGCGATGTACCCTGGAGGATTTTCCTCAATGGCGACCTCACCCCCGTTAGAAGCCGCTCCACTTAGTTTTTCACATTCTGAGGCATGGGAGAACGGCTGAAACGACGGGCTGGCGACTGGGATTGTCTTCGGGCTGGCGACCTTGCGCGGCTTGGATGTGGGGAAGAGCTCCGGTAGAAGTACGTCGAGGTTTGGGGCGTTACATAGTCGTCGTCGGCGTCATATCTCGGGGGTCGACTCGAAAATCCAACATTTCTTCCTTCTCCGCCATTCCTTGTCCTGGCTTCAGCAAAGACCTGCCTTCGTTCCCTACAATAACGGACGACATGTCCGGGTCGTCCGCAGTGGAAGCAGATAGGTTTGTCGTCGTAGGTTCTCCAATGTTCCGTCTTTCTGGGTTGGGTTGGTCGGTCGATATTATAATAGGGCGTTCGTGGTTGTTGTTGTACCACGTTGACTTGTGGTCTGGTAGGTTGTAGAGCACGGCTGACCTCTTCCCTCACAGTCTGTTCCAGGGCGTTCACCTCTCGGAGCGGATTGATCACTTCAGGTGCTGAGAAAACCTTTTGTATCTCTTCTCTAACGATGCGGCGAATTAAGCCGGCCAAGTCGTCTGAGTCGTCAACACACGAAATGGGCATTACGTTTGACAACCTGGCGAATTTCGTACGGCCGATCCGGCGCTGCTTGACGGTTGTCAGATGACGGCAGAACTTCAAGATCTCATCTACCGTCTGTATGTCTTTCGCCACCAATACCTGGTATGTGTCCTCCGAAATTCCCTTTATAATGTGAGCAACTATCTCACCTTCTTCCATGCGAGGGTTCACCTGGTGGCAGAGACTAAGAATCTCCTGGATGTATGACTCGCTGGATTCCTCGGCCTTCTGTGCTCTTGACTTCAGAACTTCCTCGGCGCGTCGAGCAGAATCCTCTTGCAGTCCGAACACACCGCGGAATGCGTCTTCAAAGCTTCTCCACGAGTTGAGTGATTCTTCGTTATTATCAAACCACCTTCCAGCAGTTCCGTTCAAGTAAAATACGACGTTGGCAAGCTTCATGGTCTCGTCCCATCTGTTGTACTTTGACACTCTCTCGTACTCTTTCAACCACTGTCCAGGGTTTATATTTCCATCTCCAGAAAAGGTAGAAGGATCTCGTTGTCGCTGACAAGGGAGGTAGGATCCGCTAACAGTAGGTCTGTGGTCGTCTTCCATTTCTATTCGTTGTGGCAAAGGTTGAAGAATTGGTTCACGTCCCTGTAGACGTCGACTTCTTCGAAGTTCCGTCACGCTACCCAGCGTCTCCGCCAAAATATGTCGCGGAGATAAATAAAGCAAGGGGAAGTTTGGGGATAATTAGTTTATTATAAGGGAGAGATAGAGTGTACGACTTACCCCAATACAGAGTTAATCCTAAAATGAGGGATGTCAGCTCCCCCCGCCGGCCAGATTCCGCGAACCCCTCACCCCCCTGGTGTCCAGGGATGATTGAAAGGCGTCCCATGGGGCCTCTCGTAGTTGGAACCGCTGTGCCGCTTGACAATATGTTGTAACACCCCGAGTAAACCGACGTGTGAATAAACTGGCCGTCGTAGACGTGGGACGAAAGTCGTGAGGTTTTTCCCAAACGTCGACAACAAGAAGCAGAGGCAGGGCTAGACGTTAACACTGAGCGGGACGGAGACAGCCCATGGGACAGAGGTGAAGGCCATGACACAAACCTGGATGCCTAACACCTAGACAAGGAGAGAGAGTCAGAAGCGGCCTGCATAGATGGACACACCATATCCCACTCTCGGTGGGTCGCCTATAAAACCTCGGAAGGGGCGTCGGCTATGACCTTTGAATCTTTGCTTCGTAGCTGTCTCCATAACAACTCTTTTGCTGTTTTTATTTTGACGTCATCATTTTGAGTTTGGATACAATAAGGATGATACAGGTTATAATAATAAATATATAGCATATCATACAAAACATGAAGGTGGTAGCAAATAGGAGCAGTGTACATTTTAATAGAGAGGTATGATCTTATAAATTATTGACTCTAACTTAGCTAATTAAAATATATGTGAAATTTACTAACTGTATTATTATATTACAATTTAAAATATACTACATATATTGTGAGTATAAGTAAGTATAAATAAGTTCGTGCGGTTTTGATAAAGATGGCTTTATTAGTTTTTTTATTCCACTGTTTCATCTGGCAACACCATTATTTTGAAGCGTTATCATAAAGCTTCCTTTTTAATTAACCGTCATTTCTCTGAGGTGTAAACAAACTAGTTTCTGTTTACTCCTAAAATGTCAACTTTTGTACCAAAAATTTGTTTTTGCGGGGAGTATTATTTCATTACATCAATATGAAGAAAAAAGCTGCTGAGAGTCATCGTAGTTCATGATGACCATGCTCTAGCTGATCGAACGTGTTAGAAGTGGTTTTTGCACGGTTTAAAAGTGGTAATTTTGATTTGGAAGACGAAGAAAGACCCGGAGCGCCACCAAAGTTTGAGGGTGAATAATTAGAGGCAAGGCTCGATGAAGATTCAACATAAACGCAAAGGGAACTGACAGAAAAACTTGGAGTCACTCAACCAGCCATTTTTCATAGCTTAAAAGAAATAGGAATGATCCGAAAGGTCGGAAAAAAAAGTCCGAAAGGGACGTCGAACGCTGTTTTTTCACGTCTGAACAACTGCTCCAACGTCAGAAAAGTAAGGGGTTTTGTATCGATTTGTAACTGGTGATGTAAAGTGGGTCCATTACGATTATCCAAAACGTCGAGTAACGTATGGAAACCCTGGCTGTGCCTCATCATCGACGGCCAAGCTGGATATTCATGGCGGGAAGATTATGCTGTGTATTTGGTGGGACCAGCTAGGAGTGGTATATTATGAGCTGCTACAACCGAACAAAAGTATCACAGGGGAGGTCTACTGAAGATAATTGATAGGTTTGAGCCGAGCATTGCGATAAAAACGGCTGCAAAACGCCAATAGACACGACAAAGTTATTCTGCAACATGATAATGCTCGTCCACATGCTGCAGCACCCGTTAAAACGTACTCAGAAACACTCGAATGGGAAGTCTTTCCCCACCTGCCGTATAGCCCAGACATTGCTCCTTCCGATTATCATCTCTTCCGATCAATGCAACATGGCCTGGCTGACCAGAACTTCTCCAACTACGATGAAGTAAAAAAATTGATCGATGAATGAATAGCAGCCAAAGAGCCGGTCTTTTTCCGTGATGGGATCCGTCAATTACCAGAAAGATGTGAAAAGGTAGTGGCTAGCGACGGACAATACTTTTAACATTGGAGGTCTAACCATTTTTCACAATAAAGCTCCAAGTTTCGAAAAAAAAAACCGCACGAACTTATTTATACTCCTAATATATATAGATTCTAGGTATGTTAATATTTCTCTCCTTTTTTGTTGAGTTGAATGTTTTTCTTTCCTCTTCTATAACCTACGGAATCTAATTATACAAACAAGAGAAGGATAATACCTCTATCAACATATGGAGGTATATGGAATATATAAAAATAATTATAGCTCTATATACATTTACATATTTCTTATATAAAATTGTAAATTTTAAAATGCTTTCTTCTCCTTTATATACCACTCTTAATCTGTATCGCCTAAGAGAATCTGTATAAAGGTATAAATGTGTCTCAAAGGTTTTATTGACTGATTGTTTTGTTTATTTGAGTATTGAGGGAGGGAAGGAGGGTTTAATGCTATGGAGCTGTGGCTATTTTTGTTATTTTACCTTTTGTTATTTGGTTTATAGAGTTGTATATGTGTACAAGTTTCTACAGAAAGGGAGGTTCCTCCACATTGAGAGAGTTCTCCTCCAGACAAGGTCTTTTTGAACATTCCTCAGTTCCACACCGAGGAAGTACTTATAGAATGGTCGTCATCATCCATTTGGTGTATAGCTGTGTGGAAATTTGAATAAAACAAATGAGACTTTGTACTCACAATTCCTCTAAACTAAAATATCAAATACAAAGCATGCAGAACTATTTCAAAAATATCCCTGTAGACTCTCACTCACACCAATATGGCAAATATCTAAAACTTCAAAATCTCTCACAAAATAAAAACTATACAGTGCATTATATATATGTCGTGTTCTCTACCTAACAAAATAGCAGTTGACGAACATCACACGGTATAAAATATTTATTTCTATAAAATGGGATCCTTTCACTCTCCTCTTACACTCTATATATATCCAATCATTTTTACATAATTAATTTTCTACAGAAAATTAATACATATTTACATATATGCTGCACTTTTTCTCCAAGAATAAAATCTGCATATGGAATCATTACAGCACCCGCCACCGAAGACCTATCATCACTCCTGAGATGATTTTATTTCCACGGTGGTTCCCTTTGTCCGGATGTTGAAAGGCTGGACATTGGATATGTGAGCGGTTCTGGTCTGACGATTATTGAAATGGTATGCTATGTACTTAACCAGACCGCCATTTCAGTTACATGACAGACTTCATGTGGTCCAGTCTGGTGCCATTCTTTTCCTTTCCTTTGATGACGTACCAGCACATAATCTCCAAATTTTAGCTGAGGTGATGATAATCTTTGTTTTCTATTATGGTAAAATTTTGTTTTTTTGTCGATATTGGTGTTGTCGTTCTTCGTCTCTCTCCTTTTCCTCAAGTTGGCAACTTATACCAAGCTCATCATCAGCAGGTAAGCGTAGAGATTGCTTTGTATATTTAAATATAGGCGAGCAACCCAGATAAGAATTGTAGGAGCGGTTATGATACCGAATTGCTCCCTCCAGCTGGATGATAGGGAGTTGTCGTGATCAGTCTTATGTTTTTAGATTTTGCCCATTCCGGGAATTTTCCGTGAACAAAGGACTTTCCTTGATCTGTAATTATATTGCGCACTTTCTTAAGATTTTCAATATGTTGTTCGAAATAATTTATCAATGATCGCCCATCTTGTTTTATAGCTTTAGCCTGGGCTAATCTTGTTGCTTCATCTATTACTATTAAAAAGGTTGATCTAGCATCTCCCTTAGTTGGAGCTTCGGCATAATCTAAATGCACAGTATGGAAAGGCTCCTGTGATTGTGGCGGCAAGCTCATATGATTTGGTCTGTACTTGTATTTAAACTTGACCTGTTGACAAACAGGGCAAGAGGCTCTGTAACCGCGTATATCATTTTTCATCTTATACCAGTAGAATCGCTGCCTTAATTTATGATAGGTTCTCAAAAACCCAGAGTGGCCACCTGAGGGAGGATCATCGTGATATAAGTGCAAGATAGAATCTCTATCCTCGGGAGGAACCAAGTACTTGTTGTTATCTCCGAGCTTCAGATCAATGCTCCGGTGATTCGTCCATAATATGGATTCATTTGGATCTGTGGGAGAATCAATGGCCAATCTCGACAAAGCGTCGGCATCTTGTAATTCCTTTCCAGATCGGTGATTAATATTCATTTCAAATGAACTAAGGAATAGTTGCCTTCTGGCAAGTCTGTCTCTGAGATTTCCGCAGGAAAGCAGCTGAGTCAACGCGCGGTGATCGGTGTGGACTGTAAAAGGTTTACATTCCAAATATGCGCGGAACTGTTTAACTGCTTTCAACACAGCAAGACATTCCTTTTCGGTAACAGAATAATTCTGTTCCGTTCTTGTAAACGTATATGAATAATAACTTATTACTCGTAATTGTCGGTTTTTCTTTTCGGTAATATCTCGTTGGTATAATACTGCTCCCGTTCCAAAGTAAGAAGCGTCGGTAGACAGCTCGTATTGAAGGGAACATACGGGAATCCTTAAAATCGGGTTGGATGTAATCAGGGTAAGTAATTTCAAATAAGACTCCTCACATTCTTTTGTCCATGTAAAAATGGAGTCTTTTCTTTTCAAGGCATTCAATGGTCTTATTATCATAGCATAATTCGGTATATACGGCCTGAAATGTCCAGTTAAGCCAGTGAAACATTGTAGGGATTTCAAATTGTAAGGCCTCCTCATATTCTTCACCTTTTCAATCACCTGATACCTCATATGTTATAAATCGCCGTTCATTATTCTTCCTAGTAACTCCACTTGAGGAACGCAAAACTGACATTTCTCCAGGTTAATGGTCATATCAAATTTGGCCAGTCTAGTGAGAATCTTGTAGGATAGGGCTGCACATTCTTCTTTAGTGGGTGCACCACAACAGATGTCATTAATATAGACAACTACTCTTTGATCTAGCAGATCCCCCAATATTTCAGTCATTATGCGTTGGAATTTGGGAGGAGAATTTTTCCAACCAAACGGTAACCTTGTGAATTCGTACAGAACTTCTTGTGTTACAAACGCAGAAATTTTTCTGGATTCTTTAGTTAGTCCTATTTGCCAAAATCCGTCTCGTAAATCAATTTTTGTAAAATAATGGCAACCCCCAAATCGGTCTATAATCCTATCAATGCTGGGAAAGGGAAAAGGATCCAAATGAGTTTCCCGATTGAGCCTTCGATAGTCCTGACAGAGTCTAAAGGAGGAATCCTTTTTTGGAACAAGTACGCATGGTGATGCAAACTCTGAGGTAGATGGAACAATGATTCCCCGGTCAAGCATTTCTTTAATTTTATTGGATATCCATTTTCTTTTGTATTCAGACGTTGAATATGGTTTAGACCGAATAACATTGCAATCAGGTTTCAATAAAAAGTCCACTTCAAATTTTGGGACCCTAATCCGAGAAAATTCACAAAGACTTGGGAAGTTTTCCTGAACATCATTAATCGTAAATGCATATTCATTAGCATTCAAGGCCAAACATTTGATGTTATCAGAATGAAAATCCCATTGGATTTTGAAATTTTTCATGGTTGGCTTTCCTAGCAGAATCTCGAAAGGCATCTCTTCAAGAATTACTGCAGTTACCTCGATTCTACGATTATCTGCTTCAAGCTCAAGGTCAATACATTCAGATGCAAAAATGCTATTATGATTTATGGTTGTTAATTTTGTCTTTGCCGGATAACTTTTCCAGCCATACTTTTCTAGAGTGTTTTTTCGAATCAAATCAATAGATGAGCCAGGATCCAAAAATGCATTTAATTTTACTCCATTAACATTAACCGGAAACTTTGAGTTAGGGGGAAAATAGGAAAAGTATAATACCCTTTCTGACGGAGGGAAAGGCCAACCCTCATTTTCTAGTTTTTTGGAATGGAAGGCCTACATCTCTCAAGAACCTTTCTTAATTCCATAGTGGTGGAGAATGGGATCACAGCCAAACGTTGTTGCATTTCTTCTGGTAGGCCGTGCAAGATGCCAGTTATCAAGATTCTCTCTGAAGCTCCCGGCAAGCCCAGCTGAAGTAGCCTCAGTTTTTTATAAAAATAATCCACATAGGAGCCACTGCGATATTGCCATTTAACAGCTTTATCAAAAGTGGAGATGGGATCCTCGCGAAACGCCTCAATGAAATCATTCTTCCATTCCTCCCAATCTCCATCTGCTACTTTTTTTATCTTGGCAGTCATACCAAAGCAAGGCAGTATCCTCTAACAATGCACGCATTCCATTTACTTTAGTTTGAGAAGATTTCCAGTTATTATTCTGGCAGATAATTTCATAATTTTGGATCCAAATCAGCGGATCAACATTCCTTCCATTAAACCTTTCAACTTCCATTTTAGCCATCCTCTCCTGTCCCGTGGCCAGATGCATCTCTACAAGTTTATTAAGCAACTGCTGTTGGTTATTTAGTACAGTAACGAGTGCAGCGACGTTGGGCTCGAGTTGAGAACTCCCAGGAGCTATGTCTGGCTTCTCATCCATAAGTAGATTTTCTTTACTTGAATCAGTTTCTGTTTGATCTTTGCTGTCACTTTTTCCTCCGTCCACAATTCCAAGTTCCTCCTTCAGTGCTATCTTGGCTCCGCTTCTAAGAGAAGATCCTGTCGGCTGCGCCATGTTGTCGTGTTCTCTACCTAACAAAATAACAGTTGACGAACACCACACGGTATAAAATATTTATTTCTATAAAATGGGATCCTTTCACTCTACTCTTACACTCTATATATATATAAATGACATAATAAAAATATGATTTTTATTATTCATTAATATAATTATATTTTAAATAATCATAGAACCAAACACAGAGTTAATTTTTAAAATCCTTAACAAAAGGAATACAACCATATATTTTTCTTTGTTTATACTTAGATAATATCATTTTAAATTGAATGTATGCAAACTGTTTGTCTTAGAAATATAATCAAATAAAAAAATAAATACAATTTTGGAAAATAAAAGTTATCATTCATTTCAATCCACGACTGCATGAATGAATTGGTAACGTACCTAGAATACGTCTTTTTTTATGACAACTAAAATTTAATAGCCGACAGGATTTATTTTAACCCTGTACGAGAAATATTCCAATAGATTTCAAATCCGTATATAAAAAAGAAAAGCTTTTTTGAAAATAGAAATATATAATTGATTATTATTTAAAGACGTCTTACGTTAAGACGAAAATGAAATTGCTTTAAAGATGTAAAATTTTCAACTATAAAATTCAAAATTACAACTTGAAAATTAAAAAATTTCTTCATATATTAAATATAAATGCCAAAGTTAAAAGACAGAAGTAAAAGTAACACATTTCAAATAGAAAAAAATGTCAGATAACAATAAATTAAACGTATGTAAATTTAACCCTAACGGAAGTCTAGCCCTAAAATCGTGGCTCAAATATTTCAACCAGAAGGCTTTCTTAGAAGAATTAAATGATGCCTGGAAATTAAAAAATGTTGGAGATTTTTTAGTAGAAGAGGCTTTTGATTTTTATGTGGAGACTTGCTTGGATATTACAAGTTGGCCTGAACTAGAAAATAAATTATTGTCTCATTTCTATAAACAAGAAGTTAATCCATTCACGGCTTTTATTGAATTGAAATATGATCCAGAAAAGGGGATTGAAAATTATTTTAAGGAAAAAACGTCCCTCGCTTCTAAAGCAGAGATTTCAAAAGAAAATTTAATAGAAGGCCTGACAAATGGGTTAACAACTGATTTTAGAAAACTAGTTATTACATCAAAAGTGGACACTCCAGAAGAATGGATAGAGTTAGTATCCAAATTAGAAATGATTGATCGACATAAGGAAATGGAGGAGTCATCTTTTAAAAGGGAAACAGCCCCAATAATGGAAGTACAACAAAAGCAATGGGGACATCCAGGTAGAAGCCTTATGGACTATAGTTCTAAAAGACGCCCCTGCCGAATCTGCCTGAACCGGGGACATGCCGGACGCTTCCATCCTGAGAATAGGTGCTGGTTTCGGGAGAAGGCCGTACAAGCCTCCCCCGCTGCAAGCTTCATGTCCGTGCCGTCTCGATCCATGGACACCTTGACGCAGACAGCAGCCCCTTCGAGCGAATGCCGACCAGCTCCGCTTCAACACTTCTGACGCCAAGGTTTGTATATAAATCTAAATATTAATAATATCGGTATTATAGCTCTCATTGACACTGGCTGTACATTCTCTATATTTCCTCAACACATGTTAGATAAGATTCAACCAAACTATGTTGTTTTTAATAATTTACCTCTTATTAATCAGACATCCGGTATACTAAATATAAATTCAAAAATTAATATTGATACAACTATAGGATCTATTACTAGAGATATTGATTTTTATTCCTCTGATATTGATTTGCAATATGTATTGCTTTCTCTACACCATATAAGATTATTTAAATTAGACATTGATTTTCAAAATTTTACAATTACTCAATTTGGTAGAATTCTTAATGTTAATTACCATAACCCTAATAATAATGATTGTACACATCATAATGTAATTCCTTTATTTCAATCTATTATTCCTCCTAATGAAAATGATTTTAGAAATTTTAATAGTGTAGAATTTGATGAGAAACTTTCACCATATGAAAAATCTGATTTAATAAAATTAATTAAGGAAAATAAGGAAGCGTTTGCTGCCCATAAAATGGATATAGGACATATTAAAGCAGATCCAATTAGAATTAAACTTACCTCACAAACACCTATTTCATTAAAGCCTTTTAGACCTTCCTTCTCGGACAACATTGAAATTAAAAGACAGATTGAAGAACTTTTAAAATATAATGTCATTAGACCATCTTATTCCTCCTATGCATCCCCTGCTATGTTGGTGAATAAGCGAAATGAAGGTAAAATTCGACTAGTAATAGACTACAGAAAATTAAATGATATAATAAAAAGAGATTCTGAGCCCATACCAAGAATAGATTTTATATTAGATAAGCTTTCAGAAGCTAATATCTTCACTACACTAGATCTTTTATCAGGTTATCACCATTTAGATATACACCCAGATGATAAAGAATACACAGCTTTTACTACCACTCACGGACTTTACGAATTTAATAAATTATCTTTTGGATTAAAAAATAGTCCAAGTCAATTCCAAAGAGTTTTAAGGCAAATTTTAAATAAATATGATGTTGATTTTTGCATAAATTACTTCGATGACTTCATTATATTTTCAAATAATTTTCAGGAACATTCGACCCATTTAAAAGTAATTTTAGATATTTGCATAAAGGAAAATATTAAGCTAAAACTAAGTAAATGTAAATTCGCTACTTATCAGATTTCTTTTCTAGGATATGAAATATCAAACCATCAATTTTCACCCAGCACTAATAATATAGAAACGATTAGAAAATTGAATTCCCCAAGGAATAAAAAGGATTTACAACGAGTTTTAGGATCTATTAACATTTACTCGAAATTTATCCCTAATTATGCTAAACTCAGACTCCCTTTGAATAATTTGTTGAAAAAAGATGTAAAATGGAAATGGGACGAAGAATGCGAAACCGCATTTTCTAAATTAAAAAATATAATAACCTCAAAACCTATATTAGCTATCTATAATCCTAAATATCCTATACACCTTTACACGGATGCTAGCCAAGAACAGATCGGATCTATCCTAAAACAAGAACAACCCGATGGGCTTTTAAAGCCAATAGCGTATAGAAGCCGTAGAATGACATCTTATGAATCAAACTATTGTGTAACTGAGCAAGAATACCTTGCTATTATTGATGCTGTGGATTTCTTTTTACCCTACTTAGATGGCGTGCATTTCACCATCCATACAGACCATGCTTGTCTTAAGTACTTGAAGAACATAAAGAACCCAAAAGGACGTTTATTTAGATGGAGCTTAAAGCTCTCAATGTTTGATTTTGAGATAAAACACATAAGAGGAACTGAAAATAAAGAAGCTGATTTTCTCAGCAGATACCCCATAGCTCATTTTGTTTCTGACCCAGAACTAAAACAAGCTCAATTTGATGATAACATTAATGATAGGAAATATACTAAATTTAATGGACTTTTAACAATAAAGAAAAAAGGAATAATCAAAAGTGTTGTTCCACCATCATTAAGAGAAAAAGTATTAATAAGAGCTCATCAAGATTACGGCCATATAGGAGTATCTAAAATGTTAAATCTAATTTCCCCTATCTATTATTGGCCCTACCTAATTCAAGATATTTCTAATTATGTAAAACACTGTGAGGTGTGTCAACTCAATAAAATATCTCACCAGAAGAAATTTGGTCTGTTGGAAAGTCTCCCCCCAGCTAAGGATCCTTTTGATCTCGTGTCTATAGACACAGTAGGTGGACTAAATTACTATAATTCTACAAAGAAATTCCTTCACATCATCGTAGATCATGCTACTAGATACATTTGGGCTTTCCCCTCAAAAAGTCAAACTACTGATTCATATATAAATTGCCTAAACAAAATATTTCAAATACAAAAACCAAAACAATTTTTAAGTGACAGGGCACCATCATTTACTTCACCAAGATTTAGAAAATATTTGATTAACAATAACATTAAACAATTATTGACTTCATCATCAAGACCTCAGTGTAATGGGTTAAATGAACGACTTAACCAAACTATAATAACCAGGTTAAGATGTAAATTCAATAACTTGAAAGGAAAATCAATACCATGGACTAAATTGTTAGATTCAGTACTAAATGAATATAATAATACTCCCCATTCCATAACAGGCTATACTCCTACTTACCTTTTGTATGGTAAGCTCCCTTATGATCCCCCCTTAAAAGAATCAGAATTTTACCCCCCTATAGACACTGCCAGAACAAATGCCTATAATAATACATTAAAATTTCATCAGATAAATAAAATTAGATATGATCAACATTATCAACCTTCCACCTTTAAAGTAGGCGATAAAGTTTGGTTGCAAACCTTTTACCATCCAGATAACCGAAAATTAATGCCTCCAATGTCTGGGCCATTTACAATCTTAAAACAGATATCCCCAGTCAATTATGAAATTGATAAACCCCAATCTAATTTAGGAAAAACTACCATGGTAATTCATTCATCCAAATTGAGGCCATACTACCCAAAAGAAGGATTTGAATTAAAACTGATAAAAAGTAAAATACCCACTTTAGAGAAAAAACCAAACCAACAAGTGGCACCTAAGGTAGTGAAAAGTAGAATCCCTCTTCTTACTAAATAATGGTAGGGAAATCTTAATATAAATAAGACAATACCAAAAATAACTACGCCTAAAAATAAGCCTTGATAATATAATTTTTGTGCACAAATAAGATATACTATTTCAATATAAAACTGAGCTTTTAAAAAAACACTCAAGGACTATGGAAGACTATATATTTTTTTTAGTTATAAATTATATATTAGATATAACTTGACACTTCTTTTCAATTGTTGTAAATATTTTACATTTTGATTTTATTTCTTGAGAAATTCACTCATATGATTCTATATATTTTTCCCTCACAAATTTTATATGGAACATATCATATTCGAACATTCTTTTTTTTTAAATGTAAATAATAAAACTTCATGTGTAAATATTTTTTATTATGTAGAAGTAAATAACCCATTATTTTATGTTTTTATTCTGATCAAATCAAATAAATGTGAAACAAGATGTTGGATACCAATTTGTCATTATGAGAGATAAATTTGTGATTTTCAAAAATATATTTTTTTTGGCATGTGGCAAAGTACCTTTTGAATCTTGAGAGCCCTGAGAAGGCCTACTCAATTCATGAGGTAAATCCCCTTATGAATTATAGGAAGGAGACACCTATAAATTCAAATAAGATTGGATAGTTTTCAGCTACTGTCAAACAAAGGTAAAAATAAGAATATGTAGAAGAAATAAAGAGCATCATTGATATAGTTTCAATTGGTATCCTCCATCTTAATTGATAAACTATGTAAATAATTATGATACTTTTTTTTTTACTTTGAAAATTACTCCCTAATTTTTATCCTTGGAGGGAAGAAATGACATAATAAAAATATGATTTTTATTATTCATTAATATAATTATATTTTGAATAATCATAGAACCAAACACAGAGTTAATTTTTAAAATCCTTAACAAAAGGAATACAACCATATATTTTTCTTTGTTTATACTTAGATAATATCATTTTAAATTGAATGTATGCAAACTGTTTGTCTTAGAAATATAATCAAATAAAAAAATAAATACAATTTTGGAAAATAAAAGTTATCATTCATTTCAATCCACGACTGCATGAATGAATTGGTAACGTACCTAGAATACGTCTTTTTTTATGACATATATATATATATACACTCTATATATATCCAATCATTTTTACATAATTAATTTTCTATCAGAAAATTAATACATATTTACATATATGCTGCACTTTTTTCTCCAAGAATAAAATCTGCATATGGAATCATTACAATATATATTTTAAAACCAAAAGAGGTATATCCTGACCAGGCTCACCTATATGATTCTTTTGTTTTCTATATCAACACCTGACCTATTATATATTTTTTATTGTTTTCCACATATAATTAAAATGGCATATATTGGATCAAAATTTCATGATCCAATATCCAATATATGCCTTTTCAATTTAAGGTTTATTTATGGATTGCTCTATTAAATATATATATATATATATATTAAAAATAAAGAAGGCATCTCCTGACCACGAGCACATGTGCTTTTTAGATAGCAGAGCGCCATCTAGTGGAGCAAAAATAAACTAAACCTTTATTTAGCTTGCTCCGTGATATTTGGCCAACGCAGGAGATGCCTTCTTTATTTTTAATATCAACACCTGGCCCACTTATCTTTTATTTTTTCTATTGTTTTTCATATATATATGTCATAAAAAAAAGATGTATTTTAGGTACGTTACCAATTCATTCATGTAGTCGTGGATTGAAGTGAAATGATAACTTTTATATCCAAAATTGTATTTTTTTTAATGATTTAATTGTTGCACCAGGTTGCGGCTTGGCAGACTCTTCAGCCTGGATTCTCTCCTGTGCTGGGTCTTGCATCTTACCAGAGCGTGTTTCAACCATCCTACAAATTTATAAAAGGGAATAACGAGATAAGTCTTCTTTAAGTAGCCACCAGAATCCTCTATTTATTTTCTCACATCAAAGAGAGCAGTGAAGTCACACGTGTACCTAAATACAAATGATGACAATCTAAATAATCTGTGTTTTAAATGAATATCATAGAATATTTTATATAAAAATAAATAAATATATAATTTAAATTTCAAATATATTAAAAATAATATAAAAAATACGCCATTAATCATGATGTAACACTTCCCCCTCTCCAGAGGTCGTCACGTCCTCGTGAGTTACCTCATCAATTCTCTCAAAATAGGGTTTGAGTCTTGAGACATGGACAATCAATGGGTCTTGGCCAGGATTATCTTTTGGCTCAATTAAGTAATTTACGTTAGACAGCTTCTTTAATATTCTATATGGACCAAAATATTTTCTCAGAAGTTTCTCACACTTTCCTATTTTCCTAATTGGTGTCCAAACTGCTACTAATTCTCCTGGTTCGTAGCTTCTTTCCATGTGTTTCTTGTCATAGTTCTTTTTCATTCTTTCTTGAGTCTTTATTGTGTTGTTAATAACTAATTTTCTTGTTCTGTTTATTTTGTCTAAGTGATGTTTTATGTATTCATCATAATCATCTTTGTCAATGTCCACCGAGATATTCCTGTCGTCCAAAAGAGACGTGAGTTCTCTTCCAAACATCAGGAAAAAGGGAGAATATCCTGTGGTTTCCTGAATTGTAGTATTGTAAGCGTGAGTGATGAATGGAAGTATTTCGTCCCAATTTTTCTGATCAGTGTTCACATACATACTGAGCATATTGATCAATGTTCTATTTAACCGCTCTGTCAATCCATTAGTCTGGGGATGATAGCTCGTTGTGAAGCAATGTTTAATCTTGCACGTTTTCATCACCTCTTTCATTAAATTACTGGTAAATTGAGAGCCTCTGTCACTAATAAGATATTGTGGGGCTCCGTGCCGAAGAAAAATATCCTCTACTAGAAATTTAGAAACTTCTTTCACTGTTGCTTCCGAGACTGCTCTTGTTTCTGCATATCTAGTGTAGTAGTCCGTCAGCACGATTATCCATTTTTTCCTGTTTTTCGTAGATGGTAGTGGACCAACAAAGTCAATTCCAATTCTTTCGAAAGGAAAGTTGGCTGGGGGGATGGGCTGTAGTAGTCCAGAAGGTAATTGGTTTGAGCCTTTCCTACTTTGGCAAAGGTGACACGTCTTAACGAATTCTGAGACATCCTTTAGCATGGATGGCCAAAAGTATTTACTCTTTATTCGGTACATGGTTCTGGCGACGCCCAGATGGCCATTCGACATATGATTGTGATATTCTTTCATAATTTCTCTCTTTTTATTCTCTGGAACCACAAGCAACCACGCCCTGCCTTCAGGGTTCGGGTTTTTCTTAAAGAGGCATCCATCTTCTTCTTTAAAGTTTTGCGCAATTGATCGCCTGCTTCCATTAAGGTTTTTTTTAACACTTTCGATAAATTTATCCTCTTCGTCTGTTATTTGATTTAAAAATAGCCTTTCAAAATCCTCATCCCAATCAGTTTCTGGTAAGGGCCCCCTAGAAAAGCCATCGGCGTCCAGATGCTTCTTTCCCGATTTATGTATTATATCGAAGTCATATTCTTGAATTTTCAATGCCCATCTTGCCAATCGACCTGTTGGATCCTTCAAGTTTTTTAGCCAGCATAAGGCGTGATGGTCTGTTACTATTTTAAAGTGTCTTCCATAAAGGTAGGGTCGTAATTTTGACATTGACCAGACAACGGCCAGACATTCTTTTTCAGTGTTTGAATAATTTTGCTCCGCTTTACTTAGGGTACGACTCAAATATGAGATCACCTTCTCTTCACCACCGATGTCTTGGACAAGTGTTGCACCTATGCCGATGTTGGACGCATCAGTATGAACATAAGTAGGTGCATTTGGATTGAAGTGACCTAAAATTGGTGGACTTAATAGTGCTGTTTTTAGGGTTTGAAACGCTTCCTCTTGTCTTTCTGTCCAGGTAAATGATACACTTTTTTTTATAAGGTTTGTCAAAGGGTCAGCAATTTTTGAAAAGTCTTTGATAAATTTTCTATAATATGAACACATTTCCAAAAAGGATTGTACTTCTTTGACCTTTTTGGGCCGAGGAAAATTTCTGACAGCTTTGATGTTATGTTCCGCGGGTTTTATACCATGTTTGCTCGTTATATAGCCGAGAATCTCCAATTCTTCAAAAGCAAATCGGCATTTTTTGTCGTTTAATCTTAAATTAGATTCACGAAAACATCTGAAAACAGCTTCAAGTCTTTTGAGGTGCGTTGGAAAATCCGGGCTATATATGATAACATCATCCAGATAACACAAACAAATTTGCCATCTCAGATTTCCAAGCATATTCTCCATATTTCTCTCAAAGGTAGCAGGCGCGTTACAAAGTCCAAAAGGCATCACGTTGAATTCATATAATCCATGCGCTGTAGTGAAAGCTGTTTTCTCTTTGTCTCTTTCTTCGACTTCAACTTGCCAATATCCAGATCTGAGGTCTATTGCTGAGAAGTGTGTAGATCCTTGGAGAGTATCCATAACTTCGTCTATTCTAGGGATCGGATAGACATCTTTTACTGTCACATTATTCAGTTTTCTGTAGTCCACACAAAATCTGTATTTACCATCTCGCTTCTTGACCAATATTACTGGAAAAGACCAGGGGCTAGAAGATGGCCTAATTATGCCTTCTGTAAGCATCTCGTCAATTTGCTCTTTTATAATATCTCGTTCTTTAGCACTTACCCGGTAAGGCTTGTGTTTAATTGGCTTCGCGTCTTCTGTGTCTATCCGATGTTTTGCCAAATTGGTTCTCCCTAATCTCGATGAAAAAAGATCTCCATACCTTTCTAAAACTTGTTTTAACTCCTTCTGTTCCTTTGGTGAAAGATTTTCGTTTATTTGGAATCTAGGTTCTTCGTTCTTTTCTACCTCTCTTTCTCGACTCACATTTATTTTCGCTGGACTACTTCCAAAAGCCAATGTTTGGTTTTTCATTATTTTTAACGGTCGAGGATACGGATTAGTTATCCAGATGTATGTTTCCCTATTTATAACATTGATCAAGCTTCTTGCTAGACGAAGTCCATTTGTTTGAAACATTTTGCTGCTCTCCTCGATAATATATTCTCCATCCTCTGTTTCCACCAATGCATTGATCAATTTCATGGAACATTCCGGTACAATGGAATCCTTGGCACTCTTTATTTTCAACATTTCAAAATTGATTTCGTCATGATTATTCGTCAAATCATATTTTATAGTTTCTTGCTTACAATCTATTTTTGCGTTCATTTTCTTAAGGAAATCTCTCCCAAGAATTAATGTCCGTAAATGCGTTTTCAATACCACAAAGTTGTGTGATAATGTTTCGTCATCAATTTTTATATTTAAAAATATACTTCCTACCATGTCCAATTTTTTTCCATCGGGTCCTGCACAAATTTTTGCGAGTTTACTTATACCATGGCCTGTATCGAGGGCCGTTCTGAGGTCGACCACTGAGAGGTCAGCACCTGTATCAACCAAAGCTTCAAAAGTCCCTATCTTGTCCACATTAATTTTTAATTTGTATTTAGGGTCCAACTTCTTGATTCCGTTTATGGTCGACTTGCTTTGATTGACAGATTCAGGCGCGACGCTTAGTTTAAATCTTCCAACACGGAATATCTATTCCGGGTAGGAATATTTGTCTGTGTGCTATGACATACATCAGCATAAAGCCGAGGTCCTGATTTCTCTGATATTTCATTCATTTGGCATTTTTCTTCGACCTTCTCTTGGGTATCTGCTGGATCCTCTTCTAGGATTCTTATAAACTTGACCCTACAATAACGGGCCACGTGCCCTGGCTTGTTACATTTAAAGCAGATTGGTCTTCCATCTTCCGTCCTATTTTTGCTCACTTCTTGGCTTTTATTGTAAGTGTTTCTCTGAAGGTTTGGTTTCGGCACAAAGTTAGGATTATAAGGACGTCTAGGGGTAGAGGGCTGGAGAAAGTTGTTTCGATACTGTCTGGGGGTAGGAGGGGAGTCGTTCTTGTAATTATTGGAAACAGGGGCTTGGGGCCTGGAAGTGGTCTGGTAGTTTCGTGCGGCAGTCGGCGGCACGTACCTCGATTGTTGTTGGGGTCTAGAATAGCGTGGACCGTCATATAGGTTTCTGGATTTCTCCACACGTTCCCGATACTTCTTTTCAAAATAATCCATTTTCTTGCACACGACAAGAAGGTCATCGGTCGTTTTAGGAGGGTTCAGGTAGAGCGCGAATGAGTACTCTTTTTTCAGTCCTCCAATAACATGTTCAATTTTTGTTTCTTCTACCATTGCGGGGTCAACCTTGTTGCACAACACTAGAATGTCTTCCGCGAACCTGATTGCTGGTTCATTCCAGTGTTGCATTCTGTTGAGCTTCATTCTAAGTTCTTCTTTATTCGCGTCCAAAGAAAAATCCTGAATGAGGCGGATTTTAATATTTTCCCAGCTCGTGAAACTAGCTTTGTGTAAATTCAACCAGGTTTTAGCGCTTCCCGTCATGTTCATGGCGGCATAACGAGAGATAATGTAGTCTGCCCAATGGTACAAGAACCCAATTTCTTCAAGAGATTCAATCCATGGGCGAGGGTCTTCCGTTCCATCATACTTGGGGATGTCGATGTTGGGATTCAGGACAACTGGGTCGGAACTAGCATCTCTACCAATTGTTGCACCAGGTTGCGGCTTGGCAGACTCTTCAGCCTGGATTCTCTCCTGTGCTGGGTCTTGCATCTTACCAGAGCGTGTTTCAACCATCCTACAAATTTATAAAAGGGAATAACGAGATAAGTCTTCTTTAAGTAGAGCCACCAGAATCCTCTATTTATTTTCTCAGATCAAAGAGAGCAGTGAAGTCACACGTGTACCTAAATACAAATGATGACAATCTAAATAATCTGTGTTTTAAATAAATATCATAGAATATTTTATATAAAAATAAATAAATATATAATTTAAATTTCAAATATATTAAAAATAATATAAGAAATACGCGCGTTAATCATGATGTAACAATATTTTAAGAACAAAAACAGTTTGCATACATACAGTTTTATAAATATAATCTAAGTATATACAAAAAACATCTTGGGTTGTA